>CM044109.1:4959535-5024523 GCA_024174645.1 Lemna minuta
TTTGAGAATTCTCTCATTTCTTCTCTTTCTCTCATGATGAAGAGCTTTTAAGAGGAGATCAAACTATCCAAAAATTGTGTGGATACTGTTAGAGGCTAGAAACTTGAATAGCTTCAAGACCTCCCTTAAGGAACCCATGTAAGTATGTTTTCTCATACATACTAGATGATAGGATCATCTGTTGTTGGTGCTTCAATGTTTTAATATCATATTCAATGCATTATGTTACGTTTGATGTTTTGATCGAAATTTCAAAAGTTTATCGACCCTAGACCCCAAAAAAGGTGACCATGTAAGCCTTTTGAGTACTCACCCCTCTCTTATCTTCCTCTCCTGCATTCTTTGCATTTCTCCTAGTGATCTATTAAGACTAGGGGTTGAGGAGATCTTCAAGGAGTTGACAAAGAGGCACAATAAGAGATCCAACTATCAAGAGACTGTGCGAATACTAATAGAGGCTAGACATTTGAATAGCTTCAAAGAGCCCTATAATTTTTTATCTTGATCTACACAACATGTAACCATTTTAGGTTTAAAGTGACTCCTTGATATGTAACCATCTTGATCTATGCTTTGACTCCTTGATTCCAATGTCTTTCACTACACTTTAATTTTGTAACTGGATTTCGAGGGCTTATAGAACCTCAAAACCCAACACTTCAAACATCTTTGATTGTTTGATAATTCTTCTCTGTAGAATAAATATTAATAAATAAATAAAAAATGAAATGACTAGATTATGAAAGAAAAATTAAAGATATCCTAATATATTTGTTTGAATTTTTAATCCTAATATTTTCCATGAAAGTTCAAAACAAGTCTATTGTCAAGCATGCACACACACACACACACACACACACACATATATATATATATATATAGATATTTGTTTAATTAAATCAAAAATAGAAAAATGAATACAATGATCAATGAGAAATATGTAATTTATGAAAATTTTGTGAAGAGAGAACATGACAAAATGAGGGTAAAACTCATTTAGCAGAGAGAGAGCCCTATTTATTGGGAAAAGAAGTGGGCCCAACTAAGTAGGCCCAATAAGAGGTATGAGAATAAGAAATGTGTGTTTCTCTTCATACTCCCTCTCAAGTTGGAACATAGATGTTAATCATGCCTAGATTACTACAAAGTAAATAATAAGACTTTTTTTTAGACCTTTGGTAAAGATATATCCTAGCTACTGTAAATTAGAATCATATGGAGTAGAAATTAGGCTCTCCAAAAATATTGAGTAAAAGAATAATCCACTTCAATATGCTTGGTGCATTTTTGAAAGGGTAGATTGTTAGGGATTGAAATGGTAGCTTGAAAAAACATCTTTGTGGGAGCTTCAACAAGAAATCTAACCCCCTTGGAGTGGAGATTGCACCCACATCATCAAAGAAGTCCAATGAGCCATTGATATATACTCTACCTATGCACTAAATCATGAAATGATATTTTGCTTATTGGACATCCATGTAACCAAGTTACTACCAAGAGAAGTAAGATATTTGAATATAGATTTCTTATCACCATGATCTTGAACATAAGAATAAGCTTCAATGAATTAATGAACATGTCACTCATATCGTAGTCATTTCCTTGGAGCTTTCTTTAAAGGCAAGATCTAGAAGTGCATTGATCCAATGAACGTCGTTATCCAACAATAAAAGTAATATATAAACAAGCTATTGTCAAATAAATCAACCCTTGCCAATAAACCTTTGATAAAAACCATCATAATCTAGTAAATATGAATCCAAAATATCAAACCTTGAGTCAATTGGCAACAGCTCTAGTTTTGCAACCCAAAGGTCAAGTCTCTTGAAGCAAGTCCAATGCATTTATGCATTTGGATGGCCGCATTATGTCTTTTTGATAAGGAAACTCGATACCCAAACAAATAATTTGGCTTCTCCCTGTCATTGAGGATGAAGTGAGTTCAAAGGTAGCTTTTCCACTTGAAAAATGCAATCATAGTTACTCTATGTTAAGAAAAATATCATCAACATATATTGCTCTAATAATGTATCTAGTTGCGGCATGCTTGATGAAGTTATATGGATCCGCAAAACAATATTTAAAGCAAGGAAGTGATAACATGCAATCTATACATATAATTATATTATTATTAATGCAAATTTAGGCATAAATATTCGTCTTATGCATGTTATCATGTTTTGAGTTTATATCTATCATTCTATAAAATATTAAGTTATAATCTCAAAATAAACTATTGTAGGCATAATCATGAATACTTAAAGAAAGAAATTTAATATTAGATTATTCCCACTTTATATTTGAGATTATAATTGGGTTTTAATGGTTAATAATAAGAGAATATTTTTATATACACTCATTTATTTTTTAACTTTATTTTCTAAAATAAATGAGTGTATTTTTTAAATAAAAGCTTATTCTCTTGTTATTTATTAAATTTAACTTTTTAAAATGGTAGATTATTTAATTTTTTTATCCAACAAAACAAATTTGGATTAATTTAGAGTTATATTTTTAAATTTATGGATTTTCTAAATTTTAGGGATTTTTCTAGAATTTTTATGATTTTTTATAAATTTATTTGGATTTATTTTAAATTAAAAAGAATTAAAAAATGAGATTAAAATCGTGCATTGATGTGGTAGTGTTAACATGTAATTTTAAGATGCAATTTTACGATTATTAATACAAATTAAGGCATTAAACATTTCATTCTTATGCATGCTATCATAATCCAAATTTGCATACATATCTATCATTTCATGCAATTTTAAGTTATAATATCAAAATGTTCTATTTTAGGGATAATTATGTATTTTTAAAGAATATATTTTAGAGTAGATTATTCACCATCTATATTTGAGATTATAATTGGGTTTCAATGTTAAATAACAAGAGAAAATACTTTTTATATACTCATTTATTTTTATAAGTTTTAATTTCTAAGAGAAATGAGTGTATTTTTTAAATAAAAATTTATTCGCTTGTTATTTATTAAATTTGACTTTTTAAAATGATAGATTATTTTATTTCTAATCCAAAAAAATAAATGTGGATTAATTTGGAGTTGTATTTTTAAGGTTATAAATTTTATAATATTTAGGGATTTTTCTAGAATTTTCTTATTTTTTATGAATTTATCTAGATTTATGTTGAATTAAAAAATAAATAAAAAATCAGATTATTTTGTGTTGACGTGGCTGCTGACGTGTCGCGGGCGAAAAAGGCGTCGCCACATGGCGGCATGCGAACACACCACGTGGCACACATGTATGCGGTTACGCATGTGTGCGGATGTGTGCGCGAGTGTTTGTGCGCTTGTGTGCGCGCATGTGCATGTGTGCGAGTGTGCGCAAGGGTGTGTGCATGTATGCGTATGAATGATTAGTGAGATAAAACATCATTTTCAGGATTTAAGCTATCTCTCCTACTGCACACTAACAAGACGAGACTGCGAGGTCATCGATTTCACACGGTATCGCATCAAAAATTATTCCGAACTTACCAATTTGGGGAATTAAGAGAGAGTTGAGGGGTATAATGGTAAATAAGGGTCGAATCCACAGGGAATTTAGGTATTTTCGAGATATATTTTGGAATTTGGTCAAATTGGATGATGAATTGAGGTGAGAAATTAGGGAAAATGGTGTTTTTAGAAAGATAACTCAAAGATCTATCCGTGGAATCAAAAATTGCTCGATTTGGATTAGTAATCACGGAGAAATCAAAAATGGAAGTGGGATGAAATTTTCGGAATCACGAAGAACACCAATTGAAATTAAACTTAAATTGAAATCCTAATCCTAAAATTGATGATACATGACGATAGATAAGAGGATAAACTTATTTTCTAACCCGAGATAACAATCAAATCAATCCAATTGATCGCCGGATCGACAGCTATTCATTCCGCAAATTCAATCGTGAACATCGATGTTCAAGAGACAAATTCTCCTCGTACGATCGTCGAAATCTCTCTTATAAACACTCCGTGGACACGATTTTGAGTCTAGAAGAGATTACAAGAGAGAGATTCAAGAGAGAATGGGTTTAGATGCGTCGATTAGATCAAATCCCTTAAGAATACATAAAAACGACGAAGAACTCGTCTATTTATAAGGGCGAAAAATGTAACCCGTCCGATCGGTGTATTTGAGGCTTCATCAACGGTCCCGATGCGTTCGTAACGGTGAACCGTTACGATTAATCTGAGGTCTTCCGATCTTGAATGGACGCTCCGGATTCGCCGTGTGGATCATCGTTATAAAACGCATGAAATTCCATCCTTTAGATCGCGATCCAATGGTCCAGATGGAGAAACGCATGATTAAATCAGGGCCGTTATAACTCGGCTTTTAAGACACGTGCGTTGATCTGATCGAATGGTCCGCGCGTCCACGTGATCGAGGCTTGTGATGCTGCCACGTCGCTACTGATCCGACCGTTATAATAACGCTTTTAAGACACGTGTGTTGATCTCTGATCCGTGGACCGCGCTCACGAGATCGACGGACGAGATCTCGCGCGCTGCCCGATTCAACGCTCCGTATGCGTCCACGTCACCTGAAAGGTAAGTAGAGTGTGGGTTAGTCCCACATGGGAAATAATATAGGAAACCGTCGGGTTTATAAGACCCAACGGTTTAAGGGGTTAATACCCTTCCCATCTAGGGAAGGCTGAAGACCCATTTTCTTATATATATAATAATAATACTATAAATATAAAAACGCGCCACGTAGGTGCGCTGCACGGGTCCACGTGGCTCTGCCACGTGGCCTTGCGTGCCACGTCGCACCCGCGTGGGACCCGCGTGCTTTTTGCTTTTTATTTATTTATTTTAAACATTTTTTAAATAGAAATTAAATCAGAAAAATCCAAAAAAATCCCTAAAAATTGTAAAAAACATATCTTTTAAAATACAACTCCAAATTAATCCAAATTTCTTTCATTTGATCTGAAATTTAATTATATATCATTCTAAAAATTCAAAATATTTAAATAATAAGATATTTAACTTATATTTCAAAAATACACTCATTTCGTTAAGATTTTAAGTTTAGAAATTTAAATGAATGTTTATAAAAATAATTTCTCTTATTATTTAACTTTAAAAACCACTTATAATCTCAAGTAAAGATAGGTTATAAAATCATTTATCCTTAATTTATCACAATTAACCCTAATTTAGTGTATTTTGAGATTATAACATAAATTTGCATGAAATGATAGAAATGCACTCAAAGTATGACAACATGCACATAAGTGTAATGTTTTATGCCTTAAATTGCATTAATAATCATGTTTTATCATGTTAAGATTGCATGTTATCACACACACCTTATGTACCCGTCAAATCGCTGTTATTTTCGTCATGTGGGACTATTTTCTTTTGTTTTCATGCGCATGTGACGTGGCATGACGAGAAGTGTCTTATTTTCCTGTTAAATCGAAACGGTTGATCTTCACTTAAGTCGGGGGTACGTGGCGCGTAATGATTCATCAATGAATTGTTTTAAAAATAGTTAATCTCAACCATTCATCTGAGGAGTTAAAACAATTGAGATTAAAATCGCCCAATGGACACGTGGACACATCTAGAGCGTTAGATGAAGATCAAACGACAGGTGTTTCATGGTGGTTCTTCTTCACACGCGACATGGCGAATTCTCAAAAGTTCATCTTTGATCAAATGGACGCGATTTAAATGTAACGATTTGCATCTATATGTTTCAATAGAGCTATTAATCGAAGATTAATGCCGATCCGGCAGATACACCCAAATCTCCCTATAAATTCACATGTTCTTCGACGATGTATAGCATTCTTGGGTATTTCGAGTAATCAAACTATTTAGACATCCCAATGCTTGAATCTCTTACTTTCTTTGTCTTCTAGATCAAATTCTGATCCAAGGAGTGTTTGGAAGTGAGATTTCGTTGAGAGAATAGGGAGAAATCGTTTCTTGAATGCCAACAATCGTCTTCGAGTTCGCGGAATGAAAAGCCTTTGATCCAGTGAGCAATTGGATCAATTAGAGCACTATCTTGAGTTAAAATGTATGTTTTTGTCCTAATCTCTCTTCCTATAACATTAGATTTCAATTTCAAATCATAGATTAAGTTAATTTTGATTTGAATTTTGGTTTTTTGTTATCTTTTCGTTTGCAAATTTTTAGCTAATTTGCTCATCGATTTCTCCGCAAATCTTGATCCAAATTATATGATTTTTGATTCCATAGATTTGTTTTCGAGTTGTCTTCATAAAAATATCAAAATCCTTATATTCTCACCTGAATTATTTGTCCGATTTGATGGAATTTCAAAGAGTTCTTACAAAATACCTTAATTATTCATAGATTCGACCATTATTCACCACTATACTCCTTAATTTGTGATTATTTCTTGAAATTGGTTAGTCTAGAATTATTTTGACGTGTGTCCGCGTGTATTCAACGACCTCACAAACTCGCTTTGTCAGGCAGCTGATGTTGCGCGCGAATGACGTGTTGCCACACGACGACATGTATATGCACCACGTGGTGCACTTGTGTGAGTATCTATGCATGTGTGGGCATACGTGTGTGCGCATGTGTGCATGTGTGATATTAGTGAGTTAAGCATCCTTTTTAGGATTTTTTCTAAGCCCATAAACACTCACTAGTTATATACCCATCAATTTGCGTTTATTTTTGTCATGTGAGAGTTATTTTGTTTATTTAATTGCGCAAGTGATGTGGCATGCTCACAAGCGTATGAACAATGCAAATAAAGGTCATTTCATCTCAACCCCTCATTTTCACTTAAGTGAGGGGTGTATGTGGCAACATGTAAGTGGAAAATGACTTTTTTTAATATGCGGATCAATCCTAGCTGTTTATCTAAGGAGTTATGATGGCTAGGATTTGAAGACCCATCTTAGAATCTGAGATGTCAATTCACGATCGAACGAATGAGATCTTGCAAAGCTTCTTCTTTATGTGTGACGTGGAAAAATCTAAGCGCTTGATAACATGCAATCTTAACATGATAAAACATGATTATTAATGCAATTTAAGGCATAAAACATTACATTTATGTGCATGTTATCATACTTTGAGTGAATTTTTATCATTCTATGCATATTTATGTCATAATCTCAAAATACACTAAATTAGGGTTAATTATGATGAATTAAGCATAAATAATTTTATAACCCATCTTTACTTGAGATTATGAATGGTTTTTAAAGTTAAATAATAAGAGAAATCATTTTTATGAACATTCATTTAATTTTCTAAAGTTAAAATCTTTTAAAATGAATGTATTTTTGAAATATAAATTAAATCTCTTGTTATTTAAATATTTTGAATTTTTAGAATGATAGATAATTAAATTTCAGATCCAATGAAAGAAATTTGGATTAATTTGGAGTTGTATTTTAAAAGATATGATTTTTACAATTTTAGGGATTTTTTCTGGATTTTTCCTGATTTTTCTGATTTAAATTTCTATTTAAAAACGATAAAAAAATATTAAAAATAATAAAAAAAGGGGCCGCGGGGCCCGCGAGGATGCGACGTGGCACACAAGGCCACGTGGCAGCGCCACGCGGACCCGCGCAGCGCGCCCACGTGGCGCGATATATATAATATTACATTATGTATACATATATAAATGGGTCTTTATCCTCCCCTATATGGGGAGGGTCATACCCTTCTAGATCGTCGGGTCTTATAAACCCGACGATCTTAACTCTTTTTCTCCGTGTGGGACTAATTCCCACACTCTACTTACCTGCAGGGTGACGTGGCGCGACGAGAGGCGTTGGATCGCGTGGCCGATCGATCGATGGACGTCGATCGCGTGGGCACGGACTGCAGATCACGATCAAAGACACGTGCTAAATAAAAATTATTATAACGGCTCCGATCGACGCGACGTGGCGGCATCACGCGCCCGATCAGATGGAGACCAAGACCACCAGAGATCATCAAGACCACGTGCGTTTTCCAGAGCTTTATAACGGCGAGATGCATCCACGCGGATGCATCTCGGCGGTCCGATCACGATCCTAAGGCCGGCGTTTTTCGTGCATTTTATAACGCCTCACACGTGGCCTAATCTGGAGCGTCCATCAACAATCCGACGGCCACGATCTATTCGTAACGTTTCACTTATTAAACGTTTAATCTGGACCGTCGATCAAGCCTAACGCATTGATCGGACGGTTTCGACCAATTTGGGCTATAAATAGCCTTGTTCTTCGTCGTTTGTACTCATTCTTGAGAGTTTCGATCTAATTGACCTATCTATTTGCATTCTCTCTTGAATCTCTCTCTTGTAATCACTTCTAGACAATATTCCGCGTCCACGGAGTGTTTGTAAGAGAGATTTCGACGATCGAGCGAGGAGAATTTGTCTCTTGAACACCGATGTTCACGTTTGAATTCGCGGAATGAAGAGCCGTCGATCCGGTGATCAATTGGATCGATTTGATCGTTATCTCGGGTTAGAAAACAAGTTTAACCTCTTATCTATCGTCGTGTATCATCAATTTTAGGATTAGGACTTCAATTTAAGTTTAATTTCATTTCAATTTCAAGTGTGTTCTTCGCGATTCCGAAAATTTCTCTCCACTTCCATCTTTGATTTCTCCGTGATTACTAATCCAAATCGAGTGATTTTTGATTCCACGGATAGATCTTTGAGTCTTCTTTCCAAAAACACCATTTTCCCTAATTTCTCACCTCAATTCATCGTCCAATTTGACCAAATTCTAAAAGATATCTCGAAAATATCTAAATTCCCTGTGGATTCGACCCGTATTTACCATTATACCCCTCAATTCTCTCTTAATTCCCCAAATTGGTAAGTTCGGTATTATTTTTGACACGAGACCGTGTGAAATCGATGACCTCGCGGTCTCGTCTCATTAGCGCTCCATCTTCGATCGAATGAACACGACTTGATGGTAATGATTCGTATCCAAGAATTTCATCTAAGTTGTTGATTAAAGATGAAGAGCCAAATCCAATGGCCACACCCAATTTTGCCTGTATATATGCATGTTCTTTGATGATGTAAACCATTCTTTGGTGTTTCAAGTAATCAAAATGTTTAAACATCTCAATCTTTGAATCTCTTTCTTTTCTCTTCTTCTAGATCGATTTTCGCATCCAAGGAGTTTTTGAAAGTGAGATTTCATTGAAAGAATAGGGAGAAATCACCTCTTGAATGCTGTACTTCGTCTTCGAAATCACGAAATGAAAAGCCTTTGATCCGGCGATCAATTGTGTCATTTTGAGCGCGACATCGCATTAGATTATGTGTTTTCCTCCTAATCTCTTTTTACGTACAATTATATTTAAAGTTTGAATCATAGATTAATCAAATTTTAGATAATTTCTTAGTTTTCTCCCTCTAATGCATGATAATTTCTTATTTTAGATAATATTCCATTCTGATGCATGTTATCATATTTTTTTAGTGTTTATCTATCGTTCTATGAAAATTAAGTTATAATATCAAAATGCACTAATTTATGGATAATTATGATAAAAATAAGATAAATATTTTTAAGATTAGATTATCCCCACTTTTTATACACTCATTTATTTTTCTAAGTTTTAAATTCTAAAAGAAATGAGTGTATTTTTGCAATAAAAATATATTATATTATTATTTATTAAATTTTACTTTTGAGAATGATAGATAATTTAATTTTTGATCTAATGAAACAAATTTGGATTAATTTGGAGTTGTATGTTAAAGGTTATGAGTTTTATAATTTTTATGGATTTTTCTAGAAGTTTTATGATTTGTTATGAATTTATTTTCAATTAAAAAGAATAAAAAAAATCAGATTTTATCGGGTGCTGATATGGCAGCTAATGTGGCATGAGCAAAAAGGGCGGCGTATGAACGCGTTGCATGGGGCATGCTTATGTGTGCGCAAATGTGTGCGCGAGCGAGTGTAATTAGAGAGATTAAGCATCATTTTTAGGATAACGCTATCTCTCTAATGACATAAACCTTATATATACGTCGAATCGCGAGAACTTTTGCCATGTGGGACTATTTTTTTTGTGCGTACGTGACGCGGCGTCGTGTGGAACGTATGATCACGTGATTTAATCATGATTGTTGATCGCCACTTAAGTGAAGGGGTACGTGGCACACTTTGGTTCATCGGTAAATCGTTATAAAATTATATAATCTCATCCGTTCATTAGAGGAGTTATAACACCTGAGATTAAAACCAACGAAATGCATTTGGAGCGTTAGATCAAGATCAGACGGCGAGCGTTTCATGCGTTTCTTCTTTATGCGTGACATGGTGAAATCTCGGCACTTCATCTTCGATCCAACGGATGCAATTTAAGCATAACAATTCGCATATATGTGTTTCATCAGAGCCACTGATTGAAGATTAAATGCTGAATCCGATGGTTACGCCCAATTCTCCTTATAAGTTGAGATGTTCTTCGATGATGTAAATCATTCTTGGATTTTAGTGTAATCAAATTATATAGACACCACAATCCTTGCTTCCCTTTGCTTCTAGATCAATTTTCGTGTCCAAGGAGTGTTTGAAAGTGAGATTTCATTGAGAGAATAGGGAGAAATCAATTCTTAAATGCCAATGATCGTCTTTGAATTTGGGAATGAAAATTCTTTGATCTGGAAAGAAATTGGATCAATTCAAGCACTATCTTGGGTTAGACATTGTATTTTTGTCCTAATATTTCTTCCTATAACATTAGATTTCAATTTCGGATCATAGATTTAGTCAATTTTGTTTTTAATTTCAGTTTTCTCTCTCTTTGCAAGCTGAATTTCTCTCTAAACTTTGCTCATTGATTTCTCCGCGAATCTTGATTCAAATTCTGTGATTTTTGATTCTATGGATTCGCCTACGAGTTCTCTGTCCAAATCTATCAAAATCCCCAATATCTCATCTCATTTCATCGTTCGATTTGATTGAATTAAATACGTTAATTCTTCATGGACTCGACCCTTATTCACCACTATGCTATCTAATTCATGATTAATCTTTAAAATTGGTGAGTTTGGAAAAGATTTTGACGTGTTTTTCATGTTTTCAATGTCCTCTTGGATTTGCTTCGTCACATGCCAAATCAGCTTCAACAATGGGTCCCGTAGATTTTTGGTAGTTTTCTTTTATTATGAATTCCCAAAAAATTTCTAGAAATTCCCAAAAAATATCAAAAATCTTAGAAAATCAATATATTTAATATATAGATCCTTTTCCACAAATTTTCTAAATTGGATCAAGAATTTAATCTTCTATTTTTCTCTCCATTTAACTTAAGAAATATAAATAGAATTAGATGGTTTTTCCACAAAAAATATCACTAGAGTGGCTTAGAGAGTAACATTAGGTTATTTAGCAATGGCCTCTAGATAAAAATCTTATAATTCTTATCTTGTTGTTCAAGATTATGTCTTATAAATTCTCCAATTTCAATTTATCTAGACAATATAGCTCATAGACTAGTATTTGATTTTGGAAAAGGTCATTAATAGCATAGATTACTCCCGGATATGGAGTAATATACTTTATATTATTTTAAAGAATCTTGAGATGGGTGAAAAGGTTGTTAAAAAGGGGGGAAGTAAACACTCCCTCTCTTCAAACCCTAACATCTCCTATTCTCATTGATCCTGAACTCATCGGACAATCGCGATGAGTCCATGTGTCCATTGGGTGCATTTAATTTTGACCGTTATAACTCCCCAAATGAGCGGCTGAGATTAAATCATCTTTAAATCGAATCGTTGCTTAATCAGATGCCGCTACGTACACTTGCGAGTAAGTGACATCCGACGAACGCAATTAAACTGCGCGATCGAACACTTCTCGCTGCGCCATGTCACCTGTGACTAAAAGGAAAGATAAATAGTCTCACATAGAATAAATTGTGAGATTTGATGCGTATATAACATACGCGATATTAATGGGTTAGAGTAAAATCCTTAATGGATGGTAAAGCCCACGAATCACTTTCGCCCGTGCACACACTCACACGTGCAAACACACATACGCATACACAATATGCCACATGACATGTACATGTGCAGCCATGTTAGCGTGAGGTTAAAAATCAAAATTTTTTATCATTTTAAAATTGAGAATAGCTTTAAATAAATTCAAAAAAATTCCAAAAAATTCAAAAAATTAGAAAATTCATAACTTTCAAAATAAAACTCCAAATTCATCTAAATTTATTTTTTCATCATAAATTGAATTATCTATCATTATAAAAAGTCAAAATATTTAAATAACGAGATAGTTAATTTTAATTTCAAAAACACACTCATTCCTCTTGGAAAATAAATTTAGAAAAATACATGAGTGTAAATAAAAATATTTTCCTCTTATCATGTAATCATGAAAAATATAATTATGATCTCAAATATATATAGGATTAGCACTACATTATTTAATTATACATAATTATCCATAAAATGATATATTTTTATATGATAACATAAAATTACATAAAATGATAGAAATGCAGTCAAAATATGATAACAAGCATACAAATAGAATATTTAACACCTTAAATTATATTAATAATCATGTAAATTCATGTATAAATAGTATGTTATCAGATACATGTCAAAACATTTACCAAACTCACCAATTTTAAATATTAATAAAAAATTAGATAGCATAGTGCTGAATAAGGGTTGAATCCACGGAGAATTAAGGTATTTTTGATGTATTCTTTGAAATTCGATCAAATCAGACAATGAAATAAGGTGAAAATTAGGGATTAGATATATTTGGAAAGAGAACTCGGAGGCAAATCCGTGGAATAAAAAATCACTTAATTTGGATCAAGATTTGTGAAGAAATCGACGAGCGAATCAGAGAGAAATTTTTGAACGAGAAGATATTGAAAGATCAAAATTAAAATTGACTAAATCTACAATTTGAAATTGAAATCGAATGTTAGAGGAAGAAATATTAGGACAAAAACACGATTTCTAACCAAAGATAGCGCTTGAATTGATCTTATTTCTTTCCGGATTAAAGGCTTTTCATTTCGTGAAATCGAAGAGGATCGTTGGCATTCAAGAATTGATTTCTTCCTATTCTCTCAATGAAATATCACTTTCAAACACTCCTTGGACATAAAAATTGATATAGAAGGAAAGGGAAGCAAGAGATTCAAGGATTGTGGTGTGTAGACAATTCGATTAATCGAAAAACTGAAGAATGATTTACATCGTCGAAGAAGATCTCAATTTATAGGGAGATTTGGGTGTAACCGTTGGATTCAACATTTAATCTTCGATCGACGGCTCTGATAAAATGCACATATGCGAATCATTACGCTTAAATCGTGTCTTTTGGATTGAAGATGAACCGCTGAGATTTCACCACGTCGCGCGTGAAGAGAAACACATGAAACGCCATATGTCTGATCATGATCTAAGTCTCCAGATGCATTTCGTCAATTTTCATCTTAGCCGTTATAATTTCTTAGATGAATGGCTAAGATTAAATCATTTTAAAGTTATTCACCAACGAACCAGATTTCGCCATGTACCCCTTCACTTAAGTGTCGCTCGATGATCGCGATTAAATCGCGCGATCAGACACTCCACACGACACCTACGCATATTAAAACAAAAAGATAGTCCCACTTGACATTAATTAAGGCTATACGACATCTTTTTAGGGTGTAAGTGATTTAGAGAGATAACATTATCCTGAAAAGGAAGCTTTATCCTAAAATGAAGCTATAATTACACTCTCGCGCACCTGCGCACACGCGCGCACACGAGCGCGCACACACGCGCGCAAACATACGCGTGTGCCATGTGACGTGTTCATACACCACCACTTGGCGATGCCATTTTCGCCTGTGCCACGTCAGCTGCAACGTCACCACGAGATAAAATTCTAGAAAAATCCATATAAATTAGAAAATTCATAACTTTTGAAATACAACGCTAAATTAATCCAACTTTGTTTCATTAGATCAGAAATTAAAATTTCTATCATTCTTAAAAGTCAAATTTAATAAATAATAAGTGAATAAATGTTTATTTCAAAAATAAACTCATTTATTTAGAATTGAAAACTTAGAAAAATAAATGAGTGTGTAAAACGTATTTTATCTTATTATTTAACATCAAAATCTAATTATAATCTCAAATAAATAATGGAATAATCTAATCTTAAAAATATTTCTCTTAATTTATCATAATTATCCCTAAATTAGTGCATTTTGAGATCATAACTTATTTTTCATAGAATGATAGATAAATACTCAAAAGTATGATAATATGGATTAGAATGGAATGTTTTATGCCTTAATTTGCATTAATAGTCATATATTTTCATGTATAATTTGTATGTTATCACACACCCCCAACTTAAATGATTGCTAGTCTCTTAGCAATTTAAGATATAATCTCCCTATAAGGTCCTTTCATCCTTTGATCCTACAACTAAAGAGGTGAAGTGTATGAATGTATGATTACATTTTCCTTATAGTGTAGGCCATAATGATCTAGATTCTATCTCTAGGTTGACTTCTTTAGTGCATATTAGGGTAGTGCTCATCGGCTAATGCTTGAGTCTAATTTCTCAATTGTGATCGAGGTGAGCATATCTAAGGTTTGATGCTATGGGGGATGAAAAGATCTTCACACTCTCATGAGAGGATGTAATTTCTTACCCTCTCTATAGGTACATCAAAATGGAGGCTACTTAGTGCATTAGAATTCCCCTCAACTTGTATTCCTCCTATTTACAAAGGGATTCTTATATGTGAGATGCAACATGTGAGGTGACTGAAGGAAATAAAAAGATACTATTTCTAAAGGAATGACTTGGTTAAAAGCAAATGTACGTGTAAATAAGATAGATTTTAAAAACAAAGGAGGTACCACTTATGAAAATTATACTCCCAAATGATGTGGATGGTGATGGATGATAGGGGTAGATGGAAATGGTAGAGATAGAGTGGAAGAGAAGATATTTCCTAACTTATTTTCCTTCTTTTCTCTTCTTCTTATTTCTCTCTTTTTCTTGATTTTTCTCCTTCATTTTCTTCCTTCTTTATTTTTTTATTATTCTTTTTACTTTTTTTAAAGATACTTCAAAATTTCATAAGAATTTATATGAAATATGGATGTGGAAGAGTTTTTGGCTTTGAAGAGAGTATGTAACAAATGTGAAGTGTAGTATGAAGGGATATGTACATGTGTAGGAAATACAGAAGAAATGTGATGGATGAATGAATCACTTGGGAGTGTTATTATCCTGAGTGAAGCATAAGGGTTCATGGCACGTAACTGTTTATCAACGAATCATTTTAAAATGACTTAATCTTAACCGTCCATCTGAGGAATTATAATGGCTAAGATTAAAAGCAACCGATGGACTCTTGTAGACACGTGTACACATCCAGAGCGTCCGATGAAGATCAAACGACAGGCTTTACACTACATTTCTTCTTCACGCGTGGCATAAAGAAATCTTAGCACTCCATCTCTGATCGAATGGACACAAATTAACGGTAATGATTCACATCCAAACATTTCATCAGAGCCGTTGATTGAAGATTAAACGCCAAATCCAACGGCCATGCCCAATTTAGCTTATAAATACACATGTTCTTCGACGATGTAAAGCATTCAGGGGTGTTTCAAGTAATCGAACTGCTAAGACATCTCAATCCTTGAATATCTTCCTTTCCTCCACTTTTTGATCAATTTTTGCATCCAAGGAGGGTTTAAAATGAGATTTTGTGGAGAGAATAGGGAGAAATCACTTCTTGAATGTCAAAACTCGTCTTCGGAATCTCGAAATAATGAGCCCTTGATCCGGAAATCAATTGGATCATTTCATGCTCTATTTCAAGTTAGACTTTGTGTTTTCCTCTTAATTTATTTTCCTATAACATTAGATTTCAATTTTGAAACATAGATTAAACGAATTTTAGATTTAATTTTGGTTATCTCTCTCTTCGCGTTCGGATATTATACCGAATTTTTGCTCTTTAATTTCTATACAAATCTTGATCCAAATTGAGTGATTTTTTATTCTGTGGATTTGTCTTTGAGTTTTCTTTCTAAAATGACTAAAATATCTAATTTCTCAGCTCAATTACTTGTCCGATTTTGATCGAATTTGAAGAATATCTTGAAAATACCTTAATTCTCCATGGATTTGACCCTTATTCCCCACTATACTCTTAAATTCATGATTTTTTATCTTTATTTGGTGAGTTTGGAAATTCTTTTGACACGAGTCCGTGTGTTTTCAACGATGTCGCGATTTCTTCTTGTTAATTCCATGTCTAAGAAATTTTGCATAATTATTCCTATATGTGTTCATCATTTCTATTGACATTGATATCATCAGTATAAGGTAATACACTAGTTTTATCCATCATATATAATGCTTAATGATATAAAATAGTCCTCATTACTCTTTTTGTATCCAAATTGTCTCTACGTGATTATTTTCGGGCAATAAATAGTTTTCTTTAATTTACATTATTTTTATGTGTATGTTCTTTCTCACACGTAGGCACAATTCTTCTTCTTGATCAGTAAGAAGGAAGAGAATGTAGTCAATGAATGAAGTGAGTAGTAACTAATAAACTTCACCCCCATTCTACATGGTTATAGGTACACCAACATGTTAAGAGAATTTTATTATAATAACCATTCTATCAAGGTTTATATATACACGAGGTCTTATATAAAATACTTCTAGAATTAAAAAACAAATAATTTTTTGCAATAATCCTTAGACTTGTCTGTTAGAAACCATTGAAATTCTATTAAAATTTTTAGAAATTAATGTATAAAATTAAGGAATATTGTTGTGTTGTAAGGACCAAGGTAAATCTAGCACACCAGTTCATAAACTAAAAACCAACAATTGATTACTGATAATTCGAAGTAGGACCCCAGACATCACTCTAAAAAAAATGTAAAAGAATTTTTTAAACCATTGGAAATGAAAATTTCAATTTGTTCTGAACTATTTTTGGAAAAACAAAATTTCAGAGCTCGAAGAAATGGATGTCCCATTTCTAATCGGCAAAGTTCAATTATTCTTTCCACATTGGAGTATGTTTTTTGTCCTATCTCTGAAATTAGGCATATCCTTTTGACAATCTTAGCAAGTCCAATCTCCCCCTTTCTCCTTTCTTTTAAGCATTTTCATTTTGTGAATTATTTCCTTTGAACAATTGTGGGCGAGATAAGCAAAATAAAATTTTTCAAGATTTGTACATGAATTGACCATAGAATTAGCCTGTCATCGCGCACGTGCGGTGCCCGTGCCGATAAGTCTCTCTCTTAAACCTCAGGGGATTCTATCCTGTTGCCTTTTCCGTGCGCTCTAGGATGCTGGCAAAAGGACCTCCAAATTGCATCCCGGAATGCAGTCCGAGGTGGCAGGGATTGCCGCAACGGCGGTTCGATGGCGGAACCTCTCTGTTTCCTGGCTTTATCTCTCCCGCGTCCTGCAGAGGGAAGCTCGCCATCCGAGCGGGAGGGAATTATTCAAGGATCCCGATGGAGACTCCCGGGGCTTACCTGCTGGTTGATGAGGAGACCGGCGAGAGGGTGATTGTTTGGGGCGGTGCTGATAATGCACTTGATTCTCCTCTCCCGTCCAAGGACGTTCTGACTTGGAAGCCCGCCGAAGAGGCGGCAAACGCTCAAGGTTATATAAAGTTTTGACTATTTTTATGATGAAATGAAATTTGATGGAACCCGATAGCAATATGACGAAATTATTTGGAATTTTCACTCTGAACTGTTTTTAATTCTGGCGCGAGAATGTCTAAGCTATGAGTTTTGATTGATAGAAGATGGAGCTTGATGGAATTGTCTCTTTCAGCTGTTTTGAACTCTTGGCGGCAGAATGTCTAGGTTATGATTTTTGATCTCTAACAAGATGGAATTTTGATTTCTTGAAAGATGGAATTTGATGGAACTTTCTCTTTATACTCTGCTGAGGCGTAATGTTTTTTTTTCTTTTAAAGTACACTTTTGAGACATAATGTAACCGTAGATGGTGGAAATTTTGTGGATTTTTTCGATGGATTACTTAAGTTCTGATTTTTTTGAAGATAGAATTTGGTGGAGATCTCGTTTAATTATTTGAGACTTAATGTCAACGTGGTGGTGGAGATTTTAGAGAATTTTTTTTTATGTATTATCTAAATTTTGTCTTGCAATTATTTGGCAGGAGCCAGAAGTGCTGGAATGACAAGGAGGAGAAGTTTGGGGACAACAGGGAGCTTTGGAAAGTTAAAGGCACAGAAAGTGAATGCCCTGATTAGAAACAAGAAGTCACCGATGTATGTTTCTGATAATGATAATGATGATGATGATGATGATGATGATGAAGGTTTACCTGTCGGTTCAGACACTGAATTGAATGTGAGAATCAGAAAGAAAGCGAACTGATCAGAAGAAAGCAGATACAGCCACCTCGAATCAGCATAGACAATGATGGGTCTGATGATAGTGATGATGAAGATTATGAAAGAAGGCCGAGTTCTAGATTCCTGGATGTTCTTCAGAAAGGAGAACGTGTAGGCAGAGGTGCCAAGGATCATGAAAGGGCTGGTAGGGAATCTCCTGTGAATGGCTGGATGAATGTGGAGCCATCATCCTCATGGAAGCCGCTGTCCAACCTGATGTTCAGTTGAAAACGAAGGATCAGAAGTATTCTGACTATGATGCTAGATTCTTCAGTCGGAAGTCTTTTAAAGAGTTGGGCTGCAGTGATGAGATGGTGGAGTGTCTACGCAAGCAACAATTTAATCGCCCATCACATATTCAGGTTTGATTTTGTCTCTATGCAGGATAAGCAATAGTAGGTTTCTTAACTGCTAGCTCTTGCTGTTTGCCAGCCTAATTTATTCCATACATTCATTAAAAATAGAGTGAGCATGCTCTGCTTTTGTAGTGGTTGCAAATTATGCTTTAGCTTAAATCTGTACTTTTCAGAAGCTAAAATTATGACTATAGTTCCTGTGTTACAACCTTACCTAGCGTGTTTTTCTTTTGATGATGACAGGCCATGGCTTATTCACACCTTCTAGAGGGTAGGAGTTGCATCATTTCGGATCAAAGTGGATCGGGAAAGAGCGTTGGCTTATCTAGCACAACAATACAGCACGCACGAGACAAGAAGAAATCCAAGGGCTAAGCAAATCTTCCTCAAAGAAGTCCTCAGGTGCTCATACTAGTGCCCACTGCAGAACTGGCTACTCAGGTGGGAACCTTGGCCTTTCTTTCTGTTAGCTGGGTACATTAGTTTCCTGGAAGATCTTTTGCTTCAATCAAAGGTCAAGATATTGGTATTAAAAATTGCTTTGAAAAGAATGCCAAATGCATGTGTTCCAAATCCAGTGATCCAAGGAATCAATACCTGCTGCTTTTTGCAGGTGCTCCATAACTGCCGATCCATCTGGAGATCAGGTTTTCCATTTTAGGTCTATGGTTGCTACTGGGGGTTTTCGTCAAAGAGCTCAGTTAGAAAGCCTTGAGCAAGACCTGGACGTTCTTATAGCAACACCAGGCACGTCATCTATCTCTTCCAGGAAGGCTCTGAAATTGAATAATTTGAAATGGTACCACATCTTAGATATTATTCAAGAATTCTGAGTACTTTATATGTTAGACATTTATTCCATTCTGTCAAAAAAATCTTGCTGTGGTCCATCTGGTTGTGCGATTTTTGTCTGATGAGTTGTTTAAAGGACTCCTGTTGTTTTCAGGAGAAAAATTCTAAGTGTAATATCTTTTTGTTGTAAAACTAAAGAATTGTGAAAAATCATCTTTTTGCCAGGTATCATTGTGTTTCCTGCTTATAGTCCATCTCTAAGTTTTCCAATTATAGTTATGCCATTGACGACAGAAAGAACAAATTGAAACGAATCGATTTATGGTAGTAGTTGTTGCTAAGTTGAATACAACTTATGCATATTTTAGTTCTGGTTGTTATTTTCCCTATAAGGATGATTTATGAGACAAACATAGATTGTAGGAACATCAAAAACTTTAACTGGTAAGAATGGCGACATGTAAATGAGAGCAACTATATCATTTGTCAATCTGTTAACTGGGTATTATCCATTTCTAGTTTGTCTAGGGTCTCCCAGATTGCCCTTTGGAGTTTCCTTGATCAATAGATTAGAGCAGGTTATTTTCTATCTTCAGTTTGATGAAATGTTGATCCTACAGTACTTGGGTGCAATCATATTGCACAAGATCATGAGGCTATGTGTGTTGTTGACTATGTTGCATAACAGCCTCTCTGCAGTTTAATATGGTATCTTCTATTTACCCCTTGAACCATGTATCTCCCGTTTCAATTCAAAAATGGTTTTGATTCACTATCAGTGGAATAACAGAACTGCATGGGTTCAAAAATCACTCTGTAGTCCCTTCAAGAACCTCCAAGTTCTGTCACGTAATATACTACACAGTGCACTTGGATCAGTGGGAAGTGGATGATAAAATCTTTGTACCACATCTGAATAACATGGAATTACAGCCTCCCAAATGCTTTTACCGATTTTGTTGTTCATTAATCAGTTGCTCATCTCGGGTGACACACTGAGTCTAGTAGCCAGGTGCAGATAATATCCTCTTAATCTTTCAATTTAGGGTTTCCCCTATCTTCCTTTGAGCACTCCCCTTTGTCAGGTGATCATGAAGCTTTCATGGACGGAGAGTTCTTTCAAAGAAATTCCTCCTTTGGTATAGTTTTATTCCCATTGAAGATATTTCTGGCAGTGGTGAGGTGGCAAATAAACAAAGGATGAGTACCTGATCCAGTCAATGTTGCCGTCAGATGAGAATCAGGCACCTCCTCTTGTTTTCTCTTTTGTGTACTGTTTTGACGCTTTTATCTGCAGAAATTTGATCCTCTACACAGAATGCTTCTCTTCTTAGGTTTGAAGGAACCTAATGTGAACTCAAATCAGTACTGACAGTGATCTTTTAAAACAGGAAACCTAGTGATGGATGTTTGCTGACACCCCTCTTACTCACAACCATGAAAAATAGAATGGAGAGGACACGAGAGAAGAGGGATGAATGAAGAGGAATGAAGAATGACATGAAGGAGGAGCAGAGAACGGTAGCACCTCTGATATGTGTAGCTTTGCTTCCATGTTGAGATGAATGCTTGAGCCCTAGATATGTGTTTGATGGGGACATGAGTATGTAGGTATAAAATTGAGCGCAGCATTACGCCCAGGATAAATATAGAACGAGAGACTTGAGTCCACAAGCCTTGATCTACAAGAAGGGTTAAAAAGTCTGAATCCACAGGAACTAACCTCTTCAACCCTTGAATCCACAAGGGGTATACTTGAATCCACAAGCACAGAGCGCTCTCTAGTAGGAGGCGCACTTAGGGAAAAGCAAGCTCTCAAGAGGATAACTGAAATTTTCTTTAAGTGTTACAACTGGGGGCCTTATAGGCCTGAAAAAGTGAAGGGTCGTCCAAGATGACAAGACCCATGAAAGAGACAACGAGAAAAAGTCTTGAAAAATACAACTCTGACAAGATGCATCTGTCGAGGACAGAACTAAACAAAACAATTTAAAATCTTATAGGCCTTGTTTGAGGCCTCAGCAGAAAAAGATATTTGAAGATTCCAAGACCTGTCATAAATATTTATGGTCCTAGGTGATCTTCAGCAGAATATGTCAGGTCCTTGGGATGCTCTCTTGGCCCAATAAGCTTTTAATGGGCCTCCAATATAAATAGGCCCAGAATAATACAAAGTGGGTTCTGAGGCTACATTCTGGCCTCATCAGTCTTGAGCCTCCAATCTGGCACTACATAAATTAAATTGTATCAGCAACTGCAACTATGGCGTTGTCCTATTTCATTATATGAGTGTGAGTATATCCCCTGATTAGCTAACGATGTCATGACATGCACATAAGGTCTTCTGCCATTGTAACAGCTATGTCATGTGCATCAGTTCACGAGTTGCTTAACTATAAGCTTGAAGTGCTTATAGTCATGCTTAAAATTGATCTCATATTTGATTAATTTTTGTCTCTGATTCTTTCATCTCATTCATCAGTCATTCTAATGCGTGATATTCATATCTGCTAGTGCTGTGCTGATGAGTGGACATTCTCTTTAGCATGAAGCATTTTGAGCAGCTTTTAAGAGACATTAATGGTCTCTGCACCAGTAATGACGCATACCAGTGTTGTTACCGCGGCGCTGCCCAGGGGACATCTACAGCAAGTTAGTGGGGAGTTTTCCTGACTGCGAGGTCACGTGACCCTGGAATGGCATCGTGTCAGTTACGACCTCGAGGTTTGCTCTTGACTCATCACTGTCATCTCTTCTTACAGTATCTCCAGCTAAAAAGATGGGGGTGTTGATGATGCATGCAGGTCGCTTGTTGACTGCAGTGGAAATGACAAAGCAGGAAAAGAATCCAGAAAACAGCCTTTTCCAATGAGTCTGCTGCTTCAGCTTGTGGAACAATCTCTGTTTTGCAAAACTGTCATCTTCTGCAACAAGGTCTCTCAATTTTATGTTATTTCTCGAGTGAAGAGTGATTCGAAGTGGAGGCAAATGAAACAAGTTTCTGTTTTCTTTTCCTTTTTCACAGATAGAAACGTGCAGGAAGGTTGAGAATGTGCTGAAGCGGTTTGACCCCGAAGAGCAAACGCATCAAGGTTTTACCATTCCATGCAGCAATGGAGCAAGATTCACGCCTCTCAAATATGAAGGACTTCATGACTTCAACGTCAGATGCAAATCTTCTTGTTCCTTGTCTGCTGATGAAAGTACTCATTTTTAGACTAGAAAATCAACAGGATACCTGATGATGAACCTCGAGATGATGATGATGAGTGATTTATAGAGCTCGAGGGATTGATTTTTGGGGTTGATCATGTGGTGTTGTTTTGACTTTCCACAGGATCAAGTGAGTACATAGCGGCGCGTAGGGAGGACAGCCCGCGGTGCAGGAGGCAGGGCAAATCCTTTGCCTTTGTGGTGGGAAACAGGTTTCTCTGCCCAGGAGAATAATGGACCAGGGCATCAAGGGCCATCCTGTTCATGATTTGCTCCACCTAAGGTATGCCCTCTCTTTTCCCTCCCTTTTCATTCTATATATATCCAGAGAAACTTCGGGTGTAATTTAGCTTTCTACTTCATCAAGAAGGTTCTCTTTAATGATTGCATATATCTACTTTTGAGGACCCACATGATTTTTCAGAAAAGGTACAAAAGCCCAAATCGAAGATATCTATGATCATATCACTGTTGATTATAGAGGTGAGATGCAGATTCATAACAGGGATTACTGAGAGATTCAGATGCAGAGGAGATTATAAGGACTAGGGATAATACTCTATTGTTTGCATTCAATGATGACCAAAAGCTCCATGAATGATGATGCAACTATTTTTCGAGATTTTTGCTTAAACACTGACATTTCACTTTTTCTCTCAGTCCTTTTTCTTCTTCCTCTTGCTTTATTTTCTCTTTCTGTTTTTCTCTTTCTCATTCTTTTTCTAGTTTCCTTCACATTTTCATCCATTATTGGTAAACTTTCCAGTTTTGGCTCTTGATGTTATATTCAAGAAGTTGTCCACCGCAAAACTATCATTCCTTAATCTCTTGTTGCAGATATGATGCCAAGGGTCAGCACAGAACAGACAATGGAGGCAGGGCATAAGGTTTAGTTCTCGATGAGAATCATTGTCTCTCACGACCTCATCATCCTCAAAGGTATTCTTCTAGCCAAAAATCATTTGGGGTGAGATAGATCGATGATCTCGAGATAATATTTCATCCTTATATGAAAAGCTTGATAAGGGTTCCATAAATGATGGCATAAGTATGATCCAGCTTTTTGATCTAAATACTACATCATTTTTATTTTTATTTTTGAGGAACTCTTAAAGCTAGAAGGTTCAAATAAGAAGATACAGCCTACATTTCCTTGTATAGAGGAATAGGGTCATATATAAAGAGGCATAGTGAGCTTGAACAAGCTGATTATGCCTGTAGACCTTCTCACACTCTGCTTCAAGCTACAACATCGATGTTTAGCCAACTTTTGCAATGAGAGTCATGAAGAAAAATCTTTTTCCAATCACTGGGTGAAAAAGACCTCCAACCTATTCTATGATATGATGTATAGAATAGTGACAGAGTCTTTGTGCACCTTGTCGTGGGCATAATAGCAATCCATCTTGATGTGCTTGCTCCTAAAATTACATTGCTGTGATGAAGTTAGTTACTTGATTTTACAATTCACTGACATAGGAGTAAGTGCAATAAGCCTTTTTTCTAATGTAGATATCGAATCCATATCATCTCATATTCATTATCAGAGCAAATTACCAACATAGGTGCTTGGTAGGATGCACATTTTGCATCGCTATGGTGTAACAAGGTTTTTCCCCAAGATATGTATAAATTTGCCAAGAGTAAATCTTGATCCTCCTATATCACCTACTAGGAATCATCACAGATGTCCATGGCTTTTGTATTGAAGCCCTTTTCTATGCAACCTGCTAGAGGTATGCCAAGATATGTGAGGCTCCTAACCAAATGAACTTGACATGTCTCATTCATGAACCAACAGAGGGTTCACTAACGTGAAAATAATGCTTGGATGACTGAGAATCAGGTAGATCAACTACTAATTATTCTGTAAGATTGATGAACATCTAGAAGGAATGGAGATATGATCCCATTTTGGTCACAAAACAATAGGTGAAGCTTCAATTTTCAACCTCTTATATGATATCCCACAGGAATTCTAGTCTCCGTCAACAGATCTTGCACGCATTTGCTATGGTTGAGAATTTAACCATTGAGGCTATAGGAAACTCGATGTCAAGAAGTATCATGGTATACTCAAAGTCACAACCAACAAATTGTGTTTTTGGTACACAATCAGTGCAATTCCTGCTTGATCACTCTCAGTGATAGAATATCATCCACGTAGAGAGCAAGGTTGACAATCTCATTAGATGTCTGTTTTCAAAAGGCAGTAGGGTTGACCATAAAGTTGTCAAATCATGCTCAGGTACTCTATTTACACATGGAGATAACACATTTTAGTTGGCGTACCTTCGATGACTTTCCTTATGCAGCATATCTCGGAGGCTCCTCGATAGAAAATATGCGCTTATAAACTGTATAGAAAAAAGGCATTGCAGATGTTAAGTTGAGGAAGTTGTGAAAATTGATTAAGGCTCAAATAAATGAGAAATGAGGTTTATGGCAATGTGTGAAACCGCATGCGACCAAATGAGGTTTATGGCAATGGATGGTGCCTTGTGGAATACACTTGATGATGAAGCTCCCCTGACAAGTAATAATGTTAGTGTCAAATGGTCAAGGAATAAGCTCCAACCTTTTCTACTCAATGAAGGCATTGCATTCAATGCCCATTCTCGCCTTCAACTCGGATAATTGTGAGCATCTTGAGTATTGACTTGGAAGTGAATGAGATGAGAACAATGGGGAAGATGGGGTGAAAATTGCCATAGTAAACGAATTTAGAGATACGATGAATGGTGAAATATGTTTACTATGCAAAGTGAAATAATTATAGGTGGGAGGTGAGAGAGAAAGAGAGGCCATGATTGGGTAGCGCAAAAGATAGCAACTGCTTGATTAAAGAATTTCGAAATTTTGAATCCTTCGGATTACGTTGCTTGAATCAACCTGATTTGTTGACATGAAAATGTTCCCCCTCCACCATACATTTATACATGATGATTCTAATCGCACAGTTTCATAACAGCTCCATCCAAGTAGATAATGGCACATGCCTCCTCTTAAGTGACACAAGACAACGCAGATCCTTGATTGTCTTGTCCTTCCATTGGATGATGCCATCCAGGCATCTTTTTTAAACTCGCTCCAGCCAACTAGGTATGGTCGCATGCCCCTAAAAGTCACCGATGATCGATGGCCTTATAAGGCGCTGCTTGATCAATGCTCTATTGTGCGTCACATTTCTAGTCTTACATGGTAAAAAACACAACAATAGAAGCACTCTGTCAAGACTAATTTATAGGCCCTTTTAATGAGCATGTTAATGCATGCCATCATTTCTCTTTGGGCACTTGGGTTTTGCCCCTTTATGCGCCCACGTAGGCACCACCTTTGTGCGTTCGAGCCACTTGTGCAGCTTGGTGGCACCCTATTGCATAAGCAACACTTTGCGTGATGTGCCAATGCCATGCAAATCTGAAGGGTTGTTGCCCTTGCCATTTGGCTAGGCAGCAATTCTGCCACATCAACATGTGACTAGATTTTTGCCAAAATGCCCTTGAAAAATTAGTAAAATTCATTAAACTAATTAAAAACACACTAGAAAATTAGGAAATTCAGAAACTTTTGCAAATCTTTAAACAAGCATATCTCCACATCTATAACATCATTTTCGAGCGAATTTTTTTCTAGAGTAATCCATTTGCGGTCTTCTTTGTTCAATTATTCTATAAATGAAAATTATGTAGAAACAAAAGATAAATTTCTGTAAAGATATCATGTTGAACTCGAAGAGCTTATGAGGTTTGTCTTATTCAAATCTTCCATCTTTGTGATTTCTTCTACCCGAACCTTGCAACCATATCAGTTGGAGAAAGTATGATCAATGCATAATTGTTTGAACTTGACAAGGTCAAACATGCAAAAATTCCTCATTTATGCTCTAATTTACACAAAACAAGGGAATAGGTTTTTAAACATGATGAATGAGAAAATGGCTGAAAAATATGAGAACACGGAGTGCATTCATGTGAATTATGTCTTAGAATTAGCAATTAACTATGAAAATACATGTACGAAGGGCTGCTATTAGCTAGTCCCTAGGAAGGTAATATAAAACTCACATGTAGATGCCATGATTATTCTCATGCCCCAAAAAAATCCTCTTCCTTTCCTTAGATCCTAAAAGGTACAATGGAAAGGGAAAAATGTATTGCATCAATATAGGGCACGAGTATAATGACTACAGAATTAAGAGTTAATAACATGCTATTTATACATGAATTTACATGATTATTAATACAAACAAAAGCACTAATTGTTCTAATTATATGCATGTTATAATATTTTAAGTATATCTATATTATTTTGTATAATTTCATGTTATGATCTAAAATTACGTCAATTTATGGATTATTATATGTAATTAAACATTATAATCTTTAATCCTATTTATATTTAAGATCATAATGATGTTTTCATGATTAAATAATAAGAGAAATGATGCTTATTAACATTCATGTATTTTTATATATTTATTTTATAAGATACATGAATGTATTTATTTAATTAAAATTCATTCTCTCACTATTTTAATATTTTTGACTTTTTTATTCATGTATCTTATTATTCAATTTCTAATCCAACAAAATAAATTTGAACTAATTTGGAGTTGTATTTTGAAAGTTATGATTTTTACAATTTTTAGGAATTTTCTAGAATTTTTTTGCATTTATTTTAGTGTATTTTTGATTTTAAAATTATTAAAAACAATTAAAAATAAGCAAAAAAGGGGGATATTTATCACGCAGGACCCGCGTGGATGCGACGTGGCACACAAGGCCACTTGGCAGAGCCACGCGAGCCCACAAGGGCGCCTGCGTAGCACGGAGGTGACACGTGTATGCGTGATATATATTTATATATATTATATATTGTTATAGTAAGTATAAGCATTCCGTTTATCGAAACTCGCTAACACTTATTTACGTCGCACCTTATATACCTGACCATTCCCTTTAATTTTCTCCATGTGGGACTATGTTCCACTCTTATTTTGAAATGTAGGTGACGTGAAACTACGTGGCGCGTCGGATGTGATCGGAACGCTTAAATCGCATAGACGCAGAGTCCACCGGATCACCATCAGCGCACGTGCCTTAAATAGGAGTTAAGTGAAGCTTTGATGATTTAATCACGACCGTCCATCTTCGGAGTTATAACGGTTGAGATTCGATGCGATCAGTAGACCCTCCGATTAATCAAGATTGTCGGATTTAAATCCAACGGATAAAGCAAGCGACACATCTTCTCAAAGCATACAATGTGGCAGCATCTCAACGCTTCATCGGCGATCGAACAGATGCAACTTAATCAAATCTATTCATCAAACGACGTGCAATCCTGAACGTTGATCGCGATGAACCGTCTCATCCGACGGTTACGCCCAAATTCTTCTATAATTCACCGTTCTTCGCAACGAAAATAGACCCTTGGATTTTTGAGATTAATCGAACTTTCTAGACACCACAAATTCAAGCGTCAATCGATTCCTTTGCATTCTTGACTCATTTTCGCGTCCAAGGAGTGCTTTAAATCGAAAATTGATCGAGAGGAGAAAGAGAAAATCACATCTTGAATGCCCATGTTCGTCTTCGAAATCGCGGAATGAAAAGCCATGAATCCGGAGATTAATTGGATCATTGCGAGGGCTACTTTGGGTTGGATTGCGTGTTTTCATCTTAATCTTTCGTCATTTAGCATTAATTTTATATTTTGAATAGTAGATTAAGTTTAATTTGGTTTTAATTTCGGTTTTTAATCAATTTCGTGATTCAAATTTTCTCCTATTTTTAAACTTCGATTACTCCGCGAATTCTAATCCAAATCATTCGATTTTTGATTCTGTGGATTCGCAATTGAGTTAGCTTTCTTAATATTATAAAATTCCTAATTTCTAAACTCAATTCTTCATTTGATTTGATCAAATTTCAAAGATATCTCTCAAATTTCCCTAATTCTCCATGTATTCGACCCTTATTTACTATTATACCCTTAAATTCGTAAATTAATCTTTAAATTGGTAATTTTGGACTTTGTTGTAACACGACATCATGTGTATTCAACGACCATACACATTTGTTTTTTCAAGAGTCCTACGAAAATTAAGGAAATGTAGAACATCTCAAAGACATAAGGATGAGCTTGAATTGGCTGAGCCTTTTCGAATGAGTGCACAAGGACAACCACAACCATCCCTGAAGGCATGGAATGTAGTGTTACACAGAATCAATTTAGAATCATGGGTACTAGCCTTCAGTATCTTCTGATGATGTAGTAGCCTTCAATCTCATCCAACAATCATATTCATCTTGCTTCATTGTAAGACATAAATGTTTTGGCATTTGCAAATTCATATGGTTTTCTTGATTTCTTCTAGTGCATTTGAAATGAACATTTATACATTCCACAATGTGTGCACATGGAATAATGGTAACACCAATGTAACCAACCCCTTTCTTTGTCCATGTTGAACTTGAAGAATCCTCAAAGGATATGAAAACCATACCTTTATGGTAGTTCTCAAATATTGAAATAATCAATAATGTATGAAATTTACTTTTACTTTTTCTATATTTTTTCAACCAAATCAAATTTAAAAAGTGCGGAAGATACAACAACATTTGTGAGGGAAAACCCAGCATTTATTATTGTGCCATCATTGAGGTCCAGTAGTCTTTTCTACTATGGTGGGATCCAATTATGGGAACTAATGATTGATAGGCTCCCAAAATTTTGATCAAAACAGTAAACGCAGTGGAAGATATTAAATTGAGTATTCAAATCACTGAGCCGATGATCAGCTCATTTAGTATAGATTAAAATATAAACTTACAAGATTCATTCAATGAGTTAAAACATTTTTGATGTCTAACCTCAATTGCTATCTAAAAAATCGTTGAACACTTGGATCTCCTCTTCAACTCCCTTCACCTAGAAAAATAAAATAAAGAAGAGAGTTTTCAAAAAGTTTTCTTGGCACCTTGAGTTGAGCTCATTCTCCCCTTATTTATAGATATTTGGTATGCAAAAATTTCACAAAAACCCTCAAAATTATGTCTACATCATCCAATGTCTATAGACCTTATGTGTGTGAACAAGTCTATATATCCTTGATCATATGCTATTAGTGTGTCATTCATGCGTTTATTTCTATCATTATGAATAGAATTTTAATTATTATTCCTACTAATATGATGCATATTATCGTGTTTTCGTGATATTTTTGCACTTACCATGTCATTCCACTCATATACTCAATTTGTATCTATTTAGTGTAAATTGATCATGAACCTGAATATGCCTTATTATACATCATTTATTTTTATTACTTATATCTTAAGACTAACCTATAGTTGACTTCTTTGAAGTCAAGTGGTTGAACTTGACGAGACGAGACCGCGAGGTCGTCAATTTCAAGCGGTATCGCGTCAAAAAATTGTTCCAAACTTACCAATTTTAGGAAATTCACTCGAATTGAGGGGTATAATGGTAAATATGGGTCGAATCCACAGGGAATTAAGAAATTTCTTGACGTATTCTTCAAATTTGATCAAATCGGACGAGAAATTGATGGTAGAAATTGGGGAAAATGGTATTTTATAAAAGTAGACTTCAAATCGATTCCACGGAATCAAAAATCGTCCAATTTGGACTTGATTTCGCGGAGAAATCAAGATTCGAAGTGGAGAGAAATTTTCGAGCGTAAGAACCGTGATTTTAGGTGAAAATTGATGAAATTAACTTCGAAATCCTAATCTAAACGAAAATTAAACATGATAGGAGGGTAAATTAGGAAAAAAACCGTCTACTAACTCCAATTAGCGACCGAAATGAGGAGATTAAATCGATTAATCACCAAGAAAACGAAGAAACGCGAAGAGGATGTTCAAGCTGCGATTTCTCTCGATTTACTCACCAATTCTTGATTTCCAAAGCTCGGTGGTGCGGAAATGAGGTGGGAACGCGAGGAGATCAAGAGATTCAAGTGGGGAGGTGTCTAAACAGATCAAAAAGCTTGATTTCCAACTCGAATGTCTAAGAAACGACGAAGAACACTTAGTTTTATAAGGCAGAAAATTCGTAACCGCGTCCAGTCGTTTCGATCGACGAGTTGCGTGAAACTGGTCCATCGTGGGACCGTTTGAAAAATATTCTGCCGTCCGATCTCGATGGACGGTCCGAGATCTGATCGTCGAGAGGCGTTATAAAAACGCCTTTGATTTCGCCCCTTCGATCGCGATCCAACGGCTGAGGTTCGATCCGCGCCGATTGATCTCAGCCGTTATAACGCTTCAAATTGAAGCACGTGGCATTGATCGTGATCCGGTGGTCCGCTGGTACACGCGATCGACGCTCCGTCGTTCAATCGCCCGCCAAATCCGACGCTCCTCCTCGCGCCACGTCACTCCGCATCAAGAAAAACGCGTGGAACTTAGTCCCACACGGAAGAAAAAGATGGGACTTACCTCTATTTAACTGCGCGCTGAATCTAGCCTTTCGAAATACCGTCCCCTTAGACACGGGGACCCCTTAACTATATTGAATATAATAATGCTAAATAAATATACGCACACGTAGGCGCTACGCAGGTCCGCGTGGCGCTGCCACGTGGCCTTGCGTGCCACAAGCCGCATCCACGCCGCCCCGCGCCCCTAAGTTTTTATTTATTTTTATTGTTTTAAATAGAAAATAAAATCATGGAAAATTCGGAAAAATACAGAAAAATCCCTAAAAATTTGTAAAAATCATATCTTTTAAAATACAACTCCAAATTAATCCAAATTTCTTTCATTTGATCCAAAATTTAATTATCTATTATCCTAAAAGTCAAATTAATTAAATAATAAGAGCTAAAATTATTATTTCAAAAATACATTCATTTATTAAGATTTTAATCTTTAGAAAATAAAATGAATGTTCATAAAAGTTGTCTCTCTTATTATTTTATCTTTAAAAACGGTCATAATCTCAAGAAAAATATGGGTTATCACATTATGAAACTCTAATCTATAAAAATTAACCCTAAATTAAAGTATTTTGAGATTATAATGACTTTTTAAGGGAATAATAGAAAAATACATATAAATATGATAACATGCATGTAAATGAAATCATTTATGCTTTAATATGCATGAAAAATCATGTTTTATGATGTAAATATAGCATGTTATCAGAACTCACATCTTCTATAGCATGGCATAGGTACACGAGTAGGAAAGCATGGATGCAAATGACAACAAGAGAGAGGAAGAAACAACTCTTCACCAAACTTGAATGCCAACCAACCTATCATCATAAAAGAATTGGCCAATTATACTTCCATGTGGTAAGTGGATCATATTCTGTTTTAGGATGGCCCACTTATGATATTGAAGTCAATTTAGGGTTAACCTCCTTAATTTAAAGAATGTTATACCAAACATAAATGTATGAAATGAAGCCTCTAATTCGTTTTATGATTTGAGGAATTTATCGACGAAGAAAAAGGAGAATTTTAATTATGGATCCAATGGATAAAATTTGGTGGAAATAAGAGTTGTATTTTGGGAGATTGAATTTGAAATTTTAGGGATTTTAGGGATTTTTTAGATTTTGATGAGTTTTTGAGAAATTTAATTTATGCTAAAAAAGGGTTTTTTTTAGGGTTAAAGTTGCTGCCAATTAGGCTGTGACATATGACACCATGTGGGTGCACACTTAGGTACAACACACACACACACATGACACTTGCCATAGGGCATTTGCAAGGGACCTAAGTAACTGACATGACATGTTTATGTGGTCCTTTGACTTGAGATACCAAAGACATCTTGTGGATGGATGACTGTCTTTTGATTATGAATTATGAATTCTAGACACGGGATGTCTAAAACTTCATAGATTAGATGTGACATGTAGTACCTGAAGATGATTATTTGGTCAAGATGTGATCATTCATCCTCAATATTTGAAGAGGTTGACCCAAGGAATGACATGCGATGAAATCCTTGGCAAAGGCAGTGGAAATATCAAAGAACGAGTTCTCGATTATTTCCTCCACATATGAGTACAAACTTGAGTGATCGATTTGGTTTTAATAGCTAAACATACCCTAAGTCATTCATGAGTCTCATGTACACTAATGATTATACATATGTAGTAACCAATGATGAAAAGATTTCATAAGTGAATTCTTCTATACTTTCATATCTCTTAGAGTACCTCGTATAGCTTGGCACTTAATGAGCTGACAACCCGCCTTATCAATTGGGTTAAATCGATCTTCAACTATTAATCAATATGTTGATAAAGATAATTAATAAAGGTTGACCAATAATGTGTTATTGGGTCTATCAAGTTATTAACTAGGGAGATATATAGAACTAGAGGGTCACACACACAAGGTCTATGAATGTTGGTAGATATAGACATAATTATGAGGGATTTTATGAAATAACTATATACCAAATGTCAATAAATAAGAGGATAACGACTATAACTCAAGGTACCCACATAAGCCTTATGGAAATTCTCTCCTTTCTTATCTTTCTGTCTTGATGAAGGGCTTTAAAGAGGAGTGATAACATTTAACTTATACTTTTATTTAAATGATTATTAAAATAAATTAAAGTATAAATATTCCATTTCTATGCATATTATCATACTTTGAGTGCACATTCATCACTCTATGCGATATAAATTATAATATCAAAATACATCATGCATAATTAAAAAGTGTCAAAATTTAAGAGTAGATTGTTCGCTGTTTTTCATATTTGAGATTATAATTAAGTTTTAATTGTAAATAAGAAGAATTTTTTTTATATGCACTCATTTATTTTGGTAGTTTTATTTTCCAAAGAAAATGAGTATTTATTATTTCTTAAATTTAAATTAATAGAATGATAGAATATTTAATATCTGATCAAATAGAAAAGGATTAAAAAGGAGTTGTCTTTTGAAATTTATAAATTTTCTTATTTTTGGGGATAATTTAGGAATTGTTTTTTTATGCGCGCTTGCATGTTTTTTAAATTAATAGAACAAATTAAAAAAGACTTTTTTATGCGCGCGTTGACATGAAGATGACGTGACATGTGTGCTTGCATGCACCATGTGACTTTGTATAGGTGTACCACGTGGCACACACATGTGAGCGACATTAGTGGTTAAGCACCCTTTAAGGACATAGGTAACCACTAAGCCCTGCATTTCTGTTGATTTGTGAAAATTTCAGAGATTTTTCGAATATGGGACTATGTTTATGCTTCTCTTATGCAGGTGACATGATGCGCTTAGAAGCTTCTAATTGGCGTGAAAGAAAAAGATGTAATCTTAGACATTCACTTTCAATTAATTGAAAGGGGTACATGACAACAGCTTATTGGGTGATGATTTTTTTTATTAATACGCGTAAAACACGATCGTTGAATGCGTAAATTTACGTATCAAACAAATTTATACTCAAACTCTTCAAAATCTGATTTTTAAATTAGAATAGTGGAAATGTCAAGGTGGAATCCACAAAGAGGAAGGTTAAAGATTGAAATCAAGAAATATTTTTGGTGTTTTTTTTGATATATCTAGAAAGCAGAGATGAACGGTGAAAGGAGAAAATGAGCACGAAGATGAAATGAACCAAACAAGTACTTCCAAACTCCTTGCGAAGATTGAAAACCCTTGATCGATGGTGGAAAAGTGATTTTTAGGGTTTGGTAATGAGAAAATGTTGATAAACATATGAGGACATTAGAAAAAATAGATAGAAAAATTATCTTAATATAAAGATTCATGATGAAAACACATCCAGTGATGCTCCCTAATCAAAACATACCTTCGAGAGCCATATATTTTGCCTGAACTTAGCGTCTTGCATCTCACACGAAGAATGAACATAAGAGGGAAGAAACTCACTGAGAATGATGTTCAACACATGAAGAATAATTAATCGTTGCTTTCTTTCCTTCTGGCTAGCCAATTCTAGAAGCATACAACAAAACATTCATAACCTAAATTTTTTTTATCTCAGAACTTAAATTAGCCCTAGAAGATTCATGGAGCTTGATATGACGATCATGCCCACAAAATTTTAGCCTCTAAATCCATCAGGATCGTGAGATATCATGATTTTAGTATGGATCATTTTTGGTCGAAAAGACGATGTGCGAGAATTGAGAAGGGTGGCGGAAGAAGAGAGAAGAGAGCAGAAAAGGTAGCACGAAAGACATATTCAATCACGCAAGAGAGACAAAAGAAGAAGAAAGAAGAGGGTGGCGAGAGAGAGAGAGAGATTTGGGCGATAGAGAGAGATCGATCACCAGATAGAGAGTGAGCGATCGAGAGAGATCGATCACCGAATAGAGAGTGAGCGATCAAGAGAGAGAAAAAGAGAGAAGAAAAGGCAGAGGAAGGGAGGAACGAACGAGAGAGAGAGAAAGAGAGGGGCACGTGGAAAAGCTTACGCCTTTAATAAATTTTGCATAGGTTGGAATATGCTTAATGACATCTGATAACATGCATTTTACACATGATCATATTATTAATGCAAAAAAAGGCATTAAGTGTTCCAATTATATGCATGCTATCATATTTTAAGTATATTTCTATCCTTTTACATAATTTCATGTTACCATCTAAAAATACATCATTTTATGGATAATTCTGCATAATTAAATATTATGATTTTAATCCTAATTATATTTGAGATCATAACTATGTTTTAATGATTAAAGTATAAGAGAAAAGATCTTTGTTTTATATTCATGTATTTTTGTAAAGTTATTTTAGAAGATACATGAATGTATTTATTTAATTTAAATTCATTCTCTTGTTATTTTAATATTTTGAATTTTTATAATGATAGATTATTCAATTTCTGATCCAAAAAAACAAATTTGAATGAATTTGGAGTTGTATTTGGAAAGATATGATTTTTCCAATTTTTAGGAATTTTTTGGAATTTTTCTGAATTTATTTAAACTGTATTTTTTATTTGAAAATGATTAAAAAGAATAAAAATGGGTTTATATTACCGCGCGCTGACATGGCGGAGTGCTGCCACGTGGGGACGTGCGCATGTGTGTCCGTGTGACACGTGGACACTCGTGTGTACGTGTGTGCATGATGTGTGTGCGTGACATGCATGTGTGTGCGTGACACGTGAGCGGAATTATAAATGGGTTAGGAGCATCTGTAATAGGATTTAAGCTAACCATGGATGTTATAAACCCAATAGAATCCTTTAAATTATTCCGTGTCGACTATTCTTCTTTATGTTTTAATTCAGGTGATGTGGCCAAGCATGAGACATCCGATCGCGTGATTTAATCACGCGCGTTGGATGTCACCTACTCAAGGGGTACGTGGCGACATCTCACGAGACGTCGATTCAATTAAATGGAGATTAATTACAGCCGTCCATCTGAGGAGTTATAACGGTCAAGATTAATCGCGATCGATGGACCTTCCGATTGATCACGACCGCTTGATGAAGATCCAACGGATAAATCAAAAGGATGCATCTCTTCACACGCGCGGCGTGGACGCATCCTGATGCTCTCTCGACGATCGGACGGACGCGACTTAATTGCGTCGATTTTGTCAACATGCATGTCCTCTCAGCCATTGATCGCAATGGATCGTTGCATCCGACACTTATGCCCAATTATCCCTATAAATTGAACTATTCTTCGCGATGGAAATCCACCCTTGGATTTTCGAGCAAAATCGAATTGTCTAGACACCAAAATCTAAGAGTCTTTTGATTTCTTTACCTTCTTGACATGTTTCCTCATCCGAGGAGTGTTTGAAATCAGAAATTGATCGTGAGTAAGGAGAAATCACATCTTGAATTCCATCTTCCTCTTTGAAATCGCGAAATTAAAAGCCTTGAATCCAGCAATTAATTGGATCATTTCGAGCACGACTTTGGGTTATATTGCGTGTTTTCATCTTAATCTTTCACCATTTAGCATTAGATTTACATTTTGATTAAGTTTAATTTCAGTTTAATTTTAGTTTTTCAATTAAATTTGCGATCAAATTTTTCTCTCATTTTCAATCTTTGATTACTCTGCAAATTCTAATCCAAATCACTCGATTTTTTATTACGTGGATTCACAATTGAGTTATCTTTATTAATGTTATAAATTGCCTAATTTCTAAACTCAATTCGTTGTCTGATTTGATCAAATTTCAAAGATATCTCTCAAATTTCCCTAATTCTCCGTGGATTCTACCCTTATTTACCATTATAACCTTCAATTCGTGAATTAATCTTTAAATTGGTAAGTTTAGACTTTTTCTTAACTCGATGACGTGTGTATTCAATGACCGCACACATTCATTTCGTCAACATCTATCAAAGGGAAGATAATGGTCACCTTTTGGAGGCTTCTAGTAGGTGATCGTTTGATTCATTTACCTTGGCTTTAGGGGGATCAAGTGCTTGAAGATAAGGCACAAGAGGCTTGTATATATCAGGATTAGGTTCAGCCTTAGTCTGTTCTTCCCTATCCTTAGAATCATTGTCTTGCTCCACAACAGTCGGTGTTCCCTCATTTATCGTGCCTTAGTGGAAGGGATGGTCCTTGTATGGAGGTTTCCATTGCCTCCTCATCAAAATGGAAATGGTTTAAGTCATGCATTTGACTCGACAAAGCCCCTCAATTCCTTGGGTTGGCTTTGGCTTGCAATGACAATTGGTCAGAAAAAGATACTTGCTTACCCTTCTTATTATGAGTCATGAGCTGCACGTTTGTCTTGATGAAGTCGTATATCTTGTCCATGTGTGAGTTCATCCAATTCATTTGCTCCATTAATTGTGAGATTGCTTCGAGGATCAAGTCTGATGCTAGTGCATTCTGCCGTGGGGCTCGATTGTAGGCTTGTGGTATTGGGACATACGTCTACTGTCTTGGATTTGTGTAGGGTTGTTGAAGTTGTTGCTGATGGGTGTTGCATGTTGGAGGATATTATTTATTTTTCGTACCTCCTAATCTTGCATTCTTCGAAGGATTGTTATTGAAAAACAAATTTATTATAATAATTCCGGTATGAACCTGGATAGCTTGGTCATCCTTGTTGAGTCAGCCCTCCTGACGAGCATTGTCTATACATGCCTTGCCCTTGTATCGCTATGACGAGGCAATCTACTCGACTTGGTTGAATCTTGAGCAATTGGCACATGGTGACACTTCTTGTGGGGAGACGGGTGGGAGTCCTTCAGAACCGTTGTGGATGTTGAGTCGGTCTAGTAGGAGATTCTAACCTTTCACGATTTTGTCGATTTTTTTCAAGAAGCATGATCGTCTCTGCTGATTTTGTGTTAATTAATCATCCTTTTGGCATATCACCTCTTTCGAATGATTTTGCAGCAGTATGATGGCTATTCTTCGCCACCCTCTTGATTAATTCAATTGCATCATCTTCATATTTGCTCATGAAGGTGCCGCTGCTGGGTGCATCTAAAAGATATCTATCTTGCGAGCCTAACCGTCATAAAATATTTACGTTAATTCATGGTTAGAAAATCCATGGTGAGGACACTCCCTACTGAGGTCTCTAAGTCTCTCACAGGCTTCGTGAAAGATTTCACTTCAGCCTTGGGTAAACTCACGGATAGCTTTTCAAACGAAGGTGGTTTTCCCTGTGGAATAATATTTTCTAAGAAGTTCTTCCTCTATTTCGGTCCAACTAGTAAATTATTTTCCTAACTTTAAAAACCAATCCTTAGATTGGTCTCTAAGTGTAGTAGGAAAGAGTTTCATCTTCATTACATCGGTTGGGACATTATGAATCTGATGAATTTCATATACTTGGTTAATTTCATCTACATGTGTATATGGGTCCTCGAAAGGTTTACCATAGAAGATAGGAAGCATACTCATTGCGTGTGAATCTATTTTTTAAAATTTGCACCTCTATTAAGGGGTGCGTGAATTCGAGTGACAGGTCTTTGGAGGACGGGCCTAGCATAGTCACTAAGGAGTTTTCTCGCATTTCCCTTGTTGGTATGGGCTATTTCTATGGGTTCTATGGTGGAAGATGACTCCGTAGAAGCAAGTGGTTGTGAGGGACGTTCAAAGAGATCTCCGTGTAAAGGGTTATTCCTCAATCTCTAGGTGATCTCTCGTCTCATGAAAGGGTGGAGCGTATATTTATATGACTATAAATAGTAAATACTTTTAAATTATCACATAATGAGAATGATCGTACCTGCGTTCCCCTATCTGTGAGAGTAAAGCCTTCTTAACACAAACTTTAACAAAATATTGCCTATAATCCTTACAAAAGGGGCCAAAATCACTAAATCTTATCAAATTAAGAATCATAAAGATTGATTTTTACTTCGGATCACTCGGTGTAGGATCGATGTAAACAAATTTTAAGAAATAAACCAAAAAATCTGAGTTGACTAAGTCAAAATTGACTAATTTTCTCCAAAATGCGCCTTAATTCCCTGGCAATGGCGCCATTGGACGAAGCCAATCCGCGAGGTCATTGAAAACTCATAGATACACCTCAAAACAATTACCAAACTCACAAATTTCAAAGATTAAGCACAAATTAATGAGTTTAGTGGTGAATAAGGGTTGAATCCACGGAGAATTAAAGGTATTTTCAAGATATTCTTTGAAATTCAATCAAATTGAACAATGAAGTAAGGTGAGAAATTAAGGATTTTGATATTTTTATAAAGATAATTTGAAATGAAATCCACGGAAACAAAAATCACAGAATTTGGATGAAGATTCGCGATGAAATCGACAAGCAAAGTTGATGGAGAATTCTCTCAACAAAAGAACACAAGGGTTCTTATAGAACCAAGGTATGCATTGAGAAAGAGAACCCATCCACAACTACAGCAACATGCCCTCCTCTTCCTCATAAAAAAGTTTGAGAAACTCACAATTCATGAAGTGAGTGACAAAGACCTCTCTAAATCCCTAAAAGAGAGTGTAGACCCAATGGGGATTGCCTCCCCTCCTCTCCCATTTACAAATTGATCTAAAGATTGGCTTGGTCAAAAGAAATAAACTTTTATCCTTAGATACCTAGAACTCTTTGAAGACCAAGTCAACCACCTTCTTACCTTTGATATAGGTTCCCTACTGTCTAAACCACAGCCACCATATCATAGGTACCATGTATAGTTGTGAATAATGATCTCAAGAAACATCAATAGGAACACTCTTGTGAAATATCCCTTCTTTCGTTGAAAAGCCTACCTATAGATAGAAATTTTTAGGAGAGATCTCAAGGGAGAAACTTACCTCCTTAGTTTACCTCAAGGCAAAGCTTTCTTATGACACTGAAGATTACAAGAAGAATAATTATCTTCCATCAGACCAAACTCTCTACGGCTGATGGTTAAGAAAAGACTCAAGCAGATATCGTCCGCTGAAGCCATCCTCTCGAATAGCCACTAAAGCCGCCGGTTGTCGACTAATATCCCTTCAGAACGACCTTTAATTGCATTATCTTCCACGAGACTTAGCTGCATCGACTTCTCTATTAACAAGAGGGATATGGATGCGTGACATTATCCTCCCTGTCACGTAAGTGGAGCGCCCCGAGACCTGACGAGCACGAATGTTTGGCCGAAAACTATCACCGGCTCCCGCACCACGAAGCTCTCTCCATCGACGCACTTGAAAAGCCGAATCTCATGCAGCGTCCCCGACAGCCATCATTTGCACGGTCCCTGTTATTCGACAGCCATCCACATCACCGACTATCACTAATACGGAAGCACGGAGATATCGCCAAAACTTCCGTCGGAAATACCGTCAAAGGGAACTTCAGCAGGGCGTATTACTTTACCCTGGAGTAGCATGAACGGCAACGACTAACCCCAGCTGCACGCGCCCTGTCCGCGATGACCATCATCAACAATCCGAAGAGTCGCTTTATCGGCTCTACGCTTGCAACCGTCACCGTCAACACGTGCATGATCACCAAGCGACGCGCCATGCCCTCGGTTCCAAAATCATCCGGAGATGAATCGCGCGCATCGACCTTTCTCCACGTGGGATCGTAACTCATCCGGAAAGCTGCTCCGACTGTCGCCATAACCGCTCGTAACCTCTCCCTCCTTGACTACGGGCTATTCGATCCGTAGCGTCTCTTTTCTCACATCTCTTATGCTATAAAAGAGAGAAAATGTAAAACGAGGAGACAATTTTTATGAATGAAAGTTGTTCTTGGTTACTATTGGTTACCCGTGTGTTCACGTTCATCCTGCATCTCCGTCAACTCCGTCCCGCCCCATCTTCATCCGAGTTCTATCCTTCCCCCTGTTCCCCCCTCCATTCTGTCGCTTTCACAACGATAACCCGAGTCAACGAGGATAAATAATATCGTCGGAATTATCTCCCGGAGCATCATCTTCCATCCCGACAGGTACTCATTCCTCTATCTACTTTGGTAATAATAGTTCTTAATAATATATATATACTATAAGTCCAACATTATCTCCGTCATCCCCACCTTGTTCTTTTCTGAGTCCCTCTTGCCCCATAATTTCTACCTCATCGTATTTTTACAATCCTCTTCTCACGATCTCCATTTCCCTATATTATATTATCTAACTTCCTATTATCTATCTCTATTCTTTAAGCTTTCTATAAATATTAATATCACCGATATCAAGTCATAGATCCTTTCCCTACTCGTAGGATTTTAAACACATCTCTTAGAATATCCTACATCATATTTGGTATCAGAGCCCAGTTTGATTTGGTATCATCTTAGTGAAAATTAATATCATTTCATTACTCCTTCATAATCATCATGAATACTAGGTCTAAATCCATCGCTCCTAATGCTAATGCTGAAACTAATACTAATGTCAATACTCCCCATGTTCCCATTGAACCTATCCGAGTTTACACCTTGCCCCCTTGGGCTAGAATGATGGTAGAGAGTATGCAAGCCATAAATCTGAGATTAGATCAGTTAGAAAACATGAGTAAGAATGAAGAATCTCCAAAGAAATCCAGTCCTTGGGAAGCTAGTTCGTCTCAAAGAAGGAATTCAAAAGACCCTGTCAACGATCATCCTAATTCCTCTAATTTCACACCCCCTAATGAGCATTATCCAAGGGATAGGACTGAATATCAGTATAACCAAGTTAGGTAGATATCCCTATGTTTAAGGGCAGCGATGACCCAAAAGAATTTCTAAATTGGGAATCTCACCTTGACTCCTATTTTGGTTGGTTTGATTATTCGGAAGAAAGAAAATTGAAGTTTGCTGAGTTAAAACTTGATGGATCTGCCAAGACTTATTGGAAGAGTATCCTAAAGATATGTGCATATAGATATGAAGCTAGGATCACTACTTGGGCAGAAATGAAGAATAGGCTTAGGACTAAATACGTCCCCGTGAATTATAAAAGCCAACTTATAGATACATGGCAGAGGATTGAGCAAAAACAAAGAAGTGTAAGAGACTATATCAATGAATTTCAAGAATTAATGATTGCTTGTGAGTTAGAAGAAGATCAATTGAGCATTATTTCTAGGTTTAAAACGGGTCTTAGGGAAGATATCAAGATCGAACTAGAGCTTAGGGAAGTTTCTACCTTAGATGAAGCCTACAAAGTTGCCTTAAGATTAGATGGATTCTTTAAGAAGAACCCTAGGTATACTAATCTCAATCAGCCCAGAGCCTTCACTAGAGGACAAGGAAATAGCACCCCTAACTTACCTCCTAATAATAATAGAAATATGAGCCCCAACAATAGCCTTCCAAAGACTACCCAATTCTCAAATACACTTCCTAGAACTAATACCAATGTTAGGTGTTTTAATTGCCAACAATTAGGGCATGTCAAGACCAATTGTCCAAAATTAGCCCTTGTCATAGATACCTCTGAACCTCTTCCAGATGATACTAATGAGGAAGTTGAGTTAGAAGATGAAGTTTATGAATTGGATGAGGCCATGATCAATGATAACGAAGATTGTAACCAATTTATTAATGTAATGAGGAAATTATGCCTCCAAACTTCCCAAGAACCTTCTCTTAGGACTGCTATCTTCTTCACCTATATCAAAATGGGAAATGAATTTTACAAAAGTGATCATAGATAGTGGAAGTAGTGTTAATGCCATATCTGAAAAGGCCTTAAAGCAATTAGGACTTCCTTTTGAAAAACACCCAAACCCTTATGAAGTATCATGGGTGATTAATTCCTCTTTACCAGTAGATAAAAGATGCTTGTTGAACATTAAAATTTTATCTTATGAAGACAAAGTTTGGCTTGATGTTGTTCCCATGGACATAGGAAGCATCATATTAGGAAGACCATGGTTATATGATAATGATGTCAGAATTCAAGGGAGAACCAATGAGTGTTCATTCATGTTTAAGAATAGAAGGATAATTTTAAAACCCTATATGAAGAATATTCATCCTAATAAATTAACTAAGGTCTCAGCCCCTCTTAATCTTGCTGAAAAGAGCAGCAATAGGGAAACGACAGCTAGGGAAAAACCGATCATTTATGCCCTAATTCCCAAGGAACTTCCTATTGAGGATAATCCCGATTTAATCCCTCTATCTTTAGTTCCATTAATGACTGATTTTAAGGATGTTTTTCCAGAAGAATTACCTCCTCTTCTTCCCCCTAAAAGGGAAATCCAACATGCTATTGATCTCATACCCGGTTCGAATCTACCTAACTTACCACATTATAGGATGAGTCCAACCGAGCATGAAGAGCTGAGGAAACAAATAGGTGAACTTATGGAAAAGGGATATGTGAGGGAAAGCATGAGTCCATGCGCTGTCCCTACCTTATTAGTACCTAAGAAAGATGGAACTTGCAGGATGTGTGTTGATAGTAGAGCCATTAATAAGATTACAATTAAGTATAGGTTCCCTATCCCAAGATTAGACGATTTATTAGATATGTTAGCAGGATCATCTATCTTTTCTAAAGTTGATTTGCGAAGTGGATATCATCAAGTGAGAATTAGAGAAGGTGATGAATGGAAGACTGCGTTTAAAACAAAAGATGGATTATATGAGTGGCTTGTCATGCCATTTGGATTATCAAATGCACCAAGTACTTTTATGAGGCTTATGACACATACACTTAAAGATTTTATGGGTAAATTCTTAGTGGTTTACTTTGATGATATATTAATATATAGTAAAACCCATAATGATCATTTAGAACATCTTCAGTTGCTGTTTGAAAAGCTTAGAGAAAGCCAATTATATGCCAATCTAAAGAAATGTCAATTCCTTTCCAATAACATCCAATTCTTAGGATTTATAGTTTCAGCCCAAGGCATCAAGGCTGACCCAATTAAGGTCCAAGCTATTCTTGAATGGGAAACTCCTACTAATATTCGTGAAGTTAGAAGTTTTCATGGTTTAGCTTCATTCTATAGGAGATTCATTAGAAACTTCAGCACCATAACAGCCCCCATTTCTAATTGTTTAAAGAAGGGTGATTTTGAGTGGACTAAATCGGCTCAAGAAGCTTTGGATAGGATTAAGGAATTGATTACTCAAGCCCCTGTTTTAAGACTTCCTGATTTTTCAAAAATTTATGAAGTAGCTTGTGATGCATCTAATGTAGGCATAGGTGGAGTACTTAGTCAAGAAAATCATCCCATTGCTTTCTATAGTGAAAAACTAGATAGTTCTAAATTTAACTACTCCACATATGACAAAGAACTCTATGCATTAGTCCAAACCTTAAAACATTGGAGACATTATCTGATTTGTAAGGAATTCATTCTCTTTTCTGATCATGAGGCCCTTAAATGGTTGAGTTCTCAAAAGAAAGTCAACCCTAGGCATGCTAAGTGGATTGAATTTCTGCAATCTTATAATTTTGTTATTAAACATAAGCCAGGAGAAGATAATAGAGTTGCTGATGCTCTTAGTAGGAAGAACCACCTCCTAAGTATTATATCTCCCCAAATTATAGGCTTAGATAAAATAAAAGAGATATATGATAATTGTAAAGATTTTAAGAAAATCTACAATGAAATATTGAATGGAAATACTCTTAACCATAATGATTTTCAGATTCATGATGGATATTTGTTTAAGGATAATAGGTTGTGCATTCCTAGCACCTCCATTAGAGATTTCCTTATTTGGGAAATTCATCAAGGAGGATTAGCTGGTCACTTTGGAAGAGATAAGACAACAGCAGATGTAGAACGTAGATTCTTTTGGCCAAAAATGAAAAAACACATAGCCAAGGTCATATCTCATTGCAAGGTTTGTATTAGAGGTAAACAAGTGAAGCAAAATACCGGTTTATACACCCCCCTTCCTATTCCCAATAAACCTTGGGAAGACATCAGTATGGACTTCATTTTAGGATTACCTAAGACTTTGAGAAAGTTTGATTCCATCTTTGTGGTAGTGGATAGGTTTTCCAAAATGAGTCATTTCATCCCATGTTTTAAAACCTCCGATGCTTCTCACATTGCTAATCTTTTCTTTAAGGAAATTGTGAGACTTCATGGTATTCCCACTTCGATTGTGTCTGATAGAGATGTTAGATTCATGTCCTATTTTTGGAAAACTTTATGGCATAAATTAAATACCAAACTGAAATATTCCACTGCCTATCATCCTCAGACCGATGGGCAGACTGAAGTGGTTAATCGAACAATTGGTAATTTATTAAGATGCCTCATTCAAGATTATCAATCTGGTTGGGATGAACTTCTACCTATTATTGAATTTGCTTATAATTGCTCACCAAATAGGTCCACTAAACTTAGTCCATTTCATATAGTTTATGGTCATATTCCTAAAAGACCTATTGACTTGCATTCTATTACTCATGAGCATCCGAAATCATTTTCAGCTGAATCCTTCATTGAACATGTTCATACCATTCATGATATTGTCTCAAAACAACTTGCATTATCATATGAATCATATAAATTTTCTGCTGATGTACATAAAAGATACAAACAATTTAAAGAAGGTGATTTAGTAATGGTTAAGATTCATCCTCAAAGACTTCCTAAACTCTATTCTAAACTTCAACTCAAAAGCTATGGTCCTTTTAAGATTCTCTCCAAAATTAATGATAATGCATACATTGTTGATATTCCTGATGATTGGGGTATATCTAACTCGTTTAATATTTCGGATTTAGTAGAGTTTCATGAAAGTAAAGATATACCTACTGAAATGTTTTCTTCTTCCACTCCTCTTGAAAATGAAAATTCTCAAAATTCTTTCCTCTCTCCCAATCTTGTGTCTAATGTTGGACTTATAGATAAGATCCTTGATCATAGAACTATTATCACTGATTCTAAAGAGGATGAGTATGAATTTCTAATACAATGGAAAGGCAAACCAATAAGTGATGCTTCTTGGATTAATGCCAATGATCTACTGATTCATGCACCTCATTTGCACTCTGACTTTTTCTTAAATATGAAAGCTACTTCCTCGGAGATGAAGTCCTCCAATCCCGGGGGAGTTGATGGAGAATTCTCTCAACAAAAGAACACAAGGGTTCTTATAGAACCAAGGTATGCATTGAGAAAGAGAACCCATCCACAACTACAGCAACATGCCCTCCTCTTCCTCATAAAAAAGTTTGAGAAACTCACAATTCATGAAGTGAGTGACAAAGACCTCTCTAAATCCCTAAAAGAGAGTGTAGACCCAATGGGGATTGCCTCCCCTCCTCTCCCATTTACAAATTGATCTAAAGATTGGCTTGGTCAAAAGAAATAAACTTTTATCCTTAGATACCTAGAACTCTTTGAAGACCAAGTCAACCACCTTCTTACCTTTGATATAGGTTCCCTACTGTCTAAACCACAGCCACCATATCATAGGTACCATGTATAGTTGTGAATAATGATCTCAAGAAACATCAATAGGAACACTCTTGTGAAATATCCCTTCTTTCGTTGAAAGCCTACCTATAGATAGAAATTTTAGGAGAGATCTCAAGGAGAAACTTACCTCCTTAGTTTACCTCAAGGCAAAGCTTTCTTATGACACTGAAGATTACAAGAAGAATAATTATCTTCCATCAGACCAAACTCTCTACGGCTGATGGTTAAGAAAAGACTCAAGCAGATATCGTCCGTTGAAGCCATCCTCTCGAATAGCCACTAAAGCCGCCGGTTGTCAGACTAATATCCCTTCAGGAACGACCTTTAATTGCATTATCTTCCACGAGACTTAGCTGCATCGACTTCTCTATTAACAAGAGGGATATGGATGCGTGACATTATCCTCCCTGTCACGTAAGTGGAGCGCCCGAGACCCTGACGAGCACGAATGTTTGGCCGAAAAACTATTACGGCTCCCGCACCACGAAGCTCTCTCCATCGACGCACTTGAAAAGCCGAATCTCATGCAGCGTCCCCGACAGCCATCATTTGCACGGTCCTGTTATTCGACAGCCATCCACATCACCGACTATCACTAATACGGAAGCACGGAGATATCGCCAAAACTTCCGTCGGAAATACCGTCAAAGGGAACTTCAGCAGGGCGACATTTACCCGGGAGTAGCATGAACGGCAACGACCAACCCCAGCTGCACGCGCCTGTCCGCGATGACCATCATCAACAATCCGAAGAGTCGTTTATCGGCTCTACGCTTGCAACCGTCACCGTCAACACGTGCATGATCACCAAGCGACGCGCGTCATGCCCCAGTTCCGAAAATCATCCGGAGATGAATCGCGCGCACTGACCTTTCTCCACGTGGGATCGTAACCATCCAGAAAGCGTTCCGACTGTCGCCATAACCGCTCGTAACCTCTCCCTCCTTGACTACGAAGCTATTCGATCCGTAGCGTCTCTTTTCTCACATCTCTTATGCTATAAAAGAGAGAAAATGTAAAACGAGGAGACAATTTTTATGAATGAAAGTTGTTCTTGGTTACTACTGGTTACCCGTGTGTTCACGTTCATCCTGCATCTCCGTCAACTCCGTCCCGCCCCATCTTCATCCGAGTTCTATCCTTCCCCCTGTTCCCCCTCCATTCTGTCGCTTTCACAACGATAACCCGAGTCAACGAGGATAAATAATATCGTCGGAATTATCTCCCGGAGCATCATCTTCCATCCCGACAGGTACTCATTCCTCTATCTACTTTGGTAATAATAGTTCTTAATAATATATATATACTATAAGTCCAACATTATCTCCGTCATCCCCACCTTGTTCTTTTCTGAGTCCCTCTTGCCCCATAATTTCTACCTCATCGTATTTTACAATCCTCTTCTCACGATCTCCATTTCCCTATATTATATTATCTAACTTCCTATTATCTATCTCTATTCTTTAAGCTTTCTCTATAAATATTAATATCACCGATATCAAGTCATAGATCCTTTCCCCTACTGTAGGATTTTAAACACATCTCTTAGAATATCCTACATCAAAAGTTTAGAGAGAAATTCGGATCACAAAGAGAAAGAAAACGAAAATTTAAAATAAAATTGTCAAAATCTATAATTTGAAATTGAAATTAAATGTTATAAGAAGAAGGATTAGAAAAAAAAACACTATTTCTAACACAAGATAGTGCATGAATTGATCCAATTTCTCACCGGATAAGAGGATTTTTATCCCGCAAATTTGAAGACAATCATTAGTATTCAAGATTCGATTTCTCCCAATTCTATCAACGAAATATTATTGTCAAATACTCCTCAGACACAAAAATGAGTCGAGAAGTGAAGGGAAGAAAGAAATTCAAGGATTGTGGTGTCTAGATAGTTCGATTACTCAAAAATCCCAATAATGATTTATGTCGTCGAAGAACACCTCAATTTGTAAGGAGATTTGGGCGTAACCGTTGGGTTTAGCATTTAATCTTGGATAAACGGCTCTAATAAAATGTATAAATGCAAATCATTACGCTTAAATCACATCTGTTTGATCGAAGGTTAATTGCGATGATTTCGCCACGTCGCGCGTGAAGAAGAAACGCGTGAAGTCCTCGCCGGGGATCTTGATTTAACACTCTGAATGTGTTTCATCAGTTTTAGTGTTAGCCATTATAACTCCTTAGATTAACTGCTAAGATTAAACCATTTTAAAATGATTTAAGAACAAACCAAACTGCTCCATGTACCCCTTCACTTAAGTGACGATTGATGAATATGGTTAAATCATGCGATCGGACGCTCCACACGATGCCACATCACTAGTGCACATAGAAACAGAAAAATAGTCCCAAATGATGAAAAGTCAGAAGAATGCACCCATATATAAAATATATGTACGTAATGAGATAGAGAAAATCCTAAAGAGGGTGCTATCTCATTATTCATATACACACGCGCACACACGTGCGCACAGGTGCACACATGTGCACACACGCGCACTCACACACGTGCGCACATGTACATTGTGTGACACGTGGCGTTCTCATACGCTACCATGTGATGCCGCTGTTTTGTCCACACCACATCAGCTGCCACGTTAGCATGGGATAATAAAAATAATTTTTTATTCATTTGAATTAGAAATAAATCAAATTAAATTCATATATAATTCACAAAAATTCTTAAAAAATCCTTAAAAATTAGAAAATTCATAACTTTTAAAATACAAGTCCAAATCAATCCAGCTTTATTTCATTAGATCAGAAATTAAATTATCTATCATTGTAAAAATTCAAATTCAATAAATAACAAGAGAATAAATTTTTATCTTTAAAAAATGTACTCAATTCTTTTAGAATTTAAAACTTAGAAAAATAAATGAGTATAGAAAAATATTTTCTCTTATTATTTAGTATTTAAACCTAATTATAATCTCAAATAAAAATGAGGCTAATCTAATCTTAAAAATATTTCTCTTAATTTATCATAATTATCCCTAAATTAGTGTACTTTGAGATTTTAACTTATTTTCATAGAATGATAGATAAACACTCAAAATTATGATAACATGCATTATAATGGAATGTTTAATGCCTTAATTTGTATTAATAATCATATATTTTCATGTATAATGTTCATGTTTTAATTCATTCAAATCATAGAGTTCAAAATATGATAAAGAGCTTACTCCCAGATTCATTTCAAAAGTATTCACAATTATTTTTTAAGGTATTAATTCATAAGTGCACACTATGACCGTTTCATCAGTAGAGTGAAAAAAAATTCTTCCTTGTATTAATGTCAATAAAGAAACTAGGAAGTGATAGATATTATGTGGCCTATAAACCAATCACACTTTCTTGTCTCTTGTTTATGTTCATTTAAATGAAATTTATTCATTGTCACTCTTGTGTGATGTTTGCAATGAAGTTCATGAGCATATGTAATGACTAAGTGAATTATGATGAGATCATAATATAGTGATAACTAGCATTCCTATTCGTGGGATATTCGAGAAGGACATTGAATTATCCGGAAAGAATATCACTATCTAGTCCATTTCATATGATGAGTATGGCTGATCCTATAGCCATCGATGCGGAGACACTAAGGATAGATAGTGGGTGCTCTTTGGGAAAAGAGTTCACTGAATTGATCCGTATGAATCCCTGAATGGTATTATACCTAACTTTCAATCAGGTTGATTCATGTCATGGTTGTGTATGTGGTCCTTTGACTTGAGACACCAAAGACATATTGTGGATGAATGATCGTGTTTTGATTATGACTTACGAATCCCTAGTCACAAGATATCTAAAAAGTCATATATTGGATACGATGATGATTGTGTGATCAAGATGAGATCATCCACCCTCGATATTTGAGGATATTGACTCAAAGGAATGAGATGCGATGAAATCCTTGGCCAAGGTAGTATAAATATCGAAGGAGTTCTATATGATTTCTACACGCATCAGTACTAACTTGAGTGACTGATTAGGGTTTGATAGTTGACCATACCCTAAATCATTCAAGAGTCTAATGTGGATGAAGGATTATACATACATGTTAATCGATGACGGGAAGGTTCCATAAGTGAGTTCTTACATACTTCATATCTCCTAGTGTACGTGGTGTAGCTTGGCACCCAACGAGCTGACAACTCAACCTATTGATTGCGTTAAATCGATTCTTGATTAATTAATCTATATGTGGAGGTGGATAATTAATTAAGGTTGACTAATAATGTGTTATTTGGTCTATAAAGTTATTAACTAGTGAGATATATGGACCTAGAGGGTCACACACATAAGGTTTATGGTTGTTGGTGGATATAGACATAATTATGAGGGTTTTTATAAAAAAAACCTCTTACCAAATTTCTATAAATAAGGGTAGGACTACCACAACTGAAGTTTCCCATACAAGCCTTGTGGAAATTATCTCCTTTCTTCTCTTTCTCTCTTGGTGAAGAGCTTTGAAGAGGAGATCCAAGCATCCGGAGACCGTGTGGATACCGCTACGAGGCTAGACACTTGCATAGCTTCAAGAACTCCTTCAAGGAAACATGTAAGTATGTTTTCTCATACATATTAGATGATAGGATCATCTTTTCTTGGTGCCTCAATGTTTGACATCCTATTCATAGAATTCCGCTGCATTTGATGTTTTGATCAAAATTTTGGAAAGTTATCGACCTCAGATCCCATCAGGGAGAACATAGAGATAATATAATGATAAATTTTTAGGGCTATAAAATTTAGATTTGAAATGCTATCTCTAAAAATTATAAGGCATGGTTCAATAAGAGTGCAAAGTTATAGACATGTCGTTTAAATATATTCTTTTTGCCAATATTAATTTGAGTGATAACTCATCTCAATCCCATGTTCATTGATAACTTCTAAATATATAAGTTGCGTTCATGCACCATTTATCATGTGTAAGTGTTAATAAAGAATATACCAAGGAGAATATTTATTTCTATGTGGCTAAATGAGGTGAAAATATGACTAAGTCCTATCACACATCATTTCCTAAATTTTGATCATTTTATTAAACTAACCTCATTTGACTTCTTGGAAGTCAAATGGTTGATTTCTCACATTTTTATGAGTTATATGGATGTAAAGACTTGGATAAAGTTTAATAAGAGCACAGATAGAAATTATCTAGAAAGAGAAGAAGAAAATGAGTACTTCACCTTTTTAGGAGGTTAGTCAAACCTTTCTACCTTTAGTAGGAGGCTGGTAAACCTTTTCACCTCTTTAAGAGGTTATTAAAGCTAGTCCACCTTTTTGGTAGGTTTGTCAAAGCTTTCCACGTTTTTAGGAGGTTGGTCAAACCTTGTCACATTTTTAGGAGGTTAGCCAATCCTTGTCATATTTTTAGAAGGTTGATTAAAAAGTTTCATCTTTTTAGGAGTTTGGTCAACCACCCTCTTATGTGGAGTTAACCTATTCCACCCATTTAAGGAGACTAGTCACTCCCTTTTTCTTGGAAGTCAATGATGGTGAAAGTGATTCTTGACAAGTCAAAGGTGGTCAAAGGCATTCTTAAAGAGAAAAAATCTTCTCTTTTATGTATTATTAGTCAATTTAGTTCTTTTCATTTTTAAAAAGAATTTGTATTTATAGTAGGTGGAGAGGTAAGCCTACTTCCTTAGGGAAGTGGTAAACTTACCACCTTTTATGGAGTAGCCAACCCACTCCCTTAGAAGGTATATGTGGGGCTCACTCTCTTTAGGAGATGGTTATGGTCGTGGCCTATGGATTTAATCTCCACCATTCATTTTTTGGCACCCAAAGGACACAACTTATACCATTAATCTAACATAACCTCTAAACCTAGCATATAATCTTATTTTTCCTTTTTAATTATTTTTTTTCTCTCTCTTAGCATGAGACTAATAACATGCAATTTATAAATAAATTTACAAGATTATTAATGTGAATTGAGGCATTAAATATTCCGTCTATATGCATGTTATCATATTTTGAGTGCATATCTATCATTTTTATGCAATTTTAAGTTATGATCTAAAAATGTATCATTTTTGGGATAATTATGCATAATTCTAATACTATAATTTTAATCCTATTTATATTTGAGATCATAATTGTATTTTCATGATTTAATAATAAGAGAAAAATGTTTTTTTATTTACACTCATGGATTTTTCTAAATTTATTTTCTAAGAGGAATGAGTGTATTTTTGAAATTAAAAATATTCTCTTTTTGTTTAAATATTTTGAATTTTGATAATGATAGATAATTCAATTTATGATCCAAAAAAATTGGATTAATTTAGAATTATTTTTTAAAAGTTATGAATTTTCTAATTTTAAGAAATTTTTTAGAATTTTTTAGAATTTATTTAAACCTATTTTTGATTTTAAAAGAATGTTTTTTTGTCGTTAGCTGATGTGGCAAAGCTTCGTCACATGGCGGCGCGTGTACACACCACGTGGCGGCGTACTGTGTGCGTATGTGTGTTCGCACGTGTGAGCATGTGCGTGCTTGTGTGCGCTTATGTCGATTATTTGTAAAAAGCTTATATAGATTTTTGGAATAATTGTCAAGTCTTTTCCCATTGTTTGGAACTAATAGCATTTTCCATAATTGAATAATCTATAAAAATATTATCCAAGGCTATCATAATTTTAAAAATTGTTGTTGTGCATTGAATCACCCTTTCGAAACTGTGAGCATCTTCATATACCCTTAAAATATTTCAAAGATCAGAGTTCTGATTGTCTTCCTTCTTTAAAAAAAATTGAACCATAGGTTGAGAAATAGGAAGAAATAGTAAGTACCTATTTAAAGAAGCTTTGTGTTCAATCATTCCCCTTGTCTAAGACCCAATACCTTGCACTATAATCAAGGTATTGAAAATATAGATAAAGGTTAAGATACATTTGCTAAAAATGAAGGCCAAAAGCGATGTGACATCGCCAAGTTGACACCTCACAATTCTTCAAGCCAATGATAGAAATGTTTAAATGAAATTCAGTAATTGAACACAATCAGTATCCAAAAATTATCTCCATCGTGCCCATGATTAGCCAAGAGGCCAAAAAGCTTCTAACTCCAAAAATTCACTATCATTGTAGACATTTTCATATGAAAACTATAATGACTCCAATAAGTTAAAACATATCTTCCATCACTAGACAGTTCTTTCCTGAAATGTATTGATGACCATCTTTCCATATAACTTTAAATTAAACATAACACAAGAATAATCCCAAATTTCATTGATGTTGGCAAAATCTCAAATTTAAAAAATAATCTTATTTTTTCCAAATATTCTGCAATGAGAGGTGATATTTCAAGATGTTGCTCTTGTAATGAGTGTGCATTGATGGGCACCCAACATGATTTGGTACATGAAATAGGAGAAAATAAGCATATATCTCATATTGGAGAGAAAGAAAGAGCTCATTTCAATTAATGGACTTTATAAAAACTTAGGATAATAAAGGTCCAATAAGTGGAATACACATGGATTCCTTTGATAATTTATGTCACTTGATCGTGAGTAATTCATCTACTACTTGATCATACTCTTTTTTTGGAGCTTTTCTCTACTAATGAAAAATCTCTCCTCATTCTCTTCTCCCTCTCTCCTTGTTCTTTGTCAAGATTTTTTGTCTTTCCATTGTACTTTGAAAAGACCTCTCATTTTTCGTTGGTATTTACCTTTCTCTACGTAACACATTTATGTTCCTCCATATTATATATATATACTTTCAATGAAACAATCAAGAGTTAAATGAAGAAAATGACTGATAATTCCCATGGAAAATATCTATAACAAATTATATATCTCAGGAGATCCATCTCCTTCTCTTCTCCCTCCTTTCATCCTCTTCTCCGAGGCAAGACAATACTTCAATATTCTAGGGTCTTTAAGAGATTCTGTTTGTCTGAAAGTTAAATTCTTTTTTCTTGTTTTGTGGCGATTTTGAAAAATCTCTAAAACATTCCCTTGCCCTTAGTATTCTAAGTGACCTTAAGATAGCCACAATCCACATATTTGGTGAACCGATCTTCATTGTTACTAATTCCGTCTTTGTCACATTAATTGTCTTTCCTCATTCAATGCATTTAAAAACAGTCCATTTTATCTCAAAGTGTGACTAAATTTGAGAGTTTTGATAACATGCTAGATAGACATAATAATACATGATTATTTATGTATATTAAGGCATAAGAGATTCCATTCCTATGCATGTTATCATATTTATCAGTGTTTATCTATCATTCTATGAAAAAATCATTATAATATCAAAATACATTAATTTAGGGTTAATTATGACGAATTAAAGATAAATAATTTCATAACCCATCTTTACTTGAGATTATAATTAGTTTTTAAATTTAAATAATCAGAGAAATCATTTTATATACACTCATTTAATTTTCTAAGTTTTAAAATCTTAAAGAAATGAGTGTATTTTTGAAATAGAAATTAAATCTCTTGTTATTTATTAAATTTAGTTTTTTAGAATGATAGATAATTTAATTTCTGATCAAATGAAATAAATTTGGATTAATTTAGAGTTATATTTTGAAATTTATGCATATTCTAATTTTTAGGGATTTTTCAGATTTTTTAATGATTTTTTCTGAATTTTTAATGAATTTTTCAGGATTTTTCTGAATTAAAAATCAAATTTTCTAATTAAAATTTGATTTTTTAGATTTGTATAAGCGACGTCGAAGCTTTGCTATTTGGAAAGCCCCTTTCTTGCAGTGCAATGAATGGAAATGAGCGAAACCAGAGAAATGGAAATCAGGTCCCTAAAACCTGATCGGGAAATTTTCGAAGGAACCATTTTAAAGTTTTTCTTTGAATTCTTATCAGTCCCTGTGAACTAGTCATTGTGAGAGAAAACATCGCCGTTGTGACGCGCAACGGTATCTAACTATTAGCAACGGGGCTCACGTCTATTTTACAAGAAACTTCCATTCTTGCTTTGGCGGAGTAGGATGTTATCTATCATTCAGGAGGGCTCGCTCAACCATCTTCTGCTTGGAAAACTTTCCAGGTACCAAAATTTCTCTCCAACTTCTTTCTTCCTGCAACCATCTTTGTTTTCACCAGACTGCGGACATCGGTTGAACTGGTGAATAAAAATTTCCCACTTCTAAATGATGTCCTTACCGCAGGCTTTCTCGGAAATGATCCATATTCAGTAGTTCCTCAAGTTCCAATCATCGCATTCCACATAGAACGCCTTTGAACACAAGCAATGGTCGTCACAGAAGACTCATTGTCGTCTGATCCATATGATATTTACATTTCAGCTGGATGGCTTCCCCACCTGAACGCCTGAGAAGCCTCCGGCTCTTGCCCTAACGGTACGATTTTCATACGATTTTCGTATCCACGGACGTTCAAATTGATTTTAGGTCGGTGACGGTTCGCTTTTTTGCTTAAAATTGACGTTTATCTATCATTCTATGAAAAAGTCATTATAATATCAAAATACTTTAAATACATGTATGGATGGATAGATAAATGGATGAAAAAATGAATAGATGGACACAGATGAATATGCACATATATCCAAGATTTTATGCATGTATGGATGGATGCAAAAATGAATGGATGGATACATGGATGAATATGCACATGTATCTATGATTTTATCCATGCATGGATGGATTAATGAATGGATGAAGAAATGAATGGATGGATACATGGATGAATACGCACATGTATCTAACATTTTATGCTTGTATGGATAAATGAATGAATGGATGTATACATGGATGAATATGCACTTGAATCTAAAATTTTATGAATGTATGGATGGATGAATGAACAGATGCAAAAATAAATGGATGTATACATGAATGAATATGCACATGTATCTAACATTTTATGCATGTATGGATAAATGAATGAATGGATGCAGAAATCAATGGATGTATACATGGATGAATATGCACATGTATCTAAGATTTTATGCATGTATGGATGGATAAATGAACAGATGCCAAAATGAATGGATGGATACATGGATGAATATGCACATGTATCTAAGATTTTATGTATGTATGGATGGATGAATGAATGGATGCAAACATTAATGGATGGATAGATGGATGAATATGCACATGTATCTAAGATTTTATGCATGTATGGATGGATGAATGAATGGATGCAAAAATTAATGGATGGATAGATGGATGAATATGCACATGTATCTAAGATTTTATGCATAAATGGATGGATTGATGATGATTGCAAAAATGAATTGATGGATACATGGATGAATATGCATATGTATCTAGCATTTTTATGCATGTATGGATGGATGGATACATGGCTGAATGTGTACTTGTATCTAATATTTTATGCATGTATGGATGGAGGGATGAATGGATGGATACATGGATGAATCTAGGTGTTTATTGATGGATATGGGTATGCACAAATGAATCTCTGATGGATTAGTGAATGGATGTATAAAAGGTGTGGATATGTGCAAGTAAGGCTATAAAATGGCTTTATAAGTGTACCAATATATGCATGAGTAGATGTATGCAAGTATAATGTATGGATGTATGCATGTTTGGGTGTAGATAAGGCTGAATGTATGGATGTATAAGAAATTTTATCTAAGATTTTATTTTTGTATGGATGGATGGATGAATGAATGCAAAATTGAATGGATGGATACATGGATGAATGTACGTGTTTATGGATGGATATGGGTATGCACAAATGTATCTCTGATGGATGAATGAATGGATGTATAAAAGGTGTGGATATATGCAAGTAAGGATGTAAAATGGCTTTATAAATGTACCAATATATGCATGAGTAGATGTACGCAAGTACATGTATGCATGTTTGGGTGCAGATAAGGATCAACGGATGAATGCATGTATCTAAGGCTGACTCTATTTGTGCACCAATGCATGTATGCATGCATCATGTATAAATCTATCTATGTTTTGGTGTATGTATGTGCATATGTATGTATGTGTGTATGTGTGTGTGTGCATGTATCCATGTAGGCATGTACGTACATACATAGGTATGTATGTAGGTGTGTGCGTACATACATAACTATGTAGGTATGTATGTATGATCATAAAAGTTAATTCATTAATGATCGATTTAACCCAATGAACATGTGGAGTCAGCAACCCTCTAGATGTCAAGGTAAACCATGAGATTTAGGAGATATATAGTATATTTGAACTCTCTCATGAAACCTTTGCCGTCATCGGTTACCATTTATGTATGGTATGATAACAGTGATCATCATCAGATAATTCTTCATCTACATGAAACTTATGAATAATTTAAGGTATGGTTAATTGTTAATCCCTGATAGATCACTCCAGGTAGTATTGATATGAGTAGGAAATTAATAACATGCTAATTATACATGATAATAGATGATTATTAATGCATATTAAGGCATAAAAGATTTCATTCCTATGAATGTTATCATATTTATGAGTATTTATCTATCATTCTATCAAAAAATCATTATAATCTCAAAATACTTTAATTTAGGGTTAATTATCATGAATTAAAGATAAAAAATTGTATAACCCATCTTTAATTGAGATTATAAGTGGTTTTTAAAGTTAAATAATGAGATAAATCATTTTTATAAACATTCATTTACTTTTCTAAAGTTTAAATCTGAATGAAACGAATGCATTTTTAAATAGAAATTAAATCTCTTGTTATTTATTAAATTTGACTTATTAGAATGATAGATAATTAAATTTCTGATCAAATGAAAGAAATTTTGATTAATTTGGAGTTATATTTTGAAAGTTATGAATTTTCTAATTTTTAGGGATTTTTTTGGATTTTTTCTGAATTTTTCTGAATTTTTAATGAACTTCTAAGGATTCTCTGGAATTAAAAATCGATTTTTCTAATTTAAAATCAAATTGTTAGATTATTTAAAGCGCGAAGGCGACGTGGTGCAATGTGGAGCGTCTGAACAATTGCGATCGATGATCGACAGCGAGATGTGACGTGACGCATCGTGGGACGTTCGATCATGCGTGAAATCTCAACCGTTGATCTTCACTTAATCGATGGGGATACGTGGTAAACTCGGGTTCACTGGATCACATTTAATCTCAGCCGTCGATCGAAAGGAGTTATAACAATCGAGATTAAATCGTGGAAAACACATCTAATGTATCCGATCGCGATCCAATGGCGGGCGTTTTTCAATGCGTTTTAAAACGCATGTGGCATGGCTTCATCAGAGGCGTCCAATCGTGATCCAACAGCCATGACTTAATGACGACGATCCGCATCCTCGCGTTTCATCAGAGCCGTTAATGCGTTTCATCGGACGGTTATGCCCAAATCACATATAAATTGAGATGTTCTTCGGATTTGTAAGGTATTAGAGAGAAATTCAATCAAATTGAACTATTTACACACCAAATCTCTTGAATTTCTTAATCCCAATCGCTTCTAGACTCATTTCTGCATCCACGGAGTTCTGAAGATCAAGATTTCGACGATCGATGAGGAAGAAATCGACGCTTGAACTCCACGACCGTGATTTTTGGATTTTTTATGAATAGCCTTGATTCCGGCAATAAATTGGATCAATTCGATCGCAGTTGTGGGTTAGGGATCGTGTTTTATCCTAATCTATTTTCGTTTAGTGCTTTTATTTCATTTTAGAATCGTTAATTTAAGTAATTTCATCCTTAATTTTGTTAAAATCACAATTTATATTTTCAGAACTATACCTTATCTTTAATCTTTAATTTCTTTGTGAAATCAAATTTAAATTCATTGATTTTTGATTCTCGTGGATTCGTCTTCAAGTCCTCTTTCATAAAATACCATTTTTCCCAATTTCTATCACCGATACGTTGTCCGATTTGATCAAATTTGAAGAGATCATCAGAAATTTCCCTAATTCCTTGTGGATTAGCCCCATATTTACCATTATGCCCCTCAATTCGTGAATTATTTTTAAAATTGGTAAGTTTGGACTTTATTTTGACACGAGACTGTCTGTTTTTTATGACCTCGCGGTCTTGTTCACTCAAGGTAGTATTGATACGAGTATGAAATCATTAAGAAAAACTTATGTGATATTTCTACTACCTTTGCCAAGGATTTAACTACATCTCATTCTTTGAGCTAAGATCCTCTAATATCAAGGGTGAACGATCCCCTTTGAACCACAGACTTACCTTCCATGACTTCATGTCATATCTAATAAAAACTTAATCATCTAATACAAACATGATTGATAAGTCCAAATTATCCTGATTAATTATGTCGTTATGCCTTTATTTGGACTTAATCAATGAAAGTGTATCTAAAAAATTTTCCCTTTAACTCCTAGCTATCTGAAGATTAGGCTTAGTAAAAGGGGTCGATCCAAGGGAGGATACGGCAAAGTCTACTTTTTTCTATTAAAATCAAAACTTCTTCTCATCCAAATAATTCCGTAATTGTCTAGCTGTGAATATTTTCTATTTCCCCCTGCATTATCTTTTTCTTCAACTTCCACTTATTATGCTAAAGAAAAGAAAATAAACTCTTTTGACAAAGTTTGTTTTTCTTCACTTAAGATTTGAAAGAAAGATTAAAAAAACTTTTGACTTTGAGAGCTTCTGTTTATTCAATACTAGAATTCAATTTCAAATTTTTTTACCTATTATCTTCTATTTTATTCTCATTTAATTTTCTCAACTTTTAATATTTTTTATGATTTTATGATCACTTTACCTCTTACTATAGCTACTGAATAGAAAATCAATCTGATTTAAAAACCATCTCAAAATGTAGCACATCTAATCCCCCTAAAACAGAAAACTAACCTAAATTTTCTAAATGAATTTACTCATGAAAATGGAAACAACAACAAAAAAAACTTAAGACTGAATTTCTTTAATTTTCATTTCATTTTCTACTTAAAAGAAAAGGATAACAATGCATGCAATAACAGTCTAAGAATCTGAAACCTAAGATCTCTGTTGAATTAAAATGCAAAGGATACTACAGGCTAATTGTACTGATTATAAATCTCTCCAGCCTATATCTAGTCTAATTTGCATAAAAATAGAATGCTCATATGAATCTTTTAATTGGATTTTCAAACAACATGAAACAGCAGAAAGGAAAGATTATATTTCTTTAATATCATCTTGTTTTCTGCCAAAGAAAGAAGAAAGATAAAGAAATGATAAAACTAACTGAGTAAAAAAAATCACCGTATAAACCTAAAATTGAATTAATATCAATGCAACAAGACGTAAAAAAAAACAAATGATACCTGCTATCTGAAAAGAACTTCAGACGTAAAAATTCAGTAAATAACTTCTTAGATTTGACGAGAAAAGAAAGATTTAACGAAATTAATAAGCTGAGCATTTAATTCCTAGAATTAGTTTTAAATCGAAATCAAAAAGAAGGAAAGAAAGAACGAATACATTTGCTTCTGCAAGAATCTATCTCTGTCGACACATCTAAAGAAGGATTAATGCAAATCCAGTGGAAAGAAAAAAAAGAAAGAAAACAAAATGATTCCTAAACATAAAACGATTCCGACGGACCTCGAAGCTTCAAATTGATGTCTTCAACTCGACGAACTCCTTGAAATCTTCAGCAATCGTTGATCCGATCTTCTCGCTTGTGTTCTCCAGGCCAATCAAACATTGGAGCGAAAGAAAATCAAGACCCCCTTTCCGTCTCCTCGCTTGTCCTTTAAAAGAAAATCGCGTCGCCTCTGAAATCCCAAGCTTCCCCCCTCTTCTTTCGAATTATAACAGGTCCTTGGTGCGGCCCGCTCCACACACGCGTCGGTGCAGTTCGCTGCGGTTGGTCAGCGCCTGCTGTGCCTCCACCTTATTGGTTGAGGACGTCGTGCACGCATTGGTGCTTGTACCTTGCAGGTGAGCTGTCTGTTAGCTGTGTACATATCGCCGTGTACACAGCTCACAGCTTCTTCATATGATTGGCTCTCACCTGTCATGTACGGTGCCTGTCCACAATTCCTCAAAAAAAACATAAGTACAAACCAGCCCATTTAGGGCTTTATTGACATAATAGAAAATTAAAGAAACTTCTGAAAGTCATTATTTCAGAAAAAGAAAGTAATGTTTTATTTAAGGTAAATTTGGGTTATTTTGTCCAACAGTTATTAGCAAATTGTTAATAGAGTATTTATTTATGAGAATCCTAATTATTATTTAAAATTTCCCATAATAGCACTAATTATTTGCAAATAACTACCCATTTTAAAATTCAATGAAAAAGTGATTATTTCAGGCATGACATCATGATAACATGCAAAATCCTTGTTAATTTCAAACTTTAAACGATCAAAATACAGATAAACGGATGGTTTAGAGCATATTTTTGCCTGTTATCAATGATCATATGCATAGGGATTTGTAAGTCAGAGTCAAAACCTGATTATTTATCCACAAGATATCTTTGGTGTCTCAAGTCTAATGATCACATATAAAACCATGATGAGAATCAAATTTAATGCCAGTTAGGTATGATAAATTTAAGAATTTCAAATAGATCAATTCAATGAACTCTTTCTCCAAAGAATACCTACTCTTTATCCTTGATATCTCCACATGATGAATCATACTTATCATATGAGTAAGATCAACAATGTTATCCTATCGGGATAACTCAATGTCCTTCTTAAATATCCACTAAATATAAATGTTTAGAACATATTTTTAAAGATTAGTTGTTCGTATACTATGATTTCATCATAATTCACTTAGTCATTGAATATGCTCATGACCTTTATTAGAAACATTACACAAGAATGCCAATCAATAACTTTTATTTCAGTGAATCTAAATTAGATACATCAAAGCATGATTTGGCTTATAGGCCACATGATATCCATCATTGGTAATAACATAAAATATAAAACATACCCTAAAATTTCAATTAGTCTACAAATATTTTAATTTTTAAAACCTTGAGATAGATTTTTAGACAAAAAGGTAAAAAGTAACAATGTATGTAGAAATTTTGGACAAAATTATGAAATCAATTATACCAATAAAATAATTTTTAGGAAAAGAATAAAAAAATTTAAAATTGAATTATTTTGAAAATTTTCTAGAAGTCATAAGAAATCATTTGCATCAATTTAAGGTAGATAAGGTCTTGAAATTTGAGAGGGAGAATAAAAAAAATTAGATATAACATTATATTAATTCCAAACTCAAATATAGTAGAAAATCTTGAAAATCTAAGAGATCGTGAGATATCTACATAAATCTGATAATTATGGAGGGATAGCTATATGAAAATTGTCTAATATTTAGGAAGTCTAGATTAAAAATGATTATTTCCTTATTTTTAAGCATGATTTTCATGCTTAGTTTGCAAAACATTGATATGAGTAATTTTTGAATGAATTAGATTTTATGCATTTAAATGTGGTGTTATTAAATTGAAAGTAAAACCAAGAACATTGATGGACCTAATATATGATCCCTAGATTTGGGTGTTTTAGTTTTAGACTATATTAATGTTCACATACTACTTATGAGATGTATGTGGTGTATATTATTAGTAAGATAATCATATCTTAGGATATGGTTATTGAGATAACCTTACCTTACCTTAAATGAAAAAACGTATTAAACATAAAATCCCTTACAAGTTAAAATTTCACTTGAAACATAAGAGTTACAAACTCACATATGGTCCTCCTTGATGGAATTATATGGCCTATTAGCAAAATTATACTTCCATGTATCTCATTTATATTCATTAAAAGAATTTATTTATTTTTGTTCTTATGTGATGTTTACAATGAAGTCTATGAGTATATACAATGACTAAGTGAATTATGATGAGATCATAATATTGAGATCACTAGTCTTTAATCATATGTTTTAAACATTTCTATTTGAGGGATATTCAAGAAGGATATCAAAATGTATAAATAGAATAACACCATCTAATCTAACTCATATGATGAGTATCATTGATCTTGTGGTCTTTCATATGAAGACACAAAGGAAAGATAGTGGGTTCTTTTTTAAGAAAGAGATTATTGAATTGATCCATTTGGATCCTTAAATGGTAATATACCTAAATATCAATTAGGTTGATTCATGTCACATTTGTGTATGTGGTCCTTAGCCAAAGACAATAAAGGCATCTTGTGGATGGATGACCAAGTCTTGATTATGACTTACAAATCCTTAGCCACAAGATTTTCAAAATGTAATTTATTGGATGTAACACGAAGTCCTCAAGGGTGATTTTCTCGTCCGCCCTCAATATTTGATGATATTTACTCAAGGAATGAGATGGAAAGAAATCTTTGGCCAAGTTAGTAGAAATATCAGAGAAAGGTTCTTGATGATTTCCTCCATGCATCATTACTAACTTAAGTGACTAATTAGAATTTGACAATTGACCATGCCCTAAGTTATTCATGAGTGTCTTGTAGACACAAGATTATATGTACACAATAATCGATGATTTTAAGGTTCCATATAAGAGTTCTTATACACTCTATATCTCCCAAGTCAAATCTTGTCGCTTGGCACCCAACGAGATGGCAACTCGACATGTTGATTGGGTTAAATCAATCATTAATTAATCAATTTATATGTTTGATATAGATAATTAATAAGGTTAAACAAAAAGGTGTCATTGGGTCTATAAATTTATTAGCTAAAAAGATTTTTGGACCTAGAGGTTCACACTTGTAAGTTCTATGAACGTTGGTTGATATAGACAAAATTGTGACACTTTTTGCGAAAATTTCACAACCCAATATATATAAATAGGGAAAACATTCACGAGTCAAGGTGCCCATGCAACTTGTGTGGAAACTCTCTCATTTCTTATATTTCTCACTCGGTGAAGAGCGTTGAAGAGGAGATCTAATTATTTGGCGATCATGTGGGTACTAATAGAGGATAGACACTCAAGCACCTTTAATACTGCTTTAATAAACCTAGAAGTATAGACTTTAATCACTAGGTGAAAGGATCATTGGTTTCTTGGTGCCTTAGATGAAAGAGATGAAAGTATTTAGCTATGTTTAATGCTTTGATCAAAATTTAGAAAACCTATTGAGCATCATATTACAGTTATCAAAATGTTTTGGTTAGTCTCATTTTTTACTCTTTTAACATTTTGTTTATTTTTAAGTATTCTTGTTGATTACATAGAATCTTACTAGCTATAATAGAAATTTTATAGTATGAGAGAAATATTTGAATTGGGTTGCACTATTATCAATACTTTAGTTGTATTCGATGTTTTGATCAAAACTTTGAGAGGCTTGTAGGGCATTAGA
>CM044109.1:5025023-5067541 GCA_024174645.1 Lemna minuta
TATTATAATAATTTGGACAACTGTTCAAGTAGTTAGGCCTGCCTAAGTTTCTTGACCCTGCTTGAGTATTTGGGCCTTGCCTATACACAAATTGACCTTGAACTTCCATAAAAAACATGTCAATTTAAGATTATTGAGGCTCAAGCAGTGAGTGAATTGAGAACTATCATGTTGTATCAAAGGTGTGAGCCCCTCACAATTGTTCCCAATGTTGAGACAAATAACATAAGAGGTTTTGAACTTCCACCATCTTCTCACTTTTGTCCAAGAACATTTTTTTCTCTATGGATTTTCCATCTATCATCTTGCCTTTAACTTAATCACCTCTTCCTCTGAAAAGGTTTTGTGACACATTGGTGGTTGTTCTTGGACACAATCTCTATCAGCTTTGTGGCATCATCCTCACATTTCCTCATCAATGTTCCACAATTTTTTATTGCTTGCTACATTGAATAATTACCTATCTTGGTGTCCCAACCTCTCATAGAAAATTTGTGTAAGTTTATGGCTAGAAACTCCCTAGGTAGGTCTATAAGTCTCTCCTAGGCCTCATGAAAATGTTTCTTTGATCACGTGGAGCATCTGATCGCGCGAAAAATTGTGATTTTTGATCGTCGCTTAAGGCAGGGGTACGTAGTGCATTCTGATTCGTCGGCGAATCATTTTTAAAGCGATTTAATCCCAGCCGTTGATCAAAGGAGTTATAACGGCTGAGATTAAAACAGACTGAAACGCATCTGAGCGTTCGATCAAGATCCAACAACGGTCGTTTGATGCGTTATTTATAACGCACGCAATGTGACATCATCTCGGCAGTCCATCTGCGATCCAACGACCACGACTTAATCGTAACGATTTGCATCCGAGCGTTTCATCAGAGCTGTTGATCGAAGATTAAATGCCGATCAGACGGTTATGCCCAATCTGCCCTATAAATTGAGATGTTCTTCGACATTGTAAAGCATTCCAGGGCAATTTGAGTAAATCGAATTGTTTAGACACCAAATCTCTTGAATCTCTTCTAATCGCTTCTAGACTCATTTCCGCGCCCCCGGAGTGCTTGAGAGTGAGATTTCATTGAGAGACGAGGAAAAAATCGACACTTGATGGACCGCCAAGATTTCATTAAAATGGTCTGTATATGATCATGATCAAAATTTTCATTGATGATATCATATATGAGTTTCAGAAAAATAAGTTCAAAACATAATTGTTGAGAGTTCTGTGTCACCAAACTGTCTTTATCACCGAAGAAGACTGTAGAATAATCTCTATAGATGTTGAAGTGGAAGATCCTAATGAGATTGAGCTCAATGCTCATGATAATGGCAAATGAAAATATAAAAATAAGTCAGGCATCCAGTTGTCTCTTTATCTAATCCGACAAGCAACATGCTAGATTTTAGTTTATTTCTTTGTTCTATTTTCAAAGTGATTATATAGAGTCACAATTGATGTTGAGAAATTTTCTGTTTCCAGATACAAAACAAATCTTCATGGATAGAACCCTATGAGCAGAGAGTTTGGACTTATTGACCAGCTGATTCAGACTTTGCAGAATACATAGTGGAGAGAGAGATCATAAGTGGCTCTTTTTTTTTCGCAGGGTTTCACGGAATAAAATTCCACAAAAAACTATATTTGTAGTTTATTTCTTTTTTATTTCGCTGAAGCCAAAATATTTGTAGAGGAGGATGTTATGATCAAGTGATGTGAATACATAAACAGTTAGTGCAGTTGGACAGAAAGAAGGTGAGTGAAACCACTTCAATTCTAAACTGCTATTTCTGAATTTATGCAGGATTCCTCTTAACCAATGATTCCTTATCTTTCTTATTTTCATCCTCTGATTACAGTTTCCAAAGAATGAATTGTGCATTTCTCATGTCTCCTTTGAATTTCTTCCAAGACTACCTGACTGCTTGGAATTTGGAATTAGAAGAAGCTTCTCTCATCTGCATGTAGCTCAAGAACTGAGCTGGCAGTTCCGCAAGAAGGGACTGAGCAGCTGAGACGTGCCCCCCTATAAAAAATGTTAATGCTAGTAAAATGCCATTAAAAATGTTGGAGAGATTTTCTGGCTTTTTTCAATGGAGGTGATGGAAAGCCAGATAGCAAGTGGATGATTACTACATAGAAGACAGAAAACAGTTATAATTCCTTCTGACGACCAAACCACGGTGATTAAGTTAGATACTTTTTCCGTTTTTTTGAATTTGGGATGACGAAAACAGTTTTTTTTTGCTGGAGTGAAGAACTTACTTGCCACATCTGCCACGGAAACAAACTGAACAATGTCCCGAGATGCAACTTGGCCAGATGTGCTCTGGAGTCTCTCTCCTCTGTCGGCATCCAGTATCTGCATTTAGCAAGTGGTAAATTATAGAGTTTAACTAAAGTGGAGAGAGAAAATAGATGACATTTTTTTTGAGACAAAACAGAACAAAAACCCAGAATACTTAATTCTCAAGTAAAACTTTTTCAGTCCTTCACTCATATGATTCCATAAGGTAATGCTGAATTACATCATAGTGAAAGAGACGAAGGGAAAAGCTGAGAATTTCGAAATAACAGGTAATAAACCAGAATCCTTATATCTTGGTCAAACTTTGATATTGATACAATCTCACTACATACCTACATGAGATTCAGAATCAGACAACCAAGAGTAAGGTCATTCGCAGAGGGAGCTAATCTTGATGGGCCAGCAGAGGTGGTAAGCTTACCAGGGGTAAGCTTTCCTAAATGAGATTTTAAATAAACAGAGCAAGATACATAATGTTTGGGCAGACAGAGAGAGAGAGAGGCAGAGTTGGAGGAGCTGGAAGAAATAGCAAAGAATGTGCAAGTTTTACATAAGTACATTTTAGTTAGTTAGATATATACTGATATATATATATCTCAACAGAGAGAGAGAGAGAGAGAGAGAAAACAATTAGAGCTTTCAAAGAAACGGATATTAAACTAGAAACCTAATTTCTTAATTCAACCTTTGCCATCTTATGCACAAACATAAATGAAGCAATGCACAAATACATTTTTAAGAGAAAGAGAGAGAAAAAAAACTTTAAAATCTAAGAAAAAAAAACAAGGGTAATAAACCAAAATCATTATTAGGGATGGGCAACCAAAACGATGCGATAAAAAATTAAACCCGGGGGGAGAGATCATACAGGAGTAAGGAGAAGGAGAGAGTGCGAGACAAAGACCACAGGAAACTCATTGATTGATTGATGATTAATTAAAACTGGGTGTCTTTTAAAATTGCAGTTTGACTAATCAAGCGACCGCTTAAAAATCTGTCACTTGATCTATCAACAATGCATATCCCTTATTGCAATATCTAGCACAAATTAAGACCAGACCTCAATAAAAGTAAAAGATAGATAAATTGACAAAGACAGAGACAGAGAAAGAGAACCTCCATGTCCTTGAAATCAGCCCCACCCACTCCAACAATAAGAATAGATAAGGGGAGATCAGATGCCTTCACAATGGCATCTTTCGTCTCTTGAAGATCCGTGACTACTCCGTCCTATGAAAGTGATTTTTGACAGTTGAACATCAGAACAGTAGAGATCTATGAGAATGAGTGTTATCTTTCTCCTACCGTGATAATCAGCAAGATGAAGTAATGCTGCTGATTGTGGGCATGAGCATGACCTGCTAATTCAGATGCTGCATGGATCACCGGCCCGAAAAGCGTTGGTCCAGCCAATGACACATTATATAGAGCCCCTAAGTAAGCTGATAGTATTCCTTCGATTCCTATCACCTGAAAAATTTTAATAAATAAACAAACAAAAAATTGATTAAAAAATTGATTAGATGTATTCTTGGACCCACCTCAGGGTGAGAAATACTTCCACTTAAGTTGAAACAGTGAGAGACTGGCCCATCAATAGGCCTAGCTCCAAAACCCCAAGCAGGGAACCGCTTATCCGAATCATAAAACTGCAACACTTCCCCTACCTCTAGTATTGCCTGACAGGAGTCATACTTATTATTATTCAATAAAAAAATTAGGGTAACATTTTTCAATGTCTAGAATCTGGATCCAATGGCTCACTCTGTGGTAAGCATTTGGGCGGCCAGTTGGGTCTATGTAGTGAAGTGAATCGGGAAGTCGGGGGTTCCCATTAGAAGCTACCCAAAATAAAATGAATCCATTTCATCAGCATCTACACAAAATATTTCTAAACGTAGAATAATAATTAAAGTACCAGTGAAGTCTACGGCCACCAAGAAGTTAAGTTCATAGCCATCGGCTATGTAGTCTAAGAATGTCCGTCTCGTGTGCTCGGAAAATTTCTCGACAGATATTTTACTTTTTAAAATCTGATGGTAGCAAAAAAATCATATTAAATTAGAATTCCTTGAATTGACAAGGTCAAAAGGTCAATGAAAATTTTACCCTGTTACGAAGCTCGCCTCTGGTATTAGTCGGAAAGAAGAGGTTTTCAGACAGCTGATTATGGTAAAGTTTTTCTAAATCTGACAGCGATTTCACAATCTTCCTGTTCATCACAGAGTACAATCAGGGTAAGAATTGGTCATCACATACAAGGAAAAGAATCTGTATCAATACCCGATCAGGACATGATTTCCACTAGTATTGAAGTCAAAACACTCTATGGTTAATGGGTTTTCCTGAAAGCACAATTTACCAAAGAGAGCAGATTTATAAGACATCCAGTTATTACATAAGCAGCAGCTTTGAGGATGATGATTGATCTTGCCTTGCTTCCAACTTGCTGAAGTTTTAAATTGATTGGTTTCCACATAGGATCCAGATTGTTCTTCGCCACTTCCGTCTTACAGATTGGAATGCGAGCCCCACTCTCAGATGTTCTGGATATCAATAAAAAAGGGTCCTGTGAAACTAAGTGTTAAAATACTAAATGCAGTCGCTTGCACTATGTTGTGTTTTCTACCAGGTAGCAACTTACACTTTTGGAGAAAAATTCTTTGTTTTCAAGTTCAGAGCACCGGAACACAATCTCCACAGCTGTTTTAGAGGCGAAGGTCTCCTCAGAATTGATGGTTATCTCTCCAAATGTGCCCTTGTCCACTGGACTGTGATCTATGCGGCCAAGTTTTAGGGTCAATGACTTAGATGGTCGACATACTATCTGCAGATGAGAGGGAAGAGAAATCCAGCATTTTAAATGGTCCATGATTACATCATAATCATGTACTCCATCATAAAGATGTACAATTTACCAAAGAGAGCAGATTTATAAATCTTGCATGGAGTAATAAAACAGATTTTCCATGAGCTTACCTCCGATAAATTACAAGAAGCTTCCCCGAGAAATTGCTGCTCATGCAACTTCAGCATCTGGGGACAATTAACAAAAGTAAATAACTTTTCCAAATAACTGAAAACAAAGCACGATGAATAGGTTAATAGAGCCCATGAACACTCATGTGAAGAGAAGGAAGAACAGAGGGACTCCATCTTCACGTCAAGCTCAGAGGAGACTGCCACCAGTTGGATCCACCTTACTACTAGATGTCAGGGTTTTGAAGTATAATAACCACATGTGCTTGACTATAGGAACTCCACCCTCTAGTTAAGCTTAGAGGACACAACCACAAATAAGATCCATCTTACTACTAGTGGTCACCAGTTTAAGACCAAATAATCACCTGAAGGACTATAAAATAAAGAGAAGTCTCTTTGGGAGGGGATGTGGAAGAAGTATGGAGCTTGTTTGGGAAGCCGCTCAAATTTCTTTCCTGTTATCCCTGAAGGTGTTCAACACTTTCACCCACCCATTGTACGTTCCTGCATTTTCTTGAAACATTAAGTTATTCATTCCTCTAGAACTTCCTGCCCCAACCAATAAGATCTAGAGTCTTACCAATAGGTTACTCTCTATATTTTTTTACAAATCTAGAATGTAAATTGATCATGCTAGAGACACTAAGTCCATCAATAATGAGTTTTATTGAAAAGTATCATGGATAAATTACCTTGACCGGAATATTTTGAAACTGAGTATCAATGTCATAGACTCGGAACCTATAAAGAGTAACCTCCATTAAGAAAAAGGAAATCATCATAACATAGTGGAGCGATAAAATTAAAAGAAACTAAGTAAAATTGGGCTTACACCAGAGGCTGCACAACCTCGAAATTATAAGTGATGATATGCTTCAGAATCCATGTAGGATTCAATGAATTTAACACCACTTCTGTGCGACCCACCTCTTCAAGTGTTCCATCTCGTTTTTTTGTATAAATAACAGCCATGGGATCACTCTACATTGAAATGGAAGACATCACATCCATAATATGCATCATAATGGGGCCTTGTATACGTGTCTGAATAAGCAACAAAGATGTGAACAAAAATGATAAAATTACAAATAGTGACTAACCCAATGGAAAGATTTTAAAGGAACGTTTATATTAACCTTCTGATCTGTGTCTACGTTTTGTCACAGAGAATAACTACTTGCAAAATTTGCAACAGATTACCATTTACCGTTGAATCTCATAAACAGATTTCGAGCATAATAAAATATATTAACTGCTGCAATAAAAATAATTCCAAATAACTGATGGCTTTTGGTCCCCTTGTCATTCCACTAGGAAAGAAAAAATTAAAGTTTTCGTGGTTTGGTCAATGTATAATTAAGGTCCCCAATGAGTTGATTTCCTCCAGTTGTAAAGATAGGAGGGGGAAGAAGAGAGAGAGGAGGGGGGGGGGGGGAGGGAGGAGCGAGAGAGAAAGAGAAAGAGAGAGCGAGAGAGGATAGGCATGAGTACTGTGAAGATGTCTACAGACCAAGTTGAGTCATCCTCTACAGTCATCTATCCAGGCATCAATGAGGAGAAAGAGAAGTAGTAACAGCTCCTCCAATCCCATAGAATCTGCCATGCAATGGGGAAAATCTTCATCAGTGGGCCCAGTTTTTGGATTTGACTCTTCCATGTAGAGAGTTGACAGAACACTTGGTAAGAGAAACCCGTCGAGAAAACTGATCCCACATACAAAGCTGGGAGAAGAAGAGAAGCATTCGGCCTCAAATGGCTCATGAGTATAATGACTACTTCTGAAGTTCAGGAGAATTTTCTATTCATCAAACCAGTGAATGAAATATGAGATCAGGTCAAAAGAGCAGCATCAAGAAGAAGAATGAATGGACAAGTTCTTGTCTAATAGATAAGGCCTGAAATCTAACTCAAGGGCAGAGATCTGTCTGAGAATATTCAAGTGAGCCGAAACATCACTATTGACCATTGAAAGATCCTGATAATGAGAGGAAGTACACTGTACTCGGTCAGCTGGATAACTTTCTTATGGGTCTAAATCCAGAATTTGAGCAGTTTAGAAGTCATCTTCTCAATAGAGAAGCTATTGCAGTCTAGGATAAAACGATTCAGCTCATCATAAAGGAAGAGAGTTTACTGATTCTATTGAGAGAACCTGCAAAAAGACAGCCAGCAGCATTTCTGGCCAAGAAAAATGAATACAGAATCATATGAAACCCTTAAATCAAGAGCCAACAGGGGGAGCAGCTCAAGCACAAACTTCTCTTGCAATTAGAAAAGACATAAAACGAGACATGCTCAAAACCACAAGGCAAGGCACAACAGCAAGGACACACACTCCTGTCTTCTTAACTGGTTGGAGTCAATTGAGCAAGTGGAGCACCCTCAAATTCCAATTTTACTAGCAGAGTTCACGAGAGAAAACTGCAAGAGAAAGTGGAGAAACTCCAAGAGATGAACTGCCAGAGGATGTGTTGGCACAACTTAACGACAAGTTAATGGCAAAGGAGACGTGGGAGTGTCTGAGTCTCTCTCGCCTCGACTCACACCACAATAGGAAGCGAAAAGCATGCAAGATGTTTGGGAAGGAATGAAAACTCAGGGTCTACTGTATTCTTGAAAACACGCGATTTTATAGACCAGATTTGTAACTGCTTAATGGCCTACAGACCTAGACAAGCGTAACAGTCCAACTATCTCACGACTCAAAAGAAAAACAACCTTGGGAGTTGGGCGTTCTCGACAGCAACCCCTCTGAACAGACAAGATTAAAGAAAACTTCGACAATCTCTCCCTTAATCTTGTGACTAGCGAGACTTCCATCATGGCCTATAAGATAGTAGTCTCAGTTTCTTCATCCCTTTCAACCAGATTGACCTTCTCATCTTGGTCATCACTGTTGCGACAATCAGCTGCAAAATGCCCATAACGGTGACAGTTAAAGCATTTTACCTTTGACTTGTCGCGGTGCTTTATCTCACATTCCCCTTCGTGCACGTCTTCTTTCTTAAGTCGTCCTTGACGATGTTCTTTGCTCTTGTCTTTCACACTAGCCAAGAGTGCTCGCTCTTCCCTTTTTTCTTCTCGATCTCGGAGCTTATCTTCGTGGATCTTGTGCAAGCCAATGCCTTCAGCCAAAGTCATCGCATCTAGATCCCCGAATTGCTCCATTGAAGATGTGATAGGACTGAATCTCACCGGTGCAGCAGCTTGGAGACTACGATGCTTTCATTGATCTTCTCCCCCAAAGTCCGCTACTGTCATGGTGAGTTTTGCAGCAAAGTCGGCTACTGACTCTCCCTCCCGCATTGTGAGCATCTCAAACTCATGCCTAAGCATTTGGAACTTCGCCTTCATGATGTTCTACTCTCACGTTTATCGTGCGGAGAGACTCCCATATCTCCTTTGCCGATAACTTGTTGTTAAGTTGTGCCAACACATCATCTGCCATAACATAGTAGATCACCAACAGTGCTCAGCGATCTATCTTCCTTGCCACGCTCTCGCTTTCAATCGCCCCTAGAAAACTGTACACTTCCAAAATAACCTCTATCCTCATAACTCACAGAGGATAGTTAGTCTTGGACAGCATAGGGACAGAAGTACTGATCTATCCTCTGTGGGCTATGAAGATGGAGGTTATTTTAGAAGCGTACAATTTGCTAGGGGGTGATTGAAAGCGGGAGCATGGCAAGGAAGATAGATCGCTGAGCATTTTCACTGATTTACTATGCTGTGCCTGAGGATGTGTTGGCCTAACTTAACAACAAGTTAACAGCAAAGGAGACATGGGAGTCTCTGCGCACGATGAATGTGGGAGTGGAACGTCTAGAAGGCGATGATCTAAATGCTTAAGCGTGAGTTTGAGATGCTCACAATGCGGGAGGGAGTCTTTCACCGATTTTTTTGCTGCAAAACTCACCATGATAGTAACACATTTGCGAACTTTGGGGGAGAAGATCGATAAAAGTGTTGTAGTCTCCAAGCTGCTGCATGTGGCACTGATGAGATTCAGTCCTATCACATCTTCAATGGAGCGATTCATAGATCTAGATGCAATGACTTTGGATGACGCCATCGGCTCGCTCTAGATCCATGAAGACAAACTCTGAGATTGAGAAGAAAAAAGGGAAGAGCGAGCGCTCTAGGCCAGTGTGAAAGGCAAGAACAACGAACGATGTCGAGGGACGACTTAAAAAGAAGACACACAAAGGGGAATGTGAGAAAAAGCACCGCGACAAGTCAAAGGTAAAATGCTTTAACTGTCACCGTTATGAGCATTTTGCAGCTGATTATCGCAACAGTGATGACGAAGATGAGAAGGTCAATTTGGTTGAAAGGGATGAAGAAACTGAGACTACTCTCTTATAGGCCATGGTAGAAGTCTCACTAGTCACAAGATTAAGGGAGAGATTGGTGGAGTTTTCTTTAATCTTGTCTATTCAGAGAGGTTGCCGTCGAGAACGCCCAACTCACGAGGATGTTTTTTTATTTTGAGTCGTGCGATAGGTGGATTGTTACGCTTGTCTCTAGGTTTGTAGGCCATAAGGCAGTTACAAATCTAGTCTATAAAATCGTGTGTTTTCAAGAATAAAATGATCAAGGTGGAGAGGAGGCTAGAGGGGTGGCAAGCTAGCCTACTACTGGAGTGAGAACTAGTGCCGTTGTAGTCAGTGCTCTTTATGATTCTCATATTCTACCTTTCAATCTTTAAGCCACGCATGGGTGTTGGAAAGTAGGAGGTTTGATAAGGAGGTATGATAAAGAGGTTTCTGTCAAAAGGCTCATAGTCAGGGGAAAGGAGGGGGATGGCACCAATAACTTAGGAAGTGATTAGTAGGCTAGTCAAACTGGGGGGGCTAAGGGGTGTTGCACCTTCACACTAGGAACTTAGTGCTTCTAACAAAGTAGGTGGGCAGGCTCAAGACTCTGGAGATAGATATGTCATATGGAGGTATTGAAGTACATTTATGGCCCATAGATGGACTGGAAGAGGCTTGCAGCTCTAGTATGAGGGGCATCTGCTCTCTGGCACAGTTTGGAGCAGGTGTTTCCTTAAGTCTGGGATTTCTTCCTCACTGAGCAAGAGTATGGATCCTCATTTCATTTCTGCCTAAATGAATAATTGGCTTGGGGCACCCTTTGAGAGGAATTCCCATGACTATTTACCCTAACACTGAGTCTTAGGGTAACCATTAGGGATTGTTGGGAGGGAACTTGGAATCCACAGTAAGACACAAGATGGTTGGGAGTTGGTAGTCACCAATTTAATGGTTCGAGATGTCTGCAAACAGATTAGACATAGTTAGATAGAGGAGGATCTAGAAACCATTTGCTTGTAACATTTTCCATGGAAGCAAAAGATTCCTTAAAGCTACAGATGTTTGGGTAGTTGCTCTTTAGGTGAAGGCTAGTGCCTTTCAATAGAGAATGTTCCTGAAGGCTTTGATAGAGTGTCTATGTGAAAAGGGGGTGAGGAAGATTGTTCTCATCTATTTTTTGAGCGCCCGTTTGCTCGGGTAATATAGACCAGCCAGAGGACCTCCGAGCAGATCTCACATCAATAGAGGCCTTCTAGGGATATCTAATGGGAGGGGCGTATAGCAGGGATTCAAAGGAGGGAAGGTTCTTTGATGTACTATGGGCACTGTAGCTACACCGTAATGAGGTGATCTTCAAGGGAAGGGTGTCATCAGAGGACAGTGCTATCCACAACAAGGAGGATTTTGTCTCATGGTGGTCTAGAAGGGCATGAGTGGGGGAAGGGGATTCCAGTATGTTCATTTTTGTACCTTACAAGGATAAACCTTAGAATTTTCACGTGATCACCCATCTCAGTTGATCCCCTTTTTGCATTTCAAAAAAATTAGTTTGGGCTTGTTAAGAAAATAAGAGCTAAGTGTACTTTAACCCTGTACTTCCTCATAATTTTGTTTATACCTCATTTTCGCTTGATCACTAGTGACTGTTAGAAAAGTAACAACTAGAGTGTAATGGTCACTTTACACTCTATCAATAGACTTTAATCTATGAATAAATCTCCTTTCTTCCTGATCTGTCTTCTACATGAATTCTTCTACTACAAAGGCACTTCTACCACTGAATCTAGCTACAACATATTCAAATTACAACATGGTCTCAGAGCCAAGTTGTTGATACTAGAAACAGAGGTGTGTTCTTGAACCATTTTTCTTTTTTGAGCCATCGGTCATCAAACTGCTAGGCTCTTTCAAGGATCTGGCAGGAGGGAAGTTTCCTTTATAAAGAGTTTACCTATCAACCATCTGGAGAAGGAGACTACTATAAAGGGGGAGCTATTGCCAACATCTGCCGTAGAAACAACATTACCTATGGTGGTAGTATCCTCTCCTGGGCTACCCATCACTACTGGTGAGAGGTGGTTCTCTCAATTGCCAATTGTAGCTCCAAGAGGTGAATACATAGGCCATACCATTCATTTGTGGGTACATCACACTTAGGCCATTCCCAGGCGAAGAAATTTCTGGATCATAACCCAACTAAGCCCCTCCAGAAACTGATCCACAATATAAAAAGTGGATTGTAGAGGAGGAAGTTCTTTATACTTGGATCCTTGACTCCATGTCAACAGAGTTGGCAAATTGATTCATTGAATATGAAACCATGAAGGAGATATGGGAAGTACCCATAAATATCACTGCAAGAAAAATGACAGATCAAAAATTGCACAGTGCTTTACAGTTGGTGAATCGGGCAGGTGCTTTACAGCAAGGTGCCAAGTCAGTGCTTACTTACGCAAATGAATTAAGCTTGATCTACAGTGAGTTAAACCACTATAGACCTCCCATCCATAGTTCAATAGAAATAGAGAATATCCTTATGGATAGAGTCTACAGACTTCTACAAGGGTTAAGGTCGGAATTCGAAAGGAAACAAAGCCAGCTATATAACAGAGAAAAACTCTGTCTTTTGATGATGGAGTGTCACAGCTGATTAGTGAAGAAAGTCGCCTCCAAGATATGAAGGGAGAGGGTGAAAGCTCAGCTCATAGAGTCACTAATTCAAGAAGATCTACATCTAATCAAAGTGGACGGCCCACTGCACATGCTAACAATGCCAAGAAACTTCAAGGCAAAAATAGAGACAGCCAATGGTGAAATAACTGTAAGAGGAAAGGACAAATAAAGGAAACATGCTAGTAACTGCATGGAAGAACTCCACAGGTACATACGGTAACTAATCCATACTTACCTAAAGGGGGAAGGCCTGATGGACAAGAGTGGATATCGACTTATGTACTGGCTTCATACAATCCAGTGCCACATCCTCGGCAACCAGTGCAACCACATGCATTCCAAGTATAAGTCACACCTCAAGCTGTCTAAAAGATACAAGAAGAGACACTGCAAGTGTAGAATTTGCAACAACAGATGCAAAGCCTCCTATCTTCCTCCTCGGCATCTGTCATTGGCTCAACATCATTGGCAAACTCAGGTAAATCCTATATTTTATCGGCTCTATCAGCAGTAACATTAACTAAACCTCATCAAAGTTCCTGGATTTTATACTTAGGAGCAACTGATCATATGACACCCATATTATCTGATATATTTATGTCATATGAACCATGCTCTGCTGATAAAAGAGTTCAAATGGTTGATGGGACATTACTTGTAATAGTTGGAATAGGCAGTATTAAAATGACACCCATAGGTCTATTAACCCACATACTGCATGTCCCTAAACTATACATGAGCCTTATTTCTGTACAAAAGCTTGCAAAAATGAATGAATACCAAATAATGTTCAATGATGTTGATGTGTTTCTGTGTAATAAGGTCTACGGGTGGAAGATTGTACTCTACTAACTATAGACTCTACTAACTACCTTCTACACTCTTGAAAACTAAGAGGAAGTTTGACTTCAAGGTGGCAACAGTGACCAGTACTTTTGCCTAGTAGAAAATCGTACTCATAGATAGAAGACTAGGGCATCTCTCTTTCCTTCTTCTGAAAAATATGTATGCTCAACTTTTTGAGAAATTACTCGTCAAGTTTGTTTGTGATGCTTGGCAACTTGCAAAATAAAGAGAAGTTCATATCCTCTCTTGAGGAGAATAGATGTCAAGTACCTTCCCAGCTTATTCATTGGATATTTGACGGCCTTTCCCACATACTGATGTCGATGGATTTAGATGGTTTTTTATTTGTGTGGATGATCACTGTGGAGTCTGCTGGTTATACCCACTAAGAAAAAAATCAGAAGTAATCAAACTTCTGAAAAATTTTTAGTTACTTAATCAAAAGGCAATTTGGGGGAAATGTACAGGGATTTAGAACAAACAATGCAAAGGATTTTTGCAACAATGAATTAAGAGAATTCTTTGAAAATGAGGGAATTAGGCATGAAACATCCTGTCCTTACACAACTCAACAAAATGGAGTTGCTGAGATGAAAATTGGCAATATAAAGACAGCACTTTAATGGTACAAGTTTTTTTCCCTAAAAATCTCTCGGGATTTGCTATGATGAGTACAGTACACTTAATCAATAGACTTCCCTAAAAAAAATTGGGCTAAAAAGCCCAATTGAAGTCATGGAAAATTTCTTTCCGGCAAGGAAATTGTGAAATGGCTTCCTCCGCGGGTGTTTGGGTGTGTAAGTTAAGCTTATACACATAATATGAAAATGGATAAATTATCAGCTAAGGCTTTGAAAGGCATGTTTGTGGGATATTTAAACATCCCAAAGGGTTATCAATGTTATCATCTCACTTCTAGAAAAATTCTAGCAACACAAGGCATTACCTTTGATGAAACCACATTTTTCATCAGCCTAACAGAGAGCTGGGGCAAGTAAGTGAGGAAACAATAATAGAGGTTCTAACAAGGTTCAATAGAAAATTCACTAGATACTTCAAAATGGAAAGCTCATTTCATTTTACCCCAAATTAGTTAAGAATATCAATTTATGATGATTTTTTTTTTGAAAAAATGCAAAAGGGGTGCCCTGAATGGAACCCCCCCAATTTCATTAAGGTAATGAAACAGAACACGTAGCCAATTACAGAGGTACAAAGTTCGAGAGGCCAGAGCCGCCTCGATTCCAGGAGTAGGCAATTCCCCGAGCGTCGTGCTGGATAGCATCGACCGACGGGGATCGATTTATGATGATACTTGATGAGGATGGCTTTGCTGTATATGACAAGGTGACTGGCAAGTAAAGATTTCAATCAGACAATACAATTGATGACTTAAATACCTTTGATCAGAATGAATTATACATGAGTTCTCTACAGGCATCGGGAATATACTGCCCGAGCCCTCTTAATGCACCACCAGACCCCTCAATATTTTTGGGTGAAGCAGTACTAACAGTGACTCACTTGATAAACAAGTTACCAAATAAGGGATTACAATGTCAAAGCCTTTTGGATCTTCTTTCGAAGACCTTCGGCCCATACGCACATACATGGACAAACTTTTCCAAGTGTGTTTAGAAGTGTAGCCCGAACATGCATACACAAACAAAATTTTCCATTGGTGTTTAGATTTGTAGCCCATACACACATATAAGGACCAGGAGAAAGCAAGCTTGATCCAAGGTGCATCAAATGTTATCTTATGAACCTGATTCAAAGAAGATATACGTATGAACTGATGAGACTTAGAATAAGACAGAGATTTCTTATTACCAAGCCCTTGCCTAGGTTACAACAAAAACTTGTAGAGGAGTCACAAATGAAATATGAATTTTTTATCCCTGTGAACGGGAGGTTACAACCTAAGCAAAGACCAAGTAAATTTAAGCATATCAACACCAGAAGGCACCAAGAGCAGAATACTCTAGAAGATGATGAAGGGGAACATAAAGAATCCCCCGAGCTTCCATGAAACTGCAGTGTAGAGGACCAGTTAAGCTGGTCTATTGCACTATGGACGGAGGTGTGTTAAGGAGCCAAAGTATCCAGTTGCGAATTACATGTCATATGAACAACTTAAGGGCTATAAGATATTTCTCAGAACTGAAGGGCTATTGTAATAGTCCCTTTAGGTGGGTCCAATAAGAATAAAAATGGATTCACAAAAAGGGCTCTTGGGTCAGATCCATTTCCCATGTAGCCCTATTTGATGGGTCAAATTCCTTAATGCAGGAGACCTGTTCCAGCACAGGTTCAAGCCAAATCATGAGGTTTGGCGCATAAGTTGAGATGAGAGTTTTTCCAGAGAAATGGTCAGTGTTTAATTATTATCATTTCAAGATCTGGATCCCCACCATGCTGTTAAGTTGTTACCAATGCTGGTCCCGATAACTTTAATAAGAAAAAATGGACCCACCACAAGAAAGAGTGATTTCCTGAGTGCTTTACTTAGTTTCCAAAGGAGGCCGCCCCATTCTTAGGCTCCGTAAGAATCACATAAATCTTGTAACTAATATCCTTATGAAGTCATTTTCACCCCTCTCTCAGTACAAGAGACATTTGATTGTTATGGCTCTTTTTCTAAGGGTGTTGAGGTTCATGCTTGGTTCTACTCTCTTTTGTAGCGTCTTTTTTTTAATTGATTTGTTATAAAGTATCTTTTTTTCCTTGATCCATTCTCATGAGAACTGAAAGAGAGATAATTTGAACAAGCAATACTTTTCTTCTCATCCATTGATTCTAAAGAGAGTGGAGAAACATCGTTTCCAACATAGAAAAAACTACACACCTTTGAAAACACATCCAGGTCACGCAAGTTTGATGCAGCTAGAGATAGCTGTACAGAAGGGAGTCAAGATAAGCAAAGTTAGAGGTCTTTAAAAGAGAGGCGCAAAACTTCCCTGAACATCAACTCGGTAAAAATTTGCTAGTTTTAGGTATTAAATGTGATAAGCTATTAAACATGAGTAAGGAGGAACGTGAAAGAAAAAGATTTGTTTTCTAACAGGAAATTGATTACCATCAAGCTGTTTATGAATTCACATCAAATACGACCTCAGCTAATGGTTTGAAAATCACATCAGTAATTTATAAATTTGCAGAATTATCCTCATGGAAACTAAAATAAAGGAGGCAAGAAAGCTTGTCAGAACCATATGCTTCATTTCTTTTCCATTTACGGGGAAAAAACTTTGTCTGCCAAATTTACAAACAGAGAGACATAGCTGGATCGACCACTCCCTTAATAATGGACTGCTGCTTCAATTGAAGTCGGTCAGTTTTACAAATAATTGAGAAAGAAAAAAGACTCAATTTCAATGCTACATATCTCTTCTTTTTAAAGACAGAATTAACTTCGAGAATTGACGGAAAGAAGATACAAAAAAATAGAAAGACTTGATTATACTTCCTCCGGACTCTAATCAGACTGCTGCTTTTTAATTGTCAACAGCACGATAAAACGATAATAACAACGCAAGGAAGGTCACGTTCCGCGACAAACAAGAACGAGGCCGCATTACGAAAGCAAAAGGATCGAACCTCGACGAGAGAAGAGGAGAAAAAATCGCCACGCGACCTGAGGATCTGATCGACGGCTTGTGCGGCGTCCACGTCAGCACCGTGGGCGGCTCCTCCGACCGCCTCCCTTCCTCCGCCGTCACTCGAGCAGCAACTCCCCATTCCGACTCGCGTATGAGACTGCAATAGCCGTTGACTGGATGTTTAAACATTTAAATATTTTTAATGTCGATCGACGATGATATCGATGACGGGAAAGGTGGATCACCATGAATTGCCATGCCCTAACGATGCCGAGTCATGAAGACCGCTCTTTTGATGAGCGTATACTGCAGCACACTGATCAAATCTCCGGATGCCAAGCGTCAAAGCATGTTGCTGACAAGCATCTTTCTTCATCTTCCCAAAACTGCTAGCCTTGAATTAAAGAAAATTCCCAAAAACAATCTTGCGGCATTAGAAAGTGATGATAGATGAAGAAATCGGTGCATTCTGGTCATTGAAAACTTGAGAGCAAATTTCTAGCCCCCAAGATGTAAATATTGTTCCTTAATAACGCCCATTTTGATTAGGGTTTTTACAAAGCACAAGTTTATAGAAGAATTGTACCCTACTCAAGAGGCATCAATGGACCTATTTATGGGCTTGATTTGAGCAAAAGTCTATGGGCTTGATTTGAGAAATTTATCCCCATTTCCGCCGCTTTTGGTTTTAAATGATGTGTAATGAACATGTTTGCCTTTATCTAGTGCGCGACTAGCGGATATATTTCTTTTGCAAAGTATACATCAATATTCTTTTATTGATCGGGAGTTGCTATGATGGTATTTCTCGATGGAAAGCTTTTTTCTAACTCACTTTATTCTCAATTTTACGGGTATTGAGTTTGCTTACCGACCAAATAGGATGGTGCTATCCTATCATAAATTTGTGTTGGATTTGCTTTACAATACTAGACTTTTGGGCAACAAACAAAGGGGTATTAATAGTCAACTCGAGAGAAAATTTTATATATGTTTTGTAATTCCCAAATTAGATGGTGAAATAACTAAGACGGGGTGAATTACTTTCTTTTGCATTTTAATGTTATCTAAAATCTTTTTTTACGAATTCGTTGATTATTTACTCAAATTCCCACATCACTCATTTACTAGATTATTCTTATCTAAATAGTGTACTCAAACATCCCCGGACAATCTTAGGAAATCCCAAATGGAACCTTGCCATCATTGGTTATTGATGAAGCGAGATTGTGCGATCATTGAAAACATACCTCCACACATTAAAATGTATTCTAAACTCACAAAAATTATGATTTAGTTGTGAATTGTTAGAATAAGGGATATCTTTTTAATAAGAAATATTTCTTGATATATCTCCAAAATTTGATTAAGTTGGAAAATGAATTAAGGTGAAAATTAGGAAAATCAATTTTTTAGAAAGAGAAGTTAGAGATGAATTTAAAGAATAAAAAATACACAATTTGGACTTGTATTTGTTGAGAAATCAAATGGCAAAATGAGGAGAGAAAATGGATCGCAAAGAGATGGAAAATGATAAAATTTTATAAAATTGACCTAATGTATAAACTAAAATTAAAATTAAAATATAATGATATAGGATGAAAGATTATGAAAAAAACACGTAATCTAACCCAAAATCATGCTTAAAATGATCCAATTAATTGCTTGATCAAGGCTTTTCATTACATATCTCAAAAAAACAAAAATTTGGAGGTCAAGTAGCAAATTCTTCTTTCTCTCTTGGTGATTTCAAGCACTCCCTATATGCAAAATTGAGTCTAGAAGATGATTGAAACAAGATATTCAAGGACTATGCTATCCAAAAGGTTCAATCAATAAAAAAAATCCAAGAATACGTATACCGTTTGAAGAGGAGTATATATAGAGCTAAATTTGGGTGTGGTCGTTCGATTGTCTCTTCCTCTTCAATCAACGGCCAAGATTGAATGAGGGGAGGGGAATCAATATCATTAAGTCATCGTCATCAGATCTTCATCAGAGCATCCAGATTTCATCATGTAATCATGCATACACAAATCATCATTTGAAAATTACTGTCTAATCTTCATCGAATGCTTGAAATGATGACACAAGTTCAGAGGATTCTATCAGGCACAACTAATCTCAATGGTTATAACTCTTCAAATGAACGGCTTAGATTTAATCATCATTTATAAATTGAATCACTGTGAAATCAAAGTGTGCCATTGATCAACTCGATTCGTGGGTATTCTTAGTCGTTGTTTTAAATCAAATTTCATGCAACAAAATTTATAATTCCTCACTTTGTATAATGGTAAAGTTAGGTTTGAATCCTCAGGGAGTGTAGATAATGATATTGGTGCTTTTAGAGAGTAGAGATACTGTTATAGGGAAAAAATAATGGTAGAAGAGATTTTGGAGATATATGAAGGGATGAAGAAATAGAATATAGTATGATTGAAATTCTAAATGGATATATTTATATTTTATGATAAATAATAATGAAAATATTGAGGATGGAATGATGGAATAGAGAAATGAGAATGATAAAATGGAAGATTATAGAAGAATGGTGAAAAATCATGAAATCGGGTAATCGAGAAATTGGGTAATGATGAGAGATTGTTTAAAGAAAAGAGAAAAATTATAAAATATAAAAAGGGAAATAGGTTCTACACTATTCATGGAGGGGATTACAAGATAAACTCAGATCCAAATCCTCGCACAAACCTTGTTTTTGATGCTAGTCCTAGGTCAAGTGATGCTTGACTCGTTATGATCTCAATCCTCCACATGATATTGCCTCCAGAATAAACTTGAACACCAAACAATGCCAAGCTTGGGCCTAACCTCTCCTTTTCTTTTTGGTAGCCTGATGCTAAGAGAGATCCAAAAAACTTACAAAAAAGGAAGAAGAAGATTCTTTTATATGTTAGGTTTAGAGGTTCCTTTTAATCAATGGTGGATATTGTCTTTTGGGGTGCAACCAAATGAATGGTGGAGATTAAATCCATAAGCCACGACCATAATCACATCCTAAAGAGGAGGGAGAGCCCCTTTTTAAGAAGATGGGCCCCACAACCACTTCCTTAGGGAGTGGGTTGACCATTCTCTAAGAGGTGGTAACTTTATCACTTCCCTAAGGAGGTGGGCTTACCTCTTTCTCCTCCTATAAATACGGATCCTTCCTAAAAAATTGGAAAGATCTAAATTGATTAATAATAAATAAAAGAGAAGAAGTTTGAACTCTTTTACCCTTCAAGAATGCCTTTGACCATCTTTGACTTCTCAATAATCACTTTGACTATAATTAACTTCTAAGAGAAATGGAGTGATTAGTCTCCTAGAAAGGTGGAATGAGTTGACTCCCCCTAAGAAGGTGGTTAACTAACCTCCTAAAAAGGTGGAAAGGTTTGACTAACCTCTTAAAGATATAACAAGGTTTGACCAACCTCCTAAAAAGGCATAAAGGTTTGACTAACCTCCTAAAAAGCTGGAAAGGTTTGATTGACATCCTAAAAAGGTGGAATGGCTTCACCAACCTCCTAAAAAGGTGAAAAGGCTTGACCATCCTCCTAAAAAGCTGGAAAGGTTTGACTAACCTCATAAAAAGGTAGAAAAGGTTGACCAACCTCCTAAAAAGATGGAGTACTCATTTTATTCTTCTCCTTCTAGATAGTTTGCATACATGCTCCAATTGAACTTTTACCTAAGTCCTTGCATCTACATAACTCATAAAAAAGTTAGAATTCAACCATTTGACTTCCAAGAAATCAAATGGGGTTAGTCTTATAATATAATGAAAATGTAAGAAATGATGCATAACATGACTTTGTCATATTTTTGTCACATTTAACCGTATAGAAATGAATATTCTCATTTTTATAGTCTTTATCAACACTTAAACAAGATAAATGATGAATGAATGCGACTTATATTTTAGAGTTATCAGCCATGTACCCCTTCACTTTTAGTGAAAATGAATGGCTAAGATTAAATCATTCGATTCGCTCTGATCAATGCACCAAAACGCACCACGTCACTTGCAAAATAAAAATAGTCTCACATTACAAAAGTTAAGGAAGTATTCATTTTCAAAAAAAGGAACAGATTATTTAGTTAGCTTATGCCCATTGAGGGTGCTTAATCACTAATGACGTGCTAAACATGTGCCACACATTCGCCACATGGTATGTGACGTGTCGTTTTCGTTCGTCGTTAAAACACAAAGACGATGGTCAAAAAAAATTTATAAAACCGAACTCACAAAGACAAGATATAATAATCAAGTATTGGGTAAGTATCGGGTCGATCCACAGAGAGCAGGGTTGACTTTAATCGTAGAGTTGACTTGGTCAAACTTAGGTTTAAAAGGAGTTTTAAATAAGAGAAAATAATATGTAAGATATAGAAATGATATAAATAAGGTAAATAAGAAGTTTTAAGAATTGAAATCTCGGATTTGACAGAGAAAAGTCAAAAGTAAAAGTCAAAGCATTGACTTTGACCAACAGTAGGTGTTCTGCAAAATCAGAGAATCAAACAGAGTCAGAAGATTATGAAAAGTAGATACTTGGAAACTAGAGAGAAAATGGAATTTATTGATATATATTTCGTAATTTTTGGATAATAAATGGATTTATTATGAATTATTGAAAATCAATGATCAGAAAATCCCCGAAATTAACACCTCAGAGGAAATCTTCAAATTGAATGCCCAAATGAAATCCAAATCTTGCAATTTCTATGTCAATGGAAAGCTAAGAACCAGAGGAATCCAACAAGACCAAAATTGTCAAATTCTGTTTGTAAATCAAAAGTAATTGACCCCGAAAGTCAACGTTTGACTTCTGATGAAAGATGAACAATCCTTGGTCAAACGATAAATTGGAGGGTCAAATGAAGTCAGAATTTGATGAATTTGCTATCCACGGAAAACTGATGAAAAGGGGAATCCAATGAAACCAAAATCAAGTGATTTAGAATTATAACCAGAGAGATATCAAATTTTCAAAATCAGCGACTTTTCGGACCTAAAATTGGGGAAAATGAAGAACACTATGAACTAATTTGCAAAATTAAACTTCTAAATCTAATAAAAACTCAAATTACCTCTTGATAATCGATCGAATATCACTACTAACCCGATTGCCGTGAGAATTAAGCTCCAATTTGCGCAAATTGGAGTGAATTTGTTAAGATCCTTTCTCACGGATTTTCGGAATTCAAGTGGAAAATTCGATGAAATCAAGGAGGAATTCGTAATCAATCCTGCTCCAATCCCTTCGGAATTGAGTCTAAACGCAGGGGGATCACGATGAACTAAAGATCTTCTTCGAAATTCGCTTAATTCCTTCACGATATGATCAAAAGTTGAAGAACAGAGAAGGAGTACATGGCTTTTTAAAGAGAAAATTGATCCGAAGATCGTGGCCAATTGAAGCGATCATGGGCGTCGTTTGAGGGCGTCGTGGGAACGATTCCTTGGACGCGGCGTCGTGGCTTCCATTCTGCAAAAAATCCGCTTGGATTTTGCTTCAATTTGGTCTCAAGGAGACCCCAATTTCCGCCGCGATTTTCGCCACGATCGCGCCACGATTGGGCCGCGATCGGGCGTCAATCGTGACGCTCGTGCTTCGTCGATTGCTTGCCGATCGATGGGAGACAAATCCCTGCCGATCCCGCGCACGAATCTCCTCGATCGCGGCTCGATCGCGCGCGATCGCGGCCCGATCGGGCTGAGATCGTGTTCTTCCACGATGTTCCACCGCCGTCCGATGAAGCGTCAGAAGAACGGACGGCTAGATCACGATCAAGCGGCCTCTCTTTTTTATGACGATCCGACGCTCCTCGCGTCGCCACGTGGCATCAGGTAAGCGCATTGATCGCGTCACTTAAGCGATCTATTTACGCACGTGCTTTGATCGGTGATCGCGTGGACTCGGGTCCACGCGATCTCAGCCGTTCCGCCCGCATCCGACGCTCCTCGCGCTAACACGCGTCTTGCATAGGTGAGAGCCGTGTGGGAACATAGTCCCACACGGAAGAAAAAAAAGAAAACAACGCGGTTAAATAGGGCAGCGGTTATAGACATTAGCCCGTTCTAAGAATAGGCTTATATCTATAACCTATATTATAATCTATATAATATATTCGCGCCCACGTGTCAGCCACGCGCACACGTGTCAGCCACGCGTGGGCCATCGGCGGCCCTGCCACGTGGCCTCAGTGCCACGTTGCATCCACCGGTGGTCCCGCGCGCCACGTCCACTCGCCATGTCAGGTACGCCTTCCACGTCAGCAGTCGGGGGCCTGTGGACCAAAATAACCCCCCCTTTTTCGCGATTTTACTATAAAAATTCATTAAAAAAATCAATTTAAAAATCAAAGAAAAAAATCGAAAAAAAGGCATAAAAAAACTTCAAAAAAATCATATCTTAAATTATACAACTCCTTTTTTTAATCCAAATTTTTCTCCATTGGATCACACATTCTTTTCTTTTTAATATCATGTCATTTAAAATATATTTAGAAAGAAGAAATTAAGATGACTTATAATTTACTTAAATTATTTCTCATTAAACATTTTTAATCATAAATTCATCATAAAATCATCCTTCCAAACATTTACTAAAGTCAAAACTCATTCAATAACAGAGATTAACTTCTATTAATTTAAAAAAAAGCTTAATCATCTATTAAGCATGAAATTATCCCTAATTTATGCATAAATATCAACTTTAGTGAAATGACATGCCAATGGAGAAAATTCCTAAAAAGTATGATAACATGCATCATATTCACATAAAATAAGCATGAATATGAGTTAATTAGGGTAAGAATTCAAGTTATAAATGCATGTTATCAGTATGCACATACTCGGGCATGTGGTGACACACAAGCGCGCATGCCACATCATCAGCCACACCAGCACCCACTTAAAAACTATTTTTTAAAGGTTTTTAATTTAAAAATAGCAAAATAAATTCAAAGTAAATTCAAAAAAATAAAAAAAAATAAAAACCCCTTAAAATTAGAAAAGTCATAACTTTTAAATTATAACTCATTTTTAATCAAAATTTGTAATAAAAAATTTAATAATCTATCCTTATATTAATCATTTTAATTTATGAGATAACAAAAGAATTAATTTTTAACAAAAAAATACACTCATCATCTTTGAAAAATAAATCTAGAAAAATTTATGAATGTGCATGAGAATATTTTCTCTTATTATTTGTATTTAAAACTCACCTAAAATCTCTTAGAAATTTATTTTTAATATAGGCATGATTATCTCTTAAAATGATATATTTTCATCTCTTAAAATGATATAATCTATCCTTACACCATTACCCAAAATGATGGATCTAAGACATCAATACGTTGAGAAGTGATATATTTAGAAATTTCAACACTACCTTCTGCTCACAATTTTTGTAGGTATGGCTTGTATCCCTATATAAAAATAATCAACATAAACTAAGCTACATTTAAATACAAAAGATGAAGGCAATGGTCACATGAATTCTATTCCCCAAGATCAAAGGTTTCTACTAGAATCATGAGGGTTAAGGGCATCATATCCTTTGATGATATATTGGCATCTTATTCGCACTTTAAATTTTTTTTTGCAATGAGCATAGGAATCTTTAAATAACGACTCTCAATAAAAACCAAATTGAAGTACATTGGTTGTGGTTTTCTTTCCCTAAAATTTTCACCACTTGGTGAAGAAAGACATATATAAAGAATGTTGGCTTGTTCCTCTTCAGCTGCAAGCCATCTAAATATATTATCCAATTCTTCATGAAATAAATAAGGATAATCTCAAAAATATTTTTCCTTGACATAAATAGCTTTTTCTCATTCATAGTCCTCCATGATAGAATTTTACATATTATGTGGTCTTATCATGAATATATGCTCGTCAAGGAAGGAATATTTTGATTGGTCTTCAAATCCATTGATTTTTTTAGAGAAGATCTGCAACCACATTCTCAAACCCCTTTTTATACCTAATTTATAAATCATATCCTTATAAGAGAAAGACCTTGTTTTGGATTCCTTTTTTTTTGCTAGCTAGTACTTTAGAGTTTTATGATCATTGTAGATGATAATTTTTTAGCATAATGATCTAAAATTTTCCAAATCAAGGACCACAACAAGAGCTCTTTTTCTTTGGTTGCACAAGTTATTTGAGCTTCATCTTGTATCATACTTTCATAATAGATGGCCACTGTTTTCTCTTCCACCTTTTGCCATAAAAAAACTCCCAAAGAAAATTTAGAAGTATCACCCTTTAGGTCAAATGACTCACCCAATATTGGGGATCTTAAAATCGTTGTGTCTATTAGTGAGTGTTTTAGAATTTTAGAAGCTTTCATGCAGTCTTAGGAGAGCAGAAAAGGTGCATCTTTAACTAACAATGAGCTTAATGGTTTAAATAGTTTTGAAACTTACTTAACAAATCTTACATAAAAACTAGCATGCCCCAAAGATGATCTAACGATACAGTTTCATGCGATTGTCGAAAACACACAAATGCATATCAAAATAATTATGAAACTCACAAATTGAAAGTTTTAATCAAGAATTAATTAGTATAACGGTGAATAAGGGTTGAATCCGAGGAGAAATAGGGAATTTTTTAGGTGTTCTTAAAATTCAATCAAATCGGAAGATAAATTGAGGTGAGAACTTAGATATTTTACTAAATTTGGAAAGAAAACTCTAAGAAGAATCTAGGGAATAAAAAATCACTCAATTTGGATCAGTATTCATAGAGAAATCAAGGAGCAGAGTTTAGCTAGAAAATTTGAGAGAGAGAAAACAAAGAAATTTTATAAATTCGTCTAATCTACTATTCAAAATTTAAATATAATGTTGTAGGAAAAAAGATTAGGGAGAAAACACTTAATCTAACATAAAATCATGCTCAAAATGATTCAATTCATCGCCAGATCAAGGCTTTGATGGGTGCTAAGGCCTATAAGCCTTTAAAAAAGCTAATCAAAACATCACATGCAAAGGAATAGATTGAATTGGATATTCAAAACATTAAAGATACCAAGAATAGATGATCCTATCATCTAGTACGTATCACAAAACATACTTACAAGGTTCCCTTAAATGAGTTCTTGAAGCTATTCAAGTATCTAGCCATTAGTGGTATGCATATGGTCTATGAATGTTTGGATATCCTTTTCAATGCCCTTCACCAAGGGAGAAAGAGAAGAGAGGAAAGAATTCATACAAGGCTTGCATGGGCACCTTGAGTTGTGGTTGTTTTCTCCTTATTTATAGACATTTGGTATGTGAATTTAAAAACCCTCATAATTATGTCTATATCCACCAACATATATACATCTTATAAGTATGACCCTCTAGGTCCATATATCTTATTAGTTAATAACTCTATAGACCAAATAACACCTTATTGATCAGCCTTAATTAATTATCCATATTAATATATCGATTAATTAATTAAGGATCGATTAAACTCAATCGATAAGTTGAGTTACTAGCATGTGGGGTGCCAAGCTACACCACGTACTCTAGGAGGTATGGAGTATATAATAATTCTCTTATGGAACCTTTCTATTATCGATTACCATGTATGTATACTATTTCATGTGCATGAGACTCATGAATAACTTAGGGTATAGTCAAATGTCAAACCCTAATGTATTACTTAAGTTAGTATTGATGAGTGTAGGAAATCATGGGAGAATTCTTTCTCCGATATTTCTACTAGCTTGGCCAAGGATTTCATCCCATCTCATTTCTAGAGTCAATCTCCTCAAAATATCGACGGCAGATGATCTCATCTTGATCACACAATCATCTGCATGGACTTCATACCATATCTAATATATGATGTTTCAGATATCCCGTGGCTAGGGATTCGTAAGTCATTATCAAAATACAATCATTCATCCACAAGATATCTTTGGTGTCTTAAGTCAAAGGACCACATAAAGTCAACTCTTCGATGAAAAGTAAATTATGAAACACTAGGCAATAGGCTTCGCCCGTTCAGATACAGGTATCGAATACCGGTATCTGTAACGATAACGATATCGGGTACCGTTAAGGTTCTAAACGGTACCCGATACCAACAGTACCCGATACCGACATCCAAATGTCGGTATCGGTAATTGGATGATGGTATCGGTTTCTGATACCGTCATCCGAGACCGTCATCCGCTAACGGCTACCGTTGGCGTTGGGTGTCGATACCGGGTATCGATATTGGAACCGATATCGATACCCGGTATCCGGTTTAACCTAATTGAATATCGATTCATAAATTTATATATACCCAATTAACCTAAGTCCTACCTAGTACCTAATACCCGATTTACCTAATACCCAAATACATTTCCAATTTTCCATTATTCACTCTGAGTCTCTAACACTCTCTGCGACTGCGCCCGCGTTCTTCCGATTATTCTCCCAATTTTTCTCTGGGCGGCGTTCTTCCGGGCCTCCGGCATTCTTCCAATGTTCCGCGCTTCCGGCATTCCGCAATCCGCACATCCGGCGTTCTTCCGGCATTCCGCAATCCGCACATCCGACGCAGTTCTTCCGACGTTCTTCCGCAAAAAAATCAGGTAAGTTAAATTTTTAACTTTTACTTTTTTTTACGTTGTTTATGATGACGGTTTCAATTTTGTGTTTTTTTTTGCATTTCTGTGTTTTTATTTCTGATAATTTAAATGTTTTCAAGAGGTTTTTATATTTGTACGTTTTTTTTATTTCTGCATTTTTTATTTTTTTATTTTCAATTCCGATTATATGTTTTATTAATTTCAGTTTTGATTTTCTGTTTTCATAATCTCGTTGCATTTCCTTTTTTATTTCAAATTTTGATCTTCCTAATTTTGGTGTGTTTTTATTTAAATTCTGATTTATTTTATGTCTTCCTAATTTTGGTGTATTTTTGTTTAAATTTTGATTTTCTTTGTATTTCCTATTTTCATTTTGGTTGTGTTTTATTCCAAGTTGTTTGTTTGTTTGGTAATATTAATTTTAGTATCAAATTAGTTTCTCACGATTTGGAATCTGTTTTTAACTTGTTCGTGTTCTTATGCATTTCTCAAAATGTTTGTATTTTGGCCCTTTTGATTTCTGCATATTTACATATCAAAATTTTTTTTATTTATACGTTTTCCAATTCTTTGTCTCTAATTTCTTCATTTTCTATAATTTTGTTTTTTATTTTCTATGTTTTTAATGTCTTTTATAGGTTTTTCATTTCTACGTTTTATAGGTCTTTTATGATGATGTATTTATTTTTTGCGTTTTTTTTCTGAGTTTTTAAACTTTTTGTTTAGGTTTTGAATTTTTATTTTTTAAAGGATTTTTATGATGATGTATTTAACTTTTGCAGTTTTTATATGTCTGGGTTTTTTAATGTCCGAGCTGTTTGTTGTTTTTAATTTCTGCAACTTTTTAGTTTCTGTTTTATTAATTTCTGAAATTTTTTAATTTCCGAGTTTTCTTTTGCATTTCTCCAAATTTTTGTAATTTTGGGCTTTTTAAAAATTCTGTGCTTTTTATTAATTTTGTGTCTGGGTGATGTTGGTTTCACACCTAATTTTTAACTTTTGCAACTTTTTTAATTTCTGTTTTCTTATTTTCTGAAATTTTTTAATTTCTGTTTTATTACTTTTGATTTTACTTTGTATTTTAAAAAATATCGACAATGGAGAGTTCCAGTTCGTTACACGTGGATGCCGCAGAAGCAAACACAAATGTGACACCATCTCTTGATGAGCAAGGGTCAACAGGAGTGAAGCGAAGCCGCATCACACGATCTCCCATCATGCAAAATTTTAAATTGATGCATGACTGCACTTACTCGTGTGAAATTTGCCGACAGAAATATCCAGACGGCATGCAAGGGGTCATCAAGCGTCCAACGGACGGGAGCACTAATGTCTTTTGGAAGCACTTTTAAAGCTGTGCATCGAAGGCTATATGATGCACTTAAGGGATTTGGCGATGCTGATGGCAGCCAACAATGCATAATTACTAAAGGGGCAGATGGGCAATTGAAGATTGATACCCCGAAGAAGCGAACCTTGGAGGGTCTAACCCCCGATGAGACGAAGGATGTCATTGCCCGTTTCGTGTGCCTCACTGACTCTCCTTGGAGCATCGTCGACCACAAAGCTTTCAAGGAGTTATGGCGATATGCGACGCAGATAGAAGTAGATCCCCCAAGTGCAAAGGTGATAAAGTCATGGACAATTAAAATGCACCAAAGGATGAAAGAGACGATTACAACGGGGTTCACTTCAATACATCATCTGACGCTGACAACAGATGCATGGACATCAGAAAATGGATGTGGCTTGTTGGGTGTCACAGCCCATTGGATTGATGCTGCTTGGGAATACCGTGAGTGTGTGTTAGCAGTTCGAGAGCTCTCCGGGAAGCATGACAGCGAAAGTATGGCATCTATACTACTTGAAATTATAGAAGAGTTTAAGTTGCAGGCTAAGGTAAGTCGATTCGTCTTCGTTTTCTAATTGCTGATTTAGTATACCCTGAAATCTCATTTTTCTTTCTTATAAATTTTATTTTAAAGTCCAACAAATCTTAATTTCTTTTATTAATTCTGTATTGGTTATTTTACTCATACTATTAATCTTAATCTCTTTTATTAATTATGTATTGGTTATTTTACTCATACTATTAATCTTAATTTCTTTTATTAATTCTGTATTGGTTATTTTACTCATACTATTAATCTTAGTTTCGTTTATTAATTCTGTATTGGTTATTTTACTCATACTATTAATCTTAGTTTCGTTTATTAATTCTGTATTGGTTATTTTACTCATACTATTAATCTTAATCTTTTATTAAGATACTAATTTTGTATTCTTCTTTCAGGTTAGTGCTGTGACGACTGATAATGCGTCCAGCAATAAGAAGATGATTGCTATAATGGCGAAAAAGTTGAAAAGAGACAATAAGAACTTCACCGCGAAAAGGCACATACCGTGCTTCGCACATATTTTGAACCTCGTTGTTCAATCCGCCATTAAGAGCTTTCACATCCCTTCTGCTTCTCAATTGATGGAAGAAGAAGGCGACGAGAAATTGCCGGCTTTTGACTATGCTAGCGATATTGATGTCAAAGAAGATGTTGATATTGGTCCTTCGACATCGACATCAATGCATAGGGTACATGTCACACTCGGCGAGGCAGTGGAAAAAGTTAGGAATTTAGTTCGGGCTACCCGCAATGGTAGCCAACGACGGCTTATGTATGCGAAACTATGCTCTGACTTGAAGGTTTCTAACAATAACCTCCTCGAATTAGACTGTCCGACGTGGTGGAACAGCACTTACGACATGCTTCGAGCCGCCATTGAGAAGAGGGCCATCCTGGATGAAGGAACATCTAATTTCAAGACAAATGGGAAGGAGACGAAGATATCAAAGGACGAGTGGGAATTACTACGGATATTTACTGGTTTATTAGAACCATTCTCCTTCGCCACTCAGCATGTTTGTCAAACAGTGACCCCAACAATCACCGACGTATTATTTATTTTGCAAGTATGATAGTAGAACTTAATAATTTTATTTTATTTGCATCTGTTTTTAATTGTTTCATGACTTAGTCTGATTGCCTCTCTTATCTATTTATCTTATAGGAGCTTGATTTGCATATGAGCAACGTGATCAATCGCGTTGAAGCATCTACACTCTTCATAGCGGTGAAGAAATTGGGAATCGAGGAGAAGATATCGATGGACCTTGCATGTATGGCGATGAAGGCAAAGTTGGATAGTTATCAGCAGAAGGTATGGGAAAATCATGCTATCATAGCAGCAGCTCTATTGGACCCCTATCAGAAGGGTTCAATGCTTGATGAAAGGACAAAGAAAGCAGCGATAGCATATATTAGAGGCCTCTTACCCTCCCCACCGCCAACTTCATCTACTACATTGCCACCTTCTACTCCCAGCAGCTCGACTAGTAGGCAAGATTGGTTGAAACGAGTATGCAGGAAGAAAGATGGACCCGCGCAATCGACATTGACACCCTCAGAGCAATTAGATGCTTATATGAATGAAACTGTGAAGGATGAGGGAGACCCCGTGCTACATTGGTGGGCTCGTAAGGGGAACATTGCATATCATGCCCTTGCCCCCAGTGTACGAGAACTCCTAGCAGTATGTGCAACCAGTGCTTCGTCCGAACGTGTGTTCTCTGCCGGTCGAGCTTTGGTCACATACAAGCGTGCATGTCTCACAGCACAAAGCATCGAAACACCAGTGACCGTAAAGTGTTGTCTTCGGGGGAATAACACCAAGTGGTATGATAATGTCCATGATGAGGATGCCGACATGAGAGTCGTTGTGGATGAAATGGTATGAACATTATATGCAGGGAATTCATCACTTATCATATTATTAACAGTTAAATCTTATGATTTTCTCACTCGTTTTCATGACTTAACCTTGAAGGGGATAAGCAACTGCGAACGAGGCTCCGACGCTTGACGATCTTCAAGAGATAACGAGGAACGAGCATAGGGTTCGGCGATGAGATGACCAAACAACCGATGGGGAATGCTGACGTTTATTTTGGACGATGAGAAAACTTTATAGTTCTTTGTAGACGTTTATTTTAAAGTTTCCAGGGTTTTTTTTATCAATTTTGTAGTGAGGAATTCTATCTTTTTTTTTTCAAAAATTACCCACTTAACTAGTTGTCTCATTCTTATTTTGTCCTCAAATGTAATACTAATTAAACATGATTAATGTACAATTTATAAGATTGACTATCTTATTCATCTTATTAGGATTTGATATAAAATTAATGTACTTAATTATAGGGAAATTAAAATAATATTTCCCTCACTATTACATTTTGATAAACTTATCAATCTTAATACAATTGCACTTGTAGTAAGATATTAATCTAATATCTTCGATAATGATCGATCAAATAATAATTCTATTATGATAAGGCTATATAAACTCCTAAAATCAGAAATATTTTGTCCTCTAATGTAATATTATTTACAATGTTAATATTTCTTAACTTAGAGTCAAAATGTAAACATGATTATCATGCAATTAATGTACACTTTATAACATTGACTATCCTATTCATCTTATTATGATTTGATATAAAATTGGTGAACAATTTTCTTTAATCCTAATGATAAGTGAGATCATAAACATGCTTTAATGATGAAAATATAAGAGACAATATCTTTATTCACATTTATGTATTTTTTATTAAGTTATTTTATAAAGTACATAAATGTATTAAATTAATTAAAAGTCATTCTCTTATTATTTTAATAAATTCACCTTTTATAATGATATATTATTCAATTTTGAATCCAACAAAACAAATTTGAATTAATTTGGAGTTTTATTTTGAAAGTTATGATTTTTAAAATTTTATATTATTTTTCTGGAATTTTTCTGATTTATATGTAAGTTTATTTTCGATTATTATCAATAAAAAAATTCAAAAAATTGAAAAAAGGTTAATTTGCACGCGGGCCTACGTGGCACGCAAGGCCACGTGGCTCACGTGGGCGCGTGCTTGCCTACGTGGTGCGGATGTGGCATATCGATCCGTTTTTATATTTACTATAGAGTAATTTATTAATATGCATATAGGTGTTCCGATGATCGGAAGACAGAATTAACCATCAAATATCATCTATGTTATATACCCGACAAACTCCATTTATTTTTTCTGTGTGGGACTAAAGTCCCTTCGATTTCTTCTTTGCAGGACGCGTGGCGCGACGAGAGGCGTTCGATCGAAATCGTGATGGACGTGTCGCGTCGATGCGGTGGACACGAGGTCCACCCGATCAAGAGAGGCGCACGTGGCTTAATAAAACTTAATGTGATTCATCTCAGCCATTCGATCAAAATCCAACGCATCTTGACCCTTCATTCGCAACACGGTATCGGGAGAATACCGTCATCCAGTACCGGTATCTCCCGATACCGTCATCCAGTGCCGTCATCCGGTACCGGATCCATCCAGTACCGCACCCGGTCCCCCCTTTAATCCGATACCCGTCATCCAGAACTGGATGACGGTATCGGGTACTGGATACCGGTCATATGGGTACCGGTATCGGCAGATACCGGTACCGGATGACAGTAGGCGAACCCTACTAGGCAATCAAAATTCAGCAAATCAATTGCAGACCCAACAAAAAAGCAAAAATTGATCACAACTTAAGACTCAAGATTCAACCTCAGGTCAAAATGTGACCAAAACTCAACTAGAACTTAGATGTTATCGGAGCAGGTCAAAGTCAACGTGCGAGAGATGGAGGTCTAGACCCACTCGATGATAAGGCAGTTAACACAGTTTCCTTGGTCACATTTGGCGGTTACGCCTTTCCGTTGTGAAGACCGTCTTATGCCGTCGCGTCTAGTCTTTGAGGTAGATGGATAGAAAAGATCGGTGAAAAAGATCTCTTCTTCGTTATTATCTTGCGGCAGCAGAGGATCGAACCGATTTCGTATTGAATATTTGGGTGTGCAGAAGCCCCGGGACCCAGTCGATATGAAATATTCTCTTCGTGTGAACAATCAAATCCTTCAGCCAGCCGCAGAAGACAGCGTGCAGGGATTGGTGATGTAGAAAGAGCGACCAAATCGTTCCCGGTCTATTTGTACGGTGGAGAACCCATCTGCCTTCCGCAGGTGTTTATTATACGAGAACTATCAGAGATCACGGCTTAGGAAGCCTACGGGACATTGGAAGTTCCGCGAGAGTAGGCGTATGAGGCTGACTATGTGGAACCTCTTTGTTAGCCTGTTCAAGTCACCACAACCGGTCGAAGGGCTGTCACGGTGGAACCCCAGGGTTCGACGTGTGGATTATTGTTGACCCAGACGCATATGGATTATTGCAGATATTGCTGAACTTGAAACGCTGACTTTATCTATGTTTGAGCTTTCATCTGTCAATCCTTATTTGCCGCCAAACGGGAACATGGTCAAACACGCAATGATCCGGGAACCACGTCCGTTATTTTGTTTCGCACCGGTCGGCTTGCTTGTAGAAGAAAGGAGGACAGCCGTTGACATTCAGAGTTCACAAGTCATATATTATTAAATAATATTATTATTATAATCCTATTAAAGCTGTTAATAACAGTTTAATTATTCCTCCCACGCGTGACGACGGGTTCCGCCCTCCCAAGAGTACGGATTTCCTGGTCCGACTAAGTATCCTGTTGCGGCACTCAAACGACGGAGTCCAGTCGTTGTATTTTCCAGCGTGGGAGTCACCTATAAATCCACCTCCTCGCTTCTGCTCATACAATCCACCAGCCCCTCTTTACCCAACGGATTAATCGCTAGCCGCTTCGATCTGTGCAAGATCCCAGAATGGCCTTCAGTGCTCTCGCGTTCCTCGTCCTCTTCCTCGCGGCCACCCGGGCAGCGGCCTCCGATCCGAGTCCTCTTCAAGACTTTTGTGTGGCTGACACCAAGGCCAATGGTGGGTGCTATTCTGTTTATCTAACCGCCGAAAAATAACTCGTACGCATGTATCGTTGTTCTCATTGCACGTCAATAATGCAGTGTTCGTTAACGGAGTCGTCTGCAAGAACCCGGCTGACGTGAAGGTCGAAGACTTCTTCTTCTCGGGCCTGGACAAGCCTGGAGACACGAACAATCCTGTGAACTCCAGGGTGACCCCCGTAAACGTGAACGACCTCGTCGGGCTCAACACCCTCGGCGTCTCTCTCGCTCGCCTTGACTTTGCCCGAGGTGGGCTGAACCCTCCGCATTTGCACCCCAGGGCGACGGAGGTGCTAACCGTCCTCAAAGGCCAGCTGTACGTCGGCTTTGTCACCTCCAATCCGCCAAAGCTCTACGCCAAAGTTCTCCATATGGGAGATGTTTTCGTCTTTCCCCAGGGTCTCGTTCACTTCGAGCTAAACACTGGCCGCGACAACGCGGTCGCTCTCGCCGCCTTCAGCAGCCAGAATCCCGGCGTCGTTACCGTTGCAAACGCCCTCTTCGGTTCCGAACCTCAAATCGACGATATCGTTTTGGACAAGGCATTCCAGGTCGATGACAAGGTCGTTGACTACCTCAAGTCCAAGTTCTCCACCGAAAACTGACGAAACCTTGTCATCTGTCGAACGGGTCACCGTCTGGTGCCCATGTCTTATTTTCAATCCGCTCATAAGCCATGCGTATTTTATTTTCCAAATTCTTTGTATTGAAAAAAATAATAAAGTAAAATTCGGGAAGCAATTGACAGGACAAAATTAATTAGAAATACCAATTCAACTCCTTTTAGCTCCTGGCAGCTCTGCACACTGACGGATCGATGCACGCAGCCATTGTTTTATGGAAGTAGCCCTTATTTTGGCCATATGGTCGCTCGTTCCTTCGTTATCAATCAATGGTATCAAAGCAACGTGAATAAGGGTCATAACAGGTGAGGGGGCTCTGTCTAACCTATTTTTTCTGATGCTTTTGCAAGACAGGGGAGAGTCTTCAGTAGCTGACTGCCGAGCGCTCTTTAGTAAAACTCTCGCGTTAAGGTAGTGGAATATGCAGCCTAACGCAGCAACATGCATGCATGTTTTCATCTTGTTAGGGTTGAAATTACTTTAATCAATAAACTAGAAAATTTTCTTTGAAATTGCTTCTAAATTGCTTTAATCTCGTTAGGGTTAAAATTGCTTTAATCATCCCCTTTCATAAATAAACTTGAAAAATGAAAACTATAGATACATATTTACATATAAGGAAATATTGTGTTGATTACTGATTTATTATATCACTATATGATTAAAATTTATTCAGAATGTCCAATTTCATATATTCAAACAATTATAAGCATAAGGCCTTATGCATATGATATTTTTACTAACACATCTTAATTGGTGACCTTGACGCTTTCTTGTAATTGTATTTTTGACAAGTACACAAATTTGGTTTTTTTATCACTCATGAGGTTATATCATGTCTATTATGTAAAAGAGAAGATAACCAAAAAATAAAGAATAATTTTTCCTCTCTAAGAAAGAAAATGCAAAATGAACAATTCTGTTGTTGTTTCATGTTGTGATTATATAATCAAGATTATAGATCTGAGTCATGCATATGAGATTTGAGTTATGGGTAGAACAATATGTTTAATTGAAGAGTTATTTGAGAGCTCTTTGTGTTTGTGTTCAGTTGCTAGATTTTATCTATATTTCTATCCATTTAATTTTCTTGTTCTTTGAATTCAAGAAATTTGAGAAAAATGTCTCTAGTTCTAAACTGGGAAACCTATCACTCTTTTGATCTAAAAGAGGGAAACATATTCCTCTATTGCTCTTGCTCGTAAAATTAAAAGTACAGAACTTCCTCTTTGTATTCAATAAAAATATTGCTCTTTTTATTTCAATCATTTCCTTGCTTTTCATGAATGATGAAATGAAAAGTTTTTGTACCTCTTTTCTATCTTTACCCTCTCAGAAAAAAAATTACAACAATAACTCATCAAAGTGGTATCAATGTCTCCATTCTCCAGAAGGAAATGTCTCTCTTTTATTTTTGAAAAAAAGATGAAGGAAAAGGTTATAGATTTAAGACTCTGAAGAATCATTTTGGTCTTCCAATATCAATATGCTGATTTCCTTATGTACAGATCTACTCCACTCTTGACGGTTGCATCATATCTTCAAGAATTGGCAACATATCCACATCCCGATGTTTGCATCTAAATCCTTATAGCTTTGTGTCCTAATATGTGTTATCAATCATTAGATCAATTACATTTTTGAATTTCCCATCATCTTATTTGGAGTTGATTTTATTTTTATAGTCATGTATTTTTCTCTTTGTAGGTATAGTTTGATTTTCCTCTTAGTTAAACTGTGATTGATCTCACAATGAATCGATTAAAATATATTTTCTTTGAATCTCGGTCTTGAGTTTTCTCATATTTCAATGAGACCTCACTTACTAAGGAATCAGATGTGAGGGAATTCTCTCCTCTCTTCAAAGTCTTTCTTGGTGAAGAGCTTTGAAGAGGAGATCCAACCATCTGAAAATTTTGTGGATATCGCTAGAGGCTAGACAATTGAATAACTTCAAGACCTCCATCTATAGAATCTTGCAAGTATGTTTTCTCATACATACTAGATGATACAATCTTCTATTCTTGGCGTCCCAATGTTTTGAATATCCAATTCAATATATACCGTGGCATTCAAAGTTTTGATCAAAACTTTTGAAGGCTTATCAACCTCAGAACCTAACAGCTCCTACGGACATGATTGCTCAACCCTTCCTCTTCACGTGACAACGAGGAAAAATTTCAAGGCTTCATCACAAATCCAATGGCCATGACTTAAAGGCATTGATTTGACTTCATGGCTTTCATGTGGACCACTGATTGAAGATGGAGCATTGATGACATGGCCATGCCCAAATTTATCCTATTTATACTCTCTCTTCAACGGAAAATCTATTCTTGGATGTATTGATTAATCAAAATTTTTGGACATCTAACAAGATGATTTCATGTGGTCATTAATTACACACAAACTCGTGTTAAACAAATTTCCAATCTCATGAATTTAAATTTATAATCATAAATTAAATAGTATAGTGGTGAATAAGGGTCGAATCAGTGAAGAATGAACGGAAATTTTGAGATGTCTTTGAAACAAACCCTCCAAGACGAATCACATAATAAAAAAATCATAGAGTTTTGATCAAAATTCCTAGGGAAATTGAGGAAGAAATTTTGTTTGGGAAGAGGGAGAAAATATAAATTATCTACAATTCGATTAGTCTACCATTCGAAATTAAAATCTAATGCTACAAAAAGAAAGATTAGGTGGAAAACACATAATCTAACGCAAAGTCATGCTCGAAATGATCCAATTAATTTCCAGATTCGGGGCTTTTTATTATGCAATTTAAAAATGAATTATGGCGTACAAGAGGTGATTTCTTCCGATTCTCTACACCAAATCTTGATTTCAAACACTCCCCAGATGCCGAAATTAGTCTAGAAGAAGTAGAAAACAAGAGATTCCAGGACTGAGTTGTGTAAACAGTTCAATTTGCTTGAAACATCCCAGAACAAAGGTTTTTGTCAAAGAACATGTTAATTTATAGAGGAATTTGGGCGCGGCCGTGGGATGCGCCTCTTCATCTTTGATCAATGGCTCACGTTGAATGTCGATTCATGAATCATCGTCATTAAGTTGTGTTTGTTCGATCGACGATGAGAGTCCACGTGTCCATCAAGTGCATTTAATCTCCACCGTTATAACTCCTCAGATGAGCGGCTAAGATTAAATCATCTTCAAATGAATCATCACCTAATAAGATGCAACCATGTACCCCCTCGAGTACGTGAAAATCGACGATCGCAATTAAATCACGCAATCGTCCACTTGAGATTGAGTCACATCACGTGTGAATAAAAACAAAAATAAATTGTCCCACATGACATAAATTGAGGTGATTTGATGAGTATGTAAGATATCTTTGTATTATGGGTTAGCAAAAATCCATAATAAAAGTGTAACCCTCTAATTACTCACACACACACACACGATCGCACGCGCACACACGTGCACATGCACACGCCTGCACGCGCACACACGTCCGCACGCACACACTCTCACACACGTAGCTAAGGTTCTCCGGTTCCGGTGTCGGTACCGATTTTTTGTGAAAACCTAAACCTATACCTAACTTCGGTTCGGTATCGGTGACAGTATTGTCCGGTGTCGGTTCGGTGAAACCTATACTTTCGGTGATGAATTTTTTAAGTTAAACATAAATTAAGATTATTGACAAGAGATCATCACATCCTAATAACATTTAACATATCAAGATAAAAGGCTAATAAAGGTAAAATTTAGGCATTAAAAGTTGTTATAATTAAAATTCAAAGGAGAATAATCTCCTAAATTCAAATAATCTACATTAGATAGAAATAAGTTAGATATTTATAAATCAGTTGGACAATGGATGAGCCAAGAATAATTGAGATCAAGCTAGATGGCAGCCTCTAGACCCTTTTCCAAGGGTGGTTTCTATATCAACCACCAATGACCAATCTGAGGACATTGGAAAGATATCTCTAGACCCGAGATTAAAAAGGTGAATATTAGTTTTCTCATTAATATCTTCTAGAGACAAACTAGAAATTTCCTTTGAAATTTTTTACTGGAAAAAATCTTGAAAGATTTATGATTTTACTTCAATTATTTCATCTTAAAGTATATCAAATTTGAAGAAGATGTATGCCGAGAAATTTCAGATCCTAAAGTGCTATGAATTTCAGATCCTAAAGCATAATCTACTGTTCTAAAATTAGATTTTATCTTCGGAAGTGGCAAGTAAAAGTATAATTTTTCAGTTGCATGAAGAGAATTTAGTTAATTCCATGAAGATAATTTAGATGAAAAATCTTATGGGCTGTGAAAATCAGGGCAAGAAAAGAGAGGAATGAGAGGATAAACCTGGATAGAGAAAGATAGTGATTAGTAGGGAGAATGTGGAGGGAGATCGAGGAGAGAGATAGCACAGAGTTGGGGGATTGAGACAGAAAGAGGGCGGAATAGTTGAAGTAAGAGGAATCGAGTTGGCAAGGGAGATAGGGTAGGAAATCTTACCATAAGAGAAAGACGGATGGAGAAGGGGAGAGATGGAGAAGGATAGAGGATGATGGAGTGATCCTCTATCCAAACCGTCAAACTGTTCTCACAGCCTGCGAAAACCGAAACGCACAACTGATTGCGAGAGATAGCGAGCCTGCGAGACCGTGAGAGAGAGAGAGAAATCCAGAGAATGAGACAGAGTCGAGGATTTGCTGGCTGCGGATGAGAGAGTCGAGGCGCGGGGATTTTCTGGCTGCGGATGAGAGAGTCGAGGTGCGGTTGACGATCTGTGAGTCTCTGGGTGTTTCCGCACTGCGAGAGAGAGAATGAGATAGAAAATAAAAAAATACAAACCGTCGGCTTCGGTTTTCACCGGAAGTGAAAACCGAAACCGAACCGAAACTTCGGGTTGGCTATTTTTTTAGCACCGTCGGTATCGGTTCGGTTCGGTTTTTCGCTTTTCCGATAAGGTTTTGGAGAACCTTACATGTAGCCATGTGGCGTGTACACACATCGCCACGTGGCAATGCTCTGCCACATCAGATGCCACATCGGTCAGCAACTCTAAAACTATATTATTATTTTTTTTAAATAAAAAATAACTCTAAATAAATTCAGAAAAATTTGAGAAAAATCCTAAAAAATTAGAAAATTCATAACTTTCCAAATGCATCTCCAAATTAATCCAAATTTGTTTTTTAGATCATAAATTAAATTATATATCATTCTAAAAAGCCAAAATATTTAAATAAAAATATAATAAATTTTTATTTAAAAATATACTCATTCCTATGAGAAAATTAGACTAGAAAAATATATGAGTGTAAATAAAAATATTTTCTCTGGTCATTTAATCATGAAAATATATTCTTATGATCTCAAATATCGATAGGAATAAAACTATATTATTTGAATTGTGCATAATTATCCCTAAAATGATATATTTTAATATCATAACCTAAAATTACATGAATGATAGATATGTACTAAAAATATAATAACATGCATATAAATAGAATATATAATATCTTAATTGAGATTAATAATCATGTGAAATCATGTATAAAATACATGCTATCAAAATCTCAATCCTTGAATCTATTTTTTTCTCTTCTAGACTCATTTGTGAGTCCACAGAGTCCTTGAAATCAAGATGTTGTTAAGGGGCAACGAAAGAATTTGATACTTATACTTTGAATTTTTATTTTTTGAAATGCAGAATGAAAAGCCTTAATCTTGTGATTAATTGGATCATTTTGAGAACACTGTGTAGAAGTCTACAATTGAAGCCACCATATAGGTAAGAGAGGAAGATACAAAATCCTATTCCTCTTTCATCAATAAACTTGAAAAAAATTCAAAACTATAGATACATATTTACGTATAACGAGATATTGTGTTGATTACTAATTTATTATTTCTCTATATGATTAAAATTTATTCAGAATTTCCGATTTCATATATTCAAAAAATTAGAAGCATAAGGCCTTATGCATATGATATTTTTACTAACACATCTTAATTGGTGACCTTGACGCTTTCTTGTAATTATATTTTTGAGAGGTTCACAAATTTGGTTTTTTTATCACTCATTAGCTTATCACATATTTGGTTGTATTTAGATTCTTCCAAATAAAGACTAAGGGAACCAAGCCAAAATTCAATCACTTCAAGCAATCCAAACTTTACTAGACAAATCAAGCCCAAAGTCACTTAGTTTGACCACATACCGCTTTGGTTGACCAGTGAAGCCCAAATTGAATCAATATACCAAATTGAGACTTTAGTTGACCAATCTGGCCCACAGTCAATCATTTAGACCAATTAAGTCTTATGTTTTAGAACTCAAGATCAAAGTTAATAGATGAAATCACTTAGTACTTTAGTTTAGTAAATAAGATGGTCAACTACTCAATTATTAAGTCAACTCTTCGATGACAAGTAAATCATGAGACACAAGGCAATAAAAACTCAGCAAATCAATTGAAGACCCAACTTCAGCTAAAAAATGTGACCAAAACTCAACTAGAACTTAGATGTTATCGGAGCAAGTCAAAGTCATCGTGCGAGAGATGGAGGTCTAGACCCACTCGATGATAAGGCAGTTAACACAGTTTCCTTGATCACATTTCGCGGTTACGCCTTTCCGTTATGAAGACCGTCTTATGCCGTCGCGTCGAGTCTTTGACGGAGATGGATAGAAAAGATCGGTGAAAAAGATCTCATGTTCATTATTATCTTGCGGCAGCAGTGGATCGAACCGATTTCGTCTTGAATATTTGGGTGTGCAGAAGCCCCGGGACCCAGTCGATGTGAAATATTCTCTTCGTGTGAACAATCAATTCTTTCAGCCAGCCGCAGAAGACAACGTGCAGGGTATTGGTGATGCAGAAAGAGCGATCAAATCATTCCCGGTCTATTTGTACGGGTGGACAACCCATCTGCCTTCCGCAAGTGTTTAATATACGAGAACTATCAGAGATCGTGGCTTAGGAAGCCTACGGGACATTGGAAGTTCCGCGAGAGTAGGCGTATGAGGCCGACTATGTGGAACCTCTTTGTTAGCCTGTTCAAGTCACCACAACCGGTCGAAGGGCTGTCACGGTGGAACCGCAAGGTTAGACACCAAATGTGATCTGTCAATTCTTATTTGCCACCAAACGGGAACACGGTCAAACGCGCAATGATCCGGGAACCACGTCCGTTATTTTGTTTTGGGGTAATAGTCTAGAAACCCCCAATGTTTGGGGTTTGTCTTCTTTTCACCCCAACGTTTCGAAACAGCCGCCTCCACCCCAATGTTTGGGGTTTTGTCTTCTTTTCACCCCGAGGCTTCTATCGCGCAGAGCTGGCAGCGATGTGGACGCCACGGCAGCAGCTCACCGGACGCGGAAGCCACGTCGCTGCCATGTCACCACAAGCCACGTCGATCAGCATGAGGAAGGCCACCTCCCAAGCCGGCCTCCTCCGGCAGCCCGTGGTACGGCCCGACCGCGTCAAGTACACAGGCCCCTTCTCCGCGAGGCTCCCTCCTGACGCCCAGGCGAGTTCCCCGGCGACTACGAGCTGGGACACCGCCGGGCTCTCCGCCAACCCCGAGACCTTCGCCAAGAACCGCGAGCTGGAGGTGATCCACTCCGGGTGGGCCATGCTCGCGCCCT
>CM044109.1:5068041-5094041 GCA_024174645.1 Lemna minuta
TCCCCATCTCCCCTCTTCTTTCTCTCATGCGCGCGCATGTGTGCATGTAAGGGTGAGGAGGAAGAGACTCCTCCCCTCTTTCTCTTCTTCCTCTTGTTTCCTTGCTCTCGCACACATGCAATAATTCTTTCTCGCTATTCTCCTTCTCTCCGCCACCATTTTAGTCTCATGCAAATAGTGGAGAGAAGCATCCTCCCCTTCTCTTCCTCACTCCCTTGTGCACTTGCGCACGAGCACGTAAGGGGGATTAGGAAATTTTCCTCATTTTCTCCTTGAATTTTCTCTCTTGCATCCTCCTCTCTTCCCTACTCCCTTTTCTCCGCCTCCTGTGCATGCACCTATAAGGGGGAGGAGGAGGAGACTCTTTCCTTCGTGTAAAGGGGAGAAGATGGTCTCACGCGTAGGTGAGGGGGGAGAAATTTTCTATCCCCCCTCTCCTCATTGTCCCTCTCTATTTCTCTCTCTTGCATGACATAAATAAGTTCCATCACACATAACCTCATTTTATTGCTCCCTTTCTCTCTCCATTGTGTCGAGAGAGAGGAGAGAGAAGAAAAAAATGAAATTTTCGTTTCCTTTTTTTTTCAAGTTTGACCCACTCTTTGGCTGAAGTGGTTTGATTGCGATGATTTGAGGAGAGAGAAAGTGTATCAATAGCCAAAAATGCTTCAAATTATAATCGTGATATCTCATGATCTTGATCGAGTCAAGGGCTGAAATTTTATGGGTCAAATTATTATTTTAAGCCTTAAAAATTTACTAGGTGGATTATAAATATGAGATGAAAAAATTAGGATTCTTAATGTTTCATTGTGTCCTTCTAGAATTGGCTAGCCGAAGGAAAAGAAGGCATCGATTGATCATTCTTTGTGTACGGAAGATTATTTTTAGTAAGTTTCTTATCTTTTCGATTCATCCACCCTGTTGGATGCAAGACACCAAATCTGGGTTGTGAATGGTAAAGCCCAATTGTATTGAATGAGTAAAGAAGAGATTACAAGCCTCTATTTATAGAGAAGAAAGAAAGAAAGATAGAAATATAACCCATGTGGGACTAATATCCTTGAGCATGATAAAATATGAGCACTTCCAAAGAGGTCACCAATCCTAAAACTGCTCTCACTCTAGCACGCTTAACTATGAAGTTCTTATAAGAGCTAGTACAATATACCTTATAATGAGTTATGTCTAAGACCTTCTAATAAACTATATCTAACACTCCCCCTCAAGCTGGACTATATAAATCAAACATGTCCAGCTTGGATCCTAAGCAATCATACGACACACCAATAATGCTCTTCATGAAGATGTCGGCGAGCTGGTCCAATGATGAAACATGTGGTGTAGAAATAACTCCCATCAACACCTTGTCACGAATAAAGTGACTACCGATCTCAATATGCTTGGTCCTCTCGTGAAAGGCAAGGTTTCCAGCAATAAAGATAGCTGCTTGGTTATTACAATGCATAGGCATAGGCATTGGGGTTGTGATGCAGGACCGGTGTACAACACCAATCGCACACCGTACTACAAAGGATGAAACTAAGGTAGGGAGATCCTAGGGTGTACTACAATGAGATGGAGATCTACTAATGCAGTCAAGCAGAATACTGTTCTGCGCGTCGCCTCCGTAGGTCCAGGGTGGCCGAGTAGAGCCAGTCTGGGAAGCCCTCCGGTCCACGTCCTCGTGGCGATAGGCCGTGAGTCGTCGAGGGAAGCTCGACAATCAACTCGACGGGTGGTCCACGATAGGAATCCTATCAAGTCGTCTAAACACTCTTCCTAATCTAAATCCCAATGGCGGCGGAGACGGTGCGGGAAATACTAAAAGAAGTAGAGACGTCGACGTAAGATAAAGGGGGGGATGAGTGCCTAACCTGCAGGGCGCGAGCCCGGTCGGTCGTGGCGAGGGGTCGGTCGTTCGTGCGGGGCGCTGACGGATGACAGAGGTGGCTCGAATTTGATGTCACGCAATGCTGGAGATGATCCTTGATGCGGGGGTCGTTCTGGCGGGAGAGCAGCAGCCACGACGAGGCACAACTCGATCCGCGGCAGTCCGAGACGTAACGGGGACGATAGAGGGAGAGTGTCGAAATATTCCGCGGTGGCGACCGGACGATGCGACAGAAAACGTCGCGTCGGGAAGGCGTTGGCGCTCCCGACGATGGACGAAATTTCCCACTCAGCGGCTTGGGTTGGAGATTCATCGCCCGAGATGCAGGGCGCTTGCGGGAGGGGAAGTAGAATGGGGCAAGTGGGTCGCGTGAGGGAATTTCGGTGATGGGTCGAGGGAGGAGGGAGTTGTTGAAGAGGGAACCTAGATTCCGCAGCGTGGGGGCAAATCCCGACAAAACGTCGATGCAGCGGCAGAGGATTTGCGGAACCGTCAATGAGGCGAGAGTTGGGCGGTCGTCGCGAAACCCTGCAGGAAGAGGCTGAGGTATGCTCTTGGGGGCGGTTCGGCAGAGGAGTGAAATTGGGGAAGTTGGGGGGAATCGCGTGGAATTCGGCAACCGGGTTGATCGAGGGTGGATCGTGAATGGAAATGTCAGAAGTGTGAATGAATGTGGACAGGGAATAGGAAGAGACACAGAGACGGCAACCAGAGAAGTGGGGAAAGGGGGCATGGAGATAATGGGGTGGAGACGGCGCCGCAATTCCGTGGAAGGGAGGGAGCGGTGTCAGAACCTCACGGAAATGAGAGGGTGCGACTGGGAATGCGATAGGCGTGAACCAGAAATTTCCGCGAGTGGAGAGAGAGAGAGAGACTCGTTCGGAGAGAGAGAGAGAGATCGGGAATCGGGGAAATTGCGGGAGGGGTTAGATGGCGACGAGCAGGGGAGAAGGAGGGGGGGGAATGTTCGTTTGGGGAAGGTCGGGAAAATCGAGGGTGGCCTGGGAAGAGGAAAATCGGGGTGAACGGGAGGGGAAGAGATCGGGGGGGAAGCGAGGAGGAAAACCGGGGTGGAACGGGAGGAGGAGGGAGGACTTTGGCCGATGGAAATGGTGGGAGATGATCAGGAACTTGGCGGTTGGAGGGGATGCAAAGGGTCCGTGGAAGGGGTTGATCGGAGGGGATAGTGGTGCTGCGATCTGGCGGCGGCGGCAGCGGCCTAAGGCGGCGGCTACTGCTGCTAGAAGGCTACACGCGGATAACTAGCGAACAAGGCAAGGGGAGGCGGCGGACTCGGCGGCGGCTACGGCGGCGGCACGTGGTGGTGCGGCGGCAGTGGCGGCGGCGGAGGCAGCGGTTGGTCTCCTTCCTTGATCTTCCTTGAGCAGCCACTTGAGAGGGATGATGATCCTTTCTTTCTTCAAATGACGGCTAGGGTTTGTGGGGGGGGTCCCTTCCCCTCTTATAGAGCCCATAGTGGGCCGAGAGAGGAAAGGGCCCACTTGAGGCCCACAATCCACACCTAACATAATCATAGAAAATAAAAAGGTCCACAAAGAGAAGGGCTTAACGAATGGGATCCCGAAAAAGGGAAGAACCCACCCGCAAGCCTAAAAGAGAGAGAAGAAGATATGCAAAGGCCCGCTTAAACACGTCGGGCTAATAAAAGTTCATAATGAAATAAGAGACTCGGGAAAGATAACTCCACTCGCGCGCGAGCCCCGTGAAATGAGTCGTGGCAAGATGAGGTCCTCACTTGGTGTAGTGAAACCCCGGCATCCTTCGTCTTCGTCTCGTCGAGGGGCTGAGCCGCAGGTGTCGGCTCCTCAGGCGCCGTAGTGTCATGCCTTGGTGGCGACGGGGTCGTACGCCACCAATCCTCTCAGGGTCGGAAGAACTCGACTCCGTCGAGTTAGCGGGTGTGTCGGGCACGGCTCGAGCGCATCCTGGTCATAGGCGTGCTAAGTCATCCTCCGTGATCCATGCGTCATCCTCTCGCCGACGTCCCGCCAACGCACAAAAACCTCCGCGAAGCACCATCCCCCGTGAAGTCACCTTATCTCCTCGCGCATCTCCTCTACCTGCTCATGCCAATCGGTGGTAGCACCGGGGAGTGGGACTCGGGCCGACAAACTCGCTCTCAATGAAGGGGCCAGAGGTCTAAGGCCGATGTGGTGGAAGAGCTGAAATACGCGGCCAAGTCCGCCACGTGTGCGGTCGAGCTGATCCCCCACGAAGGAGGGATGTCAACGACGTAGGCATTCTCACCCACACGGTAAAGGACCGGAACGGGCCTACGCTACGAGCATGAAGCTTCGTGTGCCGTGCCCAGAGAGTATCTCTCGGTCTCAACCGACCATCACCTCGGTCACCCACTTCGAAAACTCCGGTGACGACGATGGAGTGCCCGGCAGCTCGCTTGTACGCTGCATTTTGTTGAGTGATCCTATCATGAATGTATTTATGCAACTCACACACATGTTGGGCAAATGCAACACCATCCTCGAGGCTCTAATGTGGGGATCTGACCGGCACTAAGTCTAGAGGTTTGCGGGGTACTAGGCCATGGGCAACCTCGAATGGGCTCATACCAAAGTGGTGCGGTTCGCCGAGGCGTTATACGCGAGGCTTAGCACGCGGGGATGACTAGATCCCGGGCGGTGAGGTTATCCCCACCAAGGATCGGAGACAAGTTTCAAGACTCCGATTGACGACCTCAGTGCGTGCGTCCGTCTCGGGTGATATGCCGTCGAAAACTTCAGCTTGGTCCCTAGAATGCTCCATAGTGTCCGCCAGAAATGGCTCGTAAAGCGGACGTCGCGATCCGATACGATGGACTTAGGTAGCCCACCACCTCCCGAAAGTACAACTGGGCCACTCGCGTGGCATCAGAGGTCTTCGAACATGGCACGAAATGGGCCATCTTCGAAAAGCGATCCATGACCACCATGATGGAATCCTGGTGGCGGACCGTGCGGGGTAGTCCGAGCATAAAGTCCTTGCTCACGTCGTCCCATGGTCGCGTCGGCACTGGTAGCGGTGTGTAGAGGGCAGCGTTCTTCCTGACTTGCTTAGCGAAGGCGCACACCCTGCACTGAGCGAAGATGTTCCCAACATCGCGCTTCAGGCTCAGCCAATAGAACTGATGTTCTACTGCCGTAATCGTCTTGTCGCGGCCAAAATGACCGGCAAGACCTCCAGAATGGTACTCCCAAGTGAGATGATCCCGAAGAGACGTGCGTGAGACGCGCTGGCCCTTGCTTCTTGAAGAATAGGTAACCTGCTGACCGTAGGTAGTCGCGATGCTCATGGCTGGTGCCAACCTCGAGGGCCTGGACTACGGGGCCGAAATCCGGACACGTCGAATATGAGTCCTTCAAGGACTCAAACCCGACTCTGCACCCTCACTAAAAGTGAGGAGATGCGCCCGGCGACTCAACGCGTCCACAACCAAATTATCCTTGCCCTTCTTGTGGCAGATAACGAACGTGTAGTCCTGCAGATACTCCACCCACCGCGCGTGTCTGTCGCTCAGCTTCTGCTGCGAGTGGAGGTAATTTAGGGCCTCGTGGTCTGAAAAGAGCACAAACTCCTTGGACAGGAGATAATGGCGCCAGTGTCTCAATGCCTGAATGACAGCGTAAAACTCCTTATCGTACGTGGAGTACCGGAATCTAACGTCATTCAGCTTCTCGCTGAAGAACTCGACGGGGTGGCCATCCTGGCTCAGGACACCCCCGATGCCAACGCCAGAGGCGTCGCAGGCGACTTCAAACACCTTGCTGAAGTCGGAGTAACCGCGAGACCCAGGTGCCGGGTCATCAAGGCCTTCAGTGGTCGAAGGCCTGCTGAGCTGCCTCGGTCCATGAGCGGCTCAGCTGAGGCAGTCGGTGATGGGTGCCGTCACTGAACTGAAGTTCGGACTAGTTAGCGGCTAGAACGTTGCCGGTCAATGAAGCTCCGGGACGTCGTGGATCGTGGAAGGTCGGGGCCATGAGGAAATGACTCGCACCTTCTCCGGATCGGCGGACACACCCTGTGCTGACACGATGAATCCTAGGAAGGAAACCTCAGTCGTGAAGAAGTAGTACTTCTTGGGATGGGCGTAAAGCTTCTCCTGTCGAAGCGCCTCGCAAACCTGGCGCAAATGGTGCTGATGATCCTCTCGCCCGCGGCTGTAGATAAGAATGTCGTCAAAGTAGACGAAGAGGAATTTGCCAATGAATGGGCGCAAGACCTCATTCATCAGCCGCTGGAATGTACTAGGCGCGTTCGAGAGGCCGAACGGCATAAGTCGCCACTCGTAGAGACCGTCCTTTATTTTAAAGGCAGTCTTCCACTCATCTCCTGGACGAATCCGAACCTGGTGATATCCGCTTCTCAAATCAATCTTTGAGAAGACCGTGGATCTTGCCATCATGTCGAATAAGTCCTGCAAGCGTGGGATCGGAAAACGGTACTTGACCGTGATCTTGTTGATCGCACGGCTATCACAACACATGCGCCAGGTACCATCCTTCTTCGGCGCTATAAGGGCAAGTACCGCGCAAGGGCTAAGGCTCTCCTGAATGAGGTCTTTCGCCAGTAACTCCTGAACCTGTCGCCATAGCTCCTCGTAGCGTGCAGGCTCCATCTGATAGTGGGGCAGGTTCGGGAGCGAAGCTCCCGGCACGAGGTTAATCGCGTGCTGGATATGGCGCATCGGCGGCAACTCGCCGGGTAGGTCCTCCGGGAATACTTCTCCGAACTCCGCTTGGATCGGCTCAGCCTCCGGGGAGGGTGTAGGTGGATCAGCTCCGGTGGGTGACGTGTCGTTTTCGTGCGTCGTTAAAACACAAAGATGATGGTCAAACAAAATTTATAAAACCGAACTCACAAAGACAAGATATAATAATCAAGTATTGGGTAAGTATCGAGTCTATCCACAGAGAGCAGAGTTGACTTGGTCAGACTTAGGTTTAAAATGAGTTTTAAATGAGAGAAAATAAGATTTAAGATATGGAAATGATATAAATAAGGTAAATAAGAAGTTCTAAGAATTGAAATCTCGGATTTGACAGAGAAAAGTCAAAAGTCAAAGTCAAAGCGTTGACTTTGACCAGTAGTAGATGTTCTACAAAATCAGAGAACCAAAAAGATTCAGAAGATTACGAAAAGTAGATATTTGGAAACTAGAGAGAAAATGGAATTTATTGATATATATTTCGTAATTTTTGGATAAGAAATGGATTTATTATGAATTATTAAAAATCAATGATCAGAAAATACTTGAAATTAACACCTCAGAGGAAATCTTCAAATTGAATGCCCAAATGAAATCCAAATCTTGAAATTTATATGTGAATGGAAATATAAGAACCAGAAGAATCCAACAACACCAAAATTATCAAATTCTGATTTGTCAATAAAAAGTAATTGACCCCGAAAGTCAACGTTTGATTTCTGATGAAAGATGACTAGTCCTTGGTCAAACGTCAAATTGAAGGGTCAAATGAACTCGGAATTTGATGAATTTGCTATCCAAGGAAAGCTGATGAAAAGAGGAATCCAATGAAACCAAAATCAAGTGATTTGGAATTAGAATCAGAGAGATATCCTATTTTCAAAATCAGCAAAATTTCAGACCGAAATTTGGGGAAAATGAAGAACACTATGAACTAATTTGCAAAATTAAACTTATAAATCTAATAAAAACTCAAATTACCTCTTGATAATCGATCGAATCTCACTACTAACCTGATTGCCATGAGAATTAAGCTCCAATTTGCGCGAATTGGAGTGAATTTGCTCGAATCCTTTCTCACGGATTTTCGGAATTCAAGGGGAAAATTCGATAAAATCAAGGAGGAATTCGTGATCAATCCCGCTCCAATCCCTTCAGAATTGAGTCTAAACGCAGGGGGATCACGATGAACTAAAGATCTTCCTCAAAATTCGCTTAATTCCTTCACGAATAGATCAAAAGTTGAAGAACAAAGAAGAAATACATGGGTTTTAAAGAAATTGGCTCAAGGATCGTGGGCAATTGGAGCGGTTGTGATGGAGGTTTTTGCGGAGTCGTGGGAGCGATTCCTTCGTGCGGCAGCGTGGCTTCAATTTTTCTACAATTACGCTTCAATTTAGCTTCCAAAACCCCACAATCGAGCCACGTTTTTCGCCTCGATCAGCCACGATCGCGCCACGATCAGGCCACGATCGTGGCATGGATGCTTCGACGACTCCCGTCCGAACATGTAGGAAACTCGCCGCTCCGATTCCACACTGAAGGGGGCACGATCGCGGCTCGATCGCACCGTGATCGCGGTTCGATCGCGCCGCGATTGTGGAGTTCTTCCACGAGTTCTCTCTGCCGTTCGATGAGAATCATGTGAGCCGTCCGATGTCGATCAGGTAAGCCGTCCGATCTTTATCGCTTTTGATCAACTTGCAGCGGCCGTCTGATGGAGATCTATCGCCCGATGGAGCGTTCACCGTTCGATGAAGATCGGGAGCTTCTTGTGATGCCACGTGTCTAAAGGTGAGCCGTCGATCGATTTCACTTAATCTCTTTTTTTTAAACACGTGCTTGATGGATGATCGCGTGGACTCGGGTCCACGCGATCACCGCCGTTCCTCCCGCATCTAACGCTCCTCGCGCCGCCACGCGTCCTGCAAAACAGAAACCGTGTGGGAACATAGTCCCACACGGAGAAAATAGAGGGAAAGAATGCGCTTAAATAGGGGAACAGATTCCCCTATTAATATTCTTCTTTCTCCCTCTAAGTCCAGCCACACGTGTCGGCCACATGGGCGCCCACGTGGCCGCGTGGCCTCCCTGCCACTTGGCGCGCCCTGTGCGCCTCCTGCGCGGGCCACCCGGGCGCTGCCACGTGGCCTCAGTGCCGCGTCGCAACCCGGGTTGGTCCGTGCGCCACTTCACCCTGGCCCGTGTGCCACGTCAGCCGCCGCCTGGGCTCGGTCGCCACGTCACCTGTAGGTACGTAAAACCCGTTTTTTGCGAATTATTAATTAGAAATTCAATTTATAAATCAATTAAAAATCTAAAAAAATGCATAAAACTTAAGAAATTCATATTTCTCAAAATACAACTCCTTTTAATCTCAAATTTTCTCCATTGGATCACAAATTCTTTTCTTTTTAATATCATATCATTTACAATATATTTTGAAAGAAGAAATCAAGATGAATTAAAATTTACTTAAATCATTTCTCATTAAACATTTTAAATCATAAATTCATCATAAAATCATCCTTCCAAACATTTACCAAAGTCAAAACTCAGTCAATAACAGAGATTAACTTCTATTAATTTAAACAAAAGATTAATCATCTATTGAACATGAAATTATCTCTAATTAATGCATAAATATCAACTTTAGTGAAATGACATGCCAATGGAGAAAATTCCTAAAAAGTATGATAACATGCATCATATTCACATAAAATAAGCATGAATATGAGTTAATTAAGATAAGAATTCAAGTTATAAATGCATGTTATCAGTGGGGACGTCAAGAGCTTAGGCAAAACAGACCGGGGTGTCTGCGAGCTCGTCCCGAATACTCCGCTGGAACTCCGGACCTCGTACCACCATAAGTCCAACGCGAGGAGGCGGCAGGCGACGAGCGGTGGGTCGGGCGGTATAGGGGACCCATATGACTCTGCAGCCACGGTGCATGAAAGAGCAAGTGTTTGCCCTTCCTGCAAGCTGGACGTCGTGGTCGTATAGCCACGGCCGCCCGAGTATGATGCTCCCGATTTTCATCGGAATAACATCACAGAGCACTATGTCGTCATAAGTGCTGATCCGCTGAGGTACCCTACTCGAGTCTCACTCGAAGAGACGTCGTGTCGATCCAAGACACGTCGTAGGGAGTCGGGTGCGAGGTGAGTCGCTAATCCGAGCCGGGGAATCATCGTGTCCGACACGCGCGTTGACGCAACTACCGCTATCGACGATCAATTTGCACACTTGCCCGTTGATCTTCACATAAGTGTAGAAGATCGATGTGCGAAGTGCGCAATCCGCACACTGGATCGGGGTCGGTGATGGAATCGCCCGGGTCGCGAGTCGGGGAGGAGGGCAGCTGGTGCCGCTGCGGTGCGGCACGGGTCCTCGCGGACGGGGTCGTGCTCCCAGTGATCGTGTCCGGGGTGGCCGGGACACAAGGGTGCCGCTGCTAGCTCGGCACGGCAATGCTGACTACCGTAGATCCGTGGGGTGCCAGTGGGAGAGTGGGAGGAAGCTGCACCGAGTGATCTTGATGTAGCCACTGACGTCCCGGATCCATGCATTCCTCCTCTAGCCCATCGTCAGCAACATAGATGTCATCCCCCAAGACGTCGTCATCCACTATATAGTGGGGCATCGTCCTCTAACCCGATGAGCAGGTTTGAAGACGGCACGCGGCTGCGGTGTCCCTTGCCACGACACTTGAAACAAGTGATGGGCGGAGGGCGACCAGCGGTCGTGCGAGAGGGACGAATCGGTCGTCACAGCCGGGGAGGTGGGGCAGATCCCATCGAGGTGGGTCGGGGTAGTCCGACTGTTCCCAGCCACGAGTCGAGGTTGGGATGGGGTGGTAGTCGTCGTGGAGGCGGGTGAGACGGGGCCCGGGTGGTGCCGAGTGGTCAGTCGTCACCAGGGCGTCGTCTCGAGTCTCTCCATGTGCTCCACGATGCGGTAGGCCTCGTCAACTTCGGAAGGGCAGCTCTTGAGCACCTCATTCAGAAGACGGGTGGTCAGCCCGTGTGTGAAGAGACCAATGACGATCCGTGGGTCCTCCACGAGCAGAGCACCTCATCAGACACTCTCAAAGGTTTGTATGTAGTCCCGAGCAGGTGACTTGCCTGCTCGAAGGTCAAGCCATGAAAGGAAGAGTGTCGCCTCAGCTTGCCGCGTAACATACTTGTTCCGCGCCTTCGAACCATCTCGGCCCAGGTAGTGATCGGGAGCCCTCGCCTCTCGGCGGCTAAGTACTCGTTCTCCTAGAAGATCTTGGCCTGTCCGCCAAATCTCATCTCTACGTACTCGACGCAGAGGTCGGTGTCCATACGGTACCAGCGGAAGTAGGAGTTCATGCTGGACTCCCAATCAATGAAGTCTTTGGGTTCTCGAGAACCGTCAAAGACAGGGACCTCAACCCTCATGCTCTTCTGCTTACGAGCGCGATGGTCCTCACGACGACGATCGGGATCATCACGTCGGTTGTGGAAGTCTTGATCGTCGTGCTGACGACGAGGCGGGCTGGGTTAACGCCGGTGGTCGTACTCCCGATCGTAGGGGTCGGCGTAGTCCGGGCGCGGTGGCGCGCGCTGGGGAATATCACGATCATAGCGGGAATACTCTGGGCGGGGGTCGTAGTCTCCGCGGCGACGCAGGTCTCCTCGAGCGCCGGTGGTGTACTCGGCATCGTGATAATAATCACGGGGGCGGGGTGGATCGGCTCGGCGATCGGCGATCCGTGGGCTGGGTCGTCGATCCAACTTGTCGAGCACTCGGACGTCACTAGATGGGCGCTCGGGCCCGAGCTGGTGTCGCTGGGGGACCGTGCGGCCCGAAGTGGGTGGGAGCGGAACTCTCATATGCTCTAGTACGGCACTCACCGTACGGTGAAGATCTGCCGAGGAGAGGTAAGGTTTGCCTACGGAAGGCGATCGGGGTCGGTCACGTCCTCCGCGTCGATGCTGGCTGGTGGAAGGCCGGTCGTCGGTAATCATCTCTGGAGCCTTTCCGGGACGCTATCGTCGTGGTCGAGCGAAGGGGGAGTGAGCACGTGTAGATCGTCCATCGGACGAGTGAGGGCTAGGTAGGTCCGGCCTCGGAGAGGTCGGACTGCCTAATCCTATGCAAACCGGGGGCGGAGGAGGAGGGCGAGCACCTTCCACTCCGCCGTCGGGCATCGGAATGCCCGGGGGACCCCTAGGATCCCGAGGTGGGGACGTAGACCCCTCGCGAACAGTAGCTCTGGCGGAGCGTGTCGAGACCACCATGGCGATGTACCTGGCTACGAGGAAGAGGGGCTGTCCCTAGTGTGATGTATGATGAATGCAGGATAAAGTCTAAATGTCTAAATGGATGAATGATACTAATGATGTGGAAGATGAAATGGAATAGAGGCGGCGACCGCAGTCGAGCGACCACAACCTGGCTTTGATACCAAGATTATGCAGGACCAAATTTGGATTAATTTGGAGTTGTATTTTGAAATTTATGAATTTTCTAATTTTTAGGGATTTTTCTAGAATTTTTTGAATTTATTTTCGATTTAAATCTATTTAAAACAATTAAAAAACATTAAAAAGGCGGTTGATTTTCGTGCGGGTCCCACGTGGGTGCGACGTGGCACGCAAGGCCACGTGGCAGAGCCACGCGGGCCCATGCGAGCGCCTGCGTGGCGCGGAGGTGACACGTGGCTGTTATTTATATTTATCATATATAGGATTTATAATATATATAGGTCTTCTGATTATCGGAAGACAAATTTATTAACCCTCATAACCACCTCACGTTTTAAACCGAGAGTTTCCCCTTATTTTTACCGTGTGGGACTATGTTCCACACATTTTGTTTTAAATGCAGGCTACGTGGATCAACGCTAGGCGTCGGATCAAAGGCGCGATGAAGATCGCGCGTGGATTGCATAGACGCGAGGTCCACAGATCACCGATCAAGCACGTGTCTTAAAAGCGGAATTAAAACGGTCCAGATTTCACGCGATCAAACGCATCCGAAGCATCAAATCATGATCCAACGGACGGGTTTTCACGCGTTTCATAACGCATAAATGCATGCTGCATCCAGAGCGTCCATCCGCGATCTAACGGCCACGATATATTCGTAACGATTCATCTTGATGCGTTTAATCCGGACCGTTGATAAGGATTAAACGCATCAATCGGACGGTTACGCCCAATTCGCTTATAAATTGAGGCGTTCTTCAATTTTGTAAGACATTCTCAGATGTTTTCGCTCAATTGACTTATATATACACATCTATCCTTGAATCTCTCATTTCTAATCTCTTCTAGACTCGATTTCGCGTCCACGGAGTGATTAAAAGTGAGATTTCGTCGATCGATCAAGGAGAATTTGTCTCTTGAACACCGATGCTCATGTTCGAATTCGCGGAATGAATAGCCGTCGACCCAGCGATCAATTGGATCAATTCGATCGTTATCTCGGGTTAGAATACTTGTTTTCCCTCTAATCTATCATCGTGTATCATCAATTTGTAATTTAGGATCGTAATTTAGCTTAATTTAGTCTTTAATTTTGGTTTTCAATCTTCCGATTTTCAAAAATTTCATCTCACTTTGCTCTTTGATTTCTTCGCGATTACTAATCCAAATCGAATGACTTTTGATTCCGTGGATATGTCTTTGAGTTATCTTTCTAAATCTACCATTTTCCCTAATTTCTCACCTCAATTCATCATCCAATTTGATCAATTTCTAAAAGATCTCTCGAAAATACCTTATTTCCCTGTGGATTCGACCCTTATTTACCATTATACCCCTCTATTTGTTATTAAATCTTTAAATTGGTAAATTCGGAAATATTTTTGACACGAGACCGTGTGAAATCGACGACCTCGCGGTCCCATCTCGTCAATATGTGCAATACCCTGTAGTAGATTTTCGATCTCCTTTGTCCCCAGCATATCCAACATCAAAATAGGCCTCGATACGAAGATGATCATGGAGTCGATATGTAAGCCCTTTGCCAGGGGCACGCTTAATATACACAAGAACTCGTAATGCACCCTCCCAATGCACCATGCGAGGTTCATGCATGAATTGACTAAGATCACTGACAGGATAAGTAATATCGGGACGAGTAATGGTTAGATAGATTAGCTTCCCCAGTAGACGCCGATAGCGGTTGGCATCTGCCATTATAGGTGAGTCAGTGTCCCAAAACCTGGGCCGTGCTTCCAAGGGTGATGTAGCTAGTTTACACCCAAGTAGTCTTGTCTCTTGGAGAAGATCCAAGGCATACTTTCTTTGAGATAGCGCTAACTTACCTAATTGGTAAGCAAACTCAATCCCCAGGAAATATCGTGGTGTCTTCAAGTCACGTATCGCAAAGTGTGTTTGAAGATAAGCTCTGGTAGCAAAAATAGCAGCCTCATCGTTACCAGTCAATAGAATGTCATCCACATATATTGCAAGTATCACATAGCCTGTAGATGTTATCTTATGCATTACTGTCGATTCAGACTTGCAAGAGTTAAAGCCATAAGCTGTGAGCAAATCACTGAACTTAACAAACCAAGCACGAGGACTTTGTTTCAGCCCATAGATAGTACGATGAAGAAGGCAAACCTGGGAAGTCTCCCCCTAAGCAACATACCCCAGAGGTTGCTCCATAAATACTTGCTCTGTGAGATCAACATATAAGAAGGTGTTGGAGACATCCAACTGATGAAGAGACCAATTTAGGTTGATGACAAGAGATAAAAGAACGTGTATAGAGTTCATGCGAACAACCGGAGAGAAGGTCTCAGTGTAATCAATGCCATGAGCTTGAGTGAATCCTCTAGCAACTAATCGGGCCTTGTGACGAGCTACAATGCCATATGGATGGTACTTTAGGGTGAAAACCCATTTGCATGTCAGAATGTTAGCATCAATGGGGCGTGGTACTAAGTCCCATGTATCGCGTTGCACTAAGGCGTGATACTCTAGATCCATGGCTGCTTTCCACTCAGGTACTTAGAGAGCTTCATGATACGTATGGGGTAGTGACTCGGAGGACACGGCAAGAGCAAATGTGTGGTAAATTGGAGAAAGGCGCTCATAAGAAACAAAGTGAGCTATGGGATGTTGGGTACAAGCACGACTACCCTTTCGCAAGGCAATGGATACATGAAGGTCATCAAGAGGTGGATCATGGGGTGTGGTGGTGGGGGTAGGCGAGGATAGAGTGGAGTCGAGTGTCATAGTAGAGGGAACCAACGGAGTAGACTGATCAGTGAAGGGTAGACAAGAGGAATATGGAGGAGTAGGTATCACAAGTGATGGTGGAGTTAGACAATCATCAGAGGTAAGCAAGGTAAGAGGCAGAGTAGATGGTGTAGTAGAGATCCCCGGAGAAAGTAACAAGGAGGGAGGAATAGAGGGAAAACCAGGGGGAGATATAGGGGCTTTGAGTGGATTAGTAGATGAAGAAAAAATAGGGAACATCTTCGTGGAAGGTGACATCAGCGGAAGTAATATAACGTCGCGTATCATGGAAGTAGACACGATAGCCCTTTTGCATGCGTGAATAGCCAAAAAATACTCCCTTTAGTGCACGAGGAGCTACTTTAGATAGAGATGGAGTATAGTCTTGCACAAAGACAGTGCATCCAAACACACGAGGTAGTAAGGGAAAGAGAGAAGCATTAGGGAAAAGACGAGTAAGGGGAATTGCACCTCCCAAAGTAGAGGAAGGAAGCCGATTATGGAGATAAGTGGCTGTTATGACGACATCAGACCACAAATAATGCGGAACATACATCTCATATAATAAAGTGCGAGTGATGTCAAGTAATATTCGGTGTTTCCTTTCCGCAACACCATTTTGGGAAGAAGTGTAAGGGCAAGTGGTTTGGTGAATGATTCCATGGTCAACACAAAATTTTTGGAGGGCTGATTGAATGAGTTCTAGGGCATTGTCAATTCGAATGACTTTTGGTGTGGTGGAATGTTGGGTAATAATTTCTTGTGTAAATTGGCGAACAATGTCAAGAACTTGGCTTCGATGTTTGATGAGATATACCCAGCTGACTCGAGTATAATCATCAACAAAGACTATGTAATATAGATGGCCCCAGGGAGAAGGAACTCGAGAGGGGCCCCAAACGTCGCAGTGAATCAAGTCGAAGGCACGTGAGGATGGAATGGAGTCACGAGCTGGGTAAGTCGAGCGACGATGTTTGCCCATTTGACATGACTCGCACACAAACTCAGTCAAAGATAGCTATGGTAAGGTTTGGTTAAGTTTAGAAAGACAAGGATGGCCAAGTCTACGATGCCACAAAATAGAAGAAGTAGCTGAAGAGTTAGAAAACAAAGCTAATAGCCCAGGGGAAGGGGTGTCTGACACGAGCTCATAGATCCCACGACCATTCTCACGCCCCAAACCAATTCTCTGACCAGTATGAAGGTCCTGGAAGACACAATAAAAAGGGTAGAAAATGGCAACACAATTAAGTGTACGGGTAATGGTACTAATAGAAAGAAGGTTAGTGGGAAAGCCAGGAACATATAAAACATTATGTAGAGTAAGAGAGGGAGTAGGTTTGGTCGATCCATACCCTTCAATAGAGCATGAACGACCATCTGCTATGGATACGTGTGGATAGGCGGTGGTACAAGTAAGGGCGGAGAGGGTCGAAGGGGTTCCAGTCATATTAGCCGAAGCCCCCGAGTCAATAACCCATGACGATCTAGAAGCAAGAAAGGCATGTGTACCTGAAGTAGAAGCCAAGTTGGTAGTCGATGTGGATGCTTGAGATTGCTTCCATGCTTCATATTCTGCTGGGGTGAAAGTCATTTGTATAGTTGGTCTGACTGGTGGCGTAGATATATTAGGAGGAGTCGGGCTCGTAGTAACATGCTAAATTAACATGATAACATTTGATTATTGATACATATTAAGGCATAAATGATTTCATTTACATGCATGTTATCATACTTATATGTAATTTTCTATTATTATATGAAAAAGTCATTATAATCTCAAAATACTTTAATTTAGGGTTAATTTTGATAAATTAGAATTTAATAATTTGATAACCCATCTTTTTCTTGAGATTATAAGTGTTTTTAAATTAAAATAATAAGAGAAATCATTTTTATAAACATTTATTTCATTTTCTAAAGTTTAAAATCTTAATAAATGAATGTATTTTTGAAATAATAATTTAAACTCTTATTATTTATTAAATTTGACTTTTTAGAATAATAGATAATTAAATTTTGGATCAAATGAAATAAATTTGGATTAATTTGGAGTTATATATTAAAAGTTATGAATTTTCTATTTTTAGGGATTTTTTCTGGATTTTTTCTGAATTTATTTCGATTTTAAATAATAAAAATGAATTAAAAAATGAAAAAAAAGCTTCTTATTTTTCGTGCGGGTCCCACGTGGATGCGACGTGGCACTCAAGGCCACGTGACAGCCCCACGCGGGCCCACGCAGCGCCTACGCGGCGTATACATATATATATTATTTACATACTTTATATATAATGGGTATTCAGCCTTCCGTATATCGGAAGGGTTTTCAAATACTCTAAACCGTCGCACCTTATAAATGCGATGGTTTCACTTAATTTTTCCCATGTGGGACTAAGTCCCACACAGTTTAATGATTGCAGGTGACGTGGACTCACGCAAGGCGTCGGATCGGGCGGGGCGCGGAATGTGGCGCGTCGATCGTATGCGACAGGGACCACCGGATTGATCAAGGAGCACGTGTCAATTTAAAGGCGTTATAACGGTCCAGATTGAACCGCGCGGGGAGCATTCGGACCGTCGGATCAAAATTCAAAGGACGCGATTGAGAGCGTTTTTAAACACTTATCTACGGATCAAATCCAGGCCGTCCATCACGATCCGACGGCCACGACTTATTTGAAACGGTCCACGATGGACCGTTCCATCGTAACCGTCGATCGTTTCGATCGGACGGTTACGATAAAAAACCCTATATAAAGAGATGTTCTTCGACGATTGTAAGCATTCGAGTTGGAATTCAATCTAATTGAGCTGTCTAGACACCGTCCCTCTCGTTTCTCTCAATCTCATCGTGTTCTACTCTCATTTCCGCACTCACGGAGCCCTTGAAATCGAGATTTGGTCGTGTAGATCGGGAGAAATCAGCGCTTGAACTCTCTCTTCGCGTTCTTCGTGATTAAGCAACTTAATCACGATGTTTTGATCACTAATTGGGGTTAGTGGAAGTGGTTTTTCGTAATCTACCTTCCTATCGCGTTTAATTTCTATTTATATTAGGATTTAGCGTTTAATTTCTTAGAATTTTAGTAAAAATTGCGATTTTTCACGTCCAAAAATTTCTCTCCACTTCAAATTTCGATTTCTCTACGAAATCAAGATCATTTTCAATGATTTTTGATTCTGTGTATTCGTTTTGAAGTTATCTTTCATAGTATTTCATTTTCCCCAATTTCTACCATCAATTTCTCGACCGATTTGATCAATTTTAAAGATTTCATCAAGAAATTCGTTATTTCCCTGTAGATTCGACCCTTATTTATCATTATACCCTTCAATTCGATACATTTTCATCAAATTGGTAAATTCGGAATTATTTTTGACGCGATACCGTGTGAAATCAACGACCTCGTGGTCTCGTCTCGTCACAACACAAGAAGGGTGGCGGCGGCCCAATAAGGGCGAAAGCAGTGGCCGAATAAGGGCGGCAACAGTGGCCCAATAAGGGTAACAACAGTGGCCCAATAAGGGTAGCAACATTGGCCCAATAAGGACAACAGAAAAATGGGTAAGAGGGGTGGTGGCGTACGACCCCGGTCGCCACCAAGACACGATACCACGGCGCCGGAGGAGCCCTTTTGCGCGCGCGGATCTATCCGCTTATCTTTACTTCTTTATTTCTTTATTATGGACCTTTTGACCCGCACGTGTTTAAGCGGGTCCTCGTTTATTTCTTCTCTCCCTTTAGGCCGTTGGGTGGGTTTTCCTTTGTTTCGGGACCCTAGCCTAAGGCCCTTTCCCTTTTTGTGAACCTTATTTCTATTTCTATGAGTATGGGTGTGGGTTGTGGGCCTCAAGTGGGCCCTTTCCTCTCTTGGCCCACCAAGGGCTCTATAAGAGGGGAAGGGACCCCCCACAAACCCTAGCCGTCATTTGAGAAAAAAGAAAGGAGTCTCCTCCATCTCGAGTGATCTGCTCACGGAAGGCCGGGGAAGGAGTCCAACCGCTGCCGCCGCCGCACGCCCATCGTGCCGCGCCGCCGCCGCCGCGATGTACCGCCGCCACTCCTGCCCCGGCCACGTTGATACTCTCTGCTGCTGCTCAGCCGCCGCCGCCGACCTAGCGCCGCCGCCGCCGCCATCGAGCCGCCGCCGCTGCTGCTCAGCATCGCCTCAACTCCGCCTCCACCTCCATCACCATCTCCGGCCATCCTCGCTTCTCCCCCGGCGAGATCTCCTGCCTCTCCGGTCAGCTCCCCCTTTCCCACGATTTCGCCTTCCCTCCCCTCCACGGACCCTCATCCCCCCCCAATTTCCCCCTCAGACTCCACCTCCGGCGAACCTCCCGGCCGCCTCCTCCCGTCCTCATCCTCTCCCCGATTTCCTCCTCTCCATCGACCTCCAGGAACCCACCGCCACCGCGCTTCGCCGCCGCCACGATCTGCCGCCCCTATTTCCGCGTCCCGCTGCCCCTGACGCCCCGCCCAATCGCAGACGACGACACCACCCGCTCGCCTCCAGCCCCTCCCCGCAGAGCTCCGCCCCCCAAACTGACACGAGGGTCGTCGCCCCTGCCCTCTTCCGCCGATCCACCGCCCGGCGAACTGTCCTTCACGCCGGAATCGACGCCTCGCCCTCCATCGCCGCGCGCCGCCCGGATCGCCGCAGAGAAACCCTAATCGGGGGAAGGAGAAGTGAACGATTCCCGCTGAGTTGACTCAGCGGGAATCGTCCCACCCTCCCGCGCTCAACCGGTTCGCCCGGTTCACCCGGATCGCTCGGAACCGGCCGCGCCAGCTCAAGCCGAACCGGACCGTCTAGGCCTGGCCAGGCCGCCCAGACCGACCCAGCCAGGTCAGTCCAGGACGCACCCCCGCCCGACCTGGTCCACACCGGTCCAGGCCGGCCCAGATCGGACCGACCGACCGGTCCAGGCCGCCAGGGCCGCCCCAGTCTGGACCGATCCAACCGGTCCAGACCGACAGGGCCCCTCCCTACCGGTCCGAACCGGCCCAACACGGCCCAGGCCGGTCCAGACCGGCCCCGACCGGCCCAGACCGGCCCTGACCGGCCCAAACCGATCCAGACCGGTCCAGATCCGCCCCGGGTCGGCCCTGACCGCTCCCGACCGCCCCGACCCGGCCCGAACCGCCCCGAGCCGGCCCCGGACGCCACTTCCCGCCTACACCGTGTTCGCCGCGACCCGTCCGGCTCGTTGCGACTCGACAACGCCCCGCCCCGCGCCGACCGCCCCGCCGCGCTCACCGCCGACCCGGCCAGCGTCCGACCTCGCTGCCACGCCCGACGATCTCCCTCGCCCCGACCGACCGGGCTCGCGCCCCGCAGGTTAGCTTCAACCCCTCTTTCAAGTTAATTACTTTTCGAAGCATTTCCTTTACTCGCCTCCACCGCCGTCGGACGACGTAGATAGGGTAGTACGATTATAGGTTCGAGATTTCTGACGCGTACGTCAGGTCCGGTACCGAGCGTGGGCTGCAGCCTCCTGGCTACCCCACGACGAGCGATTCCCACGCCTCCGGACGTGGGTCGAGAGGACCTCACCCTATCCATCATCGCGAGTCTCCCCGGGTCACCCGGAGTCGACTTCGCTGATCGGCACGCCTGCCTGCACTTAGGGTTAGGTTCGGTCACATACTTAGGGTCTAGGATTCGCCTACCCATAGGTTAGGGTTGACCGGCTACCTCCGGTCAACCTCAGTCCCATCGATCAGGCACGAGGGTTTTCACCACCGTGTCCTGCATCACATTGACTCTCCAGTTATTCATGCTTTGCGGCGTCCTCAGGCTACCTTCATAGAAGTGAAACAGTTGTCTTCTTCCGGCACTGTTCATTAAGGGCTTAAAGCAGAGTGACGTGCAGAAGTAAAGAGAGAATGAAGGAGAAGATGAAAGGAGAGATGAAGGAATGAAGCGGTGACTGTTCTTCTTTCAGCCACGGAAGCGCATGTCGAAGTGCCGCCATGGGCAGCCCTAAGTCTCGACGATAGGAGTGGTTGGCAGGGAAGATGTTGCTGCTACATGCGAGGAAGGAGCGAGCGTGGAAGATGATGACGGAGAAGAAGAGGCCAAAGCGTTCACGCGCGGAAGAGCCGCTCGCCTCTCTTCCTTCTTGTACCGGATGCCACAAGCGTTGCGGAGAGACGCGAGAAAATAACCGATGTTAGAGAAATCCGAGCGAGAAAGGGAGTATTATTAAATGGATAAACTGCCGCATCCTCAGGAAAGAGACAGAGGAAATAGCGAGCCAACAGGAAGAGAGGAAGATAGACCAGATGGAGAGATATCTATATCGTATAGATACAGAATGCGATGTACGTATAGAGAGAGAGACTAAGAAAACCCATTCTTAGAGAAATCTGTGACGAGTGAGAGAGACCAAGAAGATCCATCGTCAGACGGATTGGAGGAAGGATGTGTACAAAGGTAGAAATCCAGCGATATATGAAGAGAGAGGAGGAGAGAGAAATCTGCAGAAGCATAGATAACTAGCAGTAACTTGAGGGACACAAAGAATGGTAAGGGAGAGAATAACTAGGATACCTTGGGACCCCGAGGCCCATTGCGCCAGAGAGGAGTGGAAGTGGTATCACAGTTGGCGCACCTTCGGGGGACAAGAAACCGTTCTTCTCAAGAAACCGCTGCTGCAACGGCTGATTTCGAAATCGTTCTTCAGAAATCGTTTTTCAAATACGATTTCGAAATCGTATTTGAAAAATCGTGTTTTCGAAATCGTGTTTTCGAAACCCTGGGTGCTCCATGATTGATCGAAGAATGGTATGTTAATCTCAGATTAACTTACCTTTCTTATCGGTTTAACTCTGTACAAAAGTCGATGTCACAAAAGTCTGAAACTCACCGCTGCTCAAACACGACGAGGAAGGCAAAGAATTTGTTGAGAGAATCGTCAAACGCCTTCACGCTTTAAGCTTCCACATGCGCAGCTACTTCGGGCTCGACTTCCAGCGCTTGAACGATATCTCTGGCTCGCGGCCTGTTTTGGAAATGGGGGCAATAAATGGGGGCCGAACGCAGGATAAATGGGGAAAGGTTCTTCCGCGATGATGTGGCGTCCGACGTGGATTCCACGCCAACGTGGCCGTCCACGACAGCACACTCAACATCCACTGGGCTTGATGTGACAAACACGGGATATACCGGGCTGATTAGACAAATTGGGGATAAACTAGGCTAACTTTCAAAACACGGGATAAAACGAAAATAAAGCCCAAAACACGGGATAAATGGGCGATTAACCCAAAAACAATTATACAAGCTATCTCTATCAATGTATTTGAAACGTTGATCATCTTATACTTAGTCAAGGCAATCATATACATCATCATGAGCATTTTTCATGTGATTCATGGGCATTTTCCGGTGATTCATGATCCTTGATTTCATCTAGGTTAACTAACTAGAGTTTGATAATTGACCAGGTCCAGGGCCATTTGAGGATCGTATATGATTAAATGCAAACAAACAAGCTTTACATGTGGGTCACGTAAACTCCATTACCTTCGTATGTCAGTGAATTGACCTGTCAATTAGGTTGAATTTAACCATGATTTATCGATTCATATTAAATATTGAACTAATTAATTGGACATAAAAATGCATAGTTATTCGGCACATGGTCCATTAAGTGGATCGCACTCATAGAGTTCTCGGGCAACAAGGTAAATATAGTTATCGTGATGGTTTTTTGTGAAAACGGTCACTCGCTACATAATGACCTCGACGGGTAGGGTTTAAGAAAATTAAAAGTATTTTTAATGACCATTATTCTCTCTCTCGTCTCCGTGTAATCAATACAAATCAAGACTACGCTAGTAATCCATTCACATCATTTGGAAGGAGATGGGATTCGCAAAGACAAGGAATGCATTGATACAACAAGAGGATAAGCATGTGTGTAGCTTTCAATATCATGATCAAAGAACCAAGCAATTGTGAATTTCATTTTGCAAAAGGTGATGTGATCATGTATTTTGTTTCATTTCTCTTTTTTTTGTTCCCCTCCCTTCTTATGCTTTTTTTTTGTTTCTTTGCAAATGTGTTACTGCCCCAATACTATAACTTGGGCCCACTAACCCGTGGGTCCATCACCTGCTAGCCCGGTCACTCCTCTTGCCACGTAGGCGCCACCTGGGCGTCCGCGTAGGCTCGCGTGGCTCTGCCACGTGGCCTTGCGTGCCATGTCGCATCCGCGCGGGTCCCACGCCACGCCACGTCAGCCTGCTGTTCTTGTGGAAAATAACCCGGTTTTTTGTAATTTTTAAATAAGGAAATATCTCCTAAAAATTATAAAAATCAAAAATTAAATCCAGAAAATTCGTAAATTAATATCTTAAAAAAGATAACTCCTTTTTGACTCAAATTTTCTCCATTTGTTCACAAATATATTCATTTTTAATATCATGCCATCTAAAGTATAAATTAAAAGAAGAAGATAAGATGAATTTAAAATAAACTTAAGTGATCTTTTTTTAAAAAAGTGTATTTAATATCATCCAAACGTTCTCTTCTTGGAATTAATTCTTCTAATCATCTACTAAAGTCAAAATAAATCAAGTGAAGTTATTAATTTTTATTTATTTAACCTTGCAAAAGATTAAACATCCATAAAGCACATAATTAACCCTAAATAATGCATAAATATGGACTTTAGTAAAATGGCATACCAATGGAGAAAATTCATAAAAAATACGATAACATGTATCATAATTACATAAAATAACCATGACTATTAGATAAATAAGATCAGAATTTAAGTTAAATATGCATGTTATCATTGTCCCGCCACCTTTCTTGAAAGGACGAGGCTATCTCATTTATTATTTGCTATTTAATTGAATATATTATATGATGTTTATGTCTAATACTTGCTCATTCTTTGTAATCATATCTCGTGCATATAAAATATCACTCAAATAATTTTTCATCAAAAGGAGTGCTCGCGAGATCAGCATGCAATAAAAGGTATAATATAATCTTTTATTTTCTTTTATAAATAATGGTGATAAAAAATTAATCACATATAATAAAAAATATTGAGCAATCAAGCAGCTTCAAAAAATTTCAATGGTTTTTTTACCAGGCAATGGACATCCAACACACATGGTAAATAAAAAATTAGTTGATCAATAGAGTTGATTGATCCTGAAGATATATATATATATATATATATTATTTTTATTTTTATTTTATTTTTTATTTTTTATTTTTTTTGTTGATATAGGCGGAGGACCGACCTGATGATCAATCTAGGCGACATTAGATCACAAAATCTCAAAGAATGATAAATCAGAGGTTTGATGATCGTCAATCAAATTGCATGCATTGATGATTCAGTGATGAACGTGGCAATCCGATTCAATCATGATGATTCCGTGATCGCCTTGCCTTACTTTGCACATAAATATCTATCAATATGATTTTATGTTCTGAATTTTATTAAAACTATTAAATTTTACAACCGGCAGCCTTCTCATTGGCTAGTACGAGGGAAGAGATACTATAGGCAGTCAGCTCACTGCCACGCGCAGCGTTCATTGGTCCTAGCGTGGCATGATCCTCCGCGAGGCGCCGTCCACAATCCATGCGCACGTGGCGTCATCCACTGGCCTGCCACTTATCCTCCCCCAACGGGCAGATAAGGTATCCTGCCCGTCCTGCCCTGAGAAAACTCCTCCGAACGCGAATTCCCGGATAAATCCTGCCCGAACTTATCCTGCTCTCCGGAGAGAGAAACACGTTCGCGAGAGTCCTAGAGAGAGAAAGAAGTTCAGAGATGTCTTCCATGGCCGGATTGCTGGGGTCCTCGCAAGCGGTGCTCGAAGGGAGCCTCCATATCGGCGGCGCCTCCCGGATTCCTGCGGCCGCCCGGCGGTGCGCCGCGGCAGCTGGTGACGGCAGTGAGAGCTTCGGCGGAGGCGGAGAGCACTGGCCGGAGGGCGGGTGCTCGGGCTCGTTGCGGCTGGTATATTTCTTATATCACTTGGATCGTGCAAGTGATGTATTGGCGAATATGAATATATAATTAATTTTTCAATCTTTTAAAAATTCGTAATAGGTCTCGCCGGAGGATCCTTGGTGAAGGCTGCTCCTGCCGAGGCCGAACGCATCAAGGTCGGTCCTCCGCCGGCACCGTCTGGTGGCCTCAGTAAGATCTCTTCTCTGCTCCATCGACATCCCTAATTCACGAGGCAGCCAGTTGTTCTTAATAGTTGGATTTCATCAACATCATCGTCATAATCTTCGCCATTATTATCATCCTACGTATTGTTATCATTATCATCCTAATCGTCATTTCCATCATGTTCATCGGAATCATCACCGCCACCATCATCGTCATCATCATTATCATCCAAATCTTCGGAAATCATTGCTATCCTAGTTATCATCATCATCGACGTCATATCTTCACAATCATCGCTGTTGCTGCCACTACAATCATTGTCGTCATAATGGTCACTGCCATCAGGCCCACAATCATCATCTTAACAACTTTGGCGCCCAATATCATCCTTATCGCCATCATCATAACAACCTTTTTACGATCAATATCATCTCTTATCGCTCATCATCAGGACAATCATTTTTCATTATAATCAACATCCCCATTATCATTATATTTGTCATCAGCATCATCCTCGTCGTTGAACTTCTGACCATCGTCATCATTGTCATTATCATGCTAGTAATCACTGTCATAACCAGCACCGATATCAATCTTATTATCGTCAACCCATCATCATTAACAGATCAATTTCGCATAATTCTGGTCGACTGGTGTGATCCACCCTCTCACTCATCAATCATTTGCCGACTAATCCTGCTTGATCAGGATCTGTGCCAAAGAGGTCTTAATTTGTCGAGTAATTCAATGATTTTTTTCTGAATCAGAGGGAACTCTAAACTCCGATGAAGCCAGAGATCTGGATCTACCCCTCAAGTCCAGATTCTACCTCCAACCACTTCCTCCAACTGAAGCCGCTGCAAGAGCAAAGGAATCAGCCAAAGATATCTTGGAGCGTGAAGGATCTCATCGACAAGAAGGCGTGGCCATATGTTCAGATGGATCTCCGCCTCAAGGCGAGCTATCTCCGCTATGATCTTAACACCATCATCGCCTCCAA
>CM044109.1:5094541-5112041 GCA_024174645.1 Lemna minuta
ATGACCCTCCACTTTTTGAGGCCTATAGAAGGCCCCATTGTAATACTTGACAATACAATCTGAAGTTATCCAATTTTGAGAGCTCTCCTTTCTTTCTGAGTGTTCTCCTTGTTAGAGAGTTCTCTATGCTTGTGGATTCAAGTACACCCCCTTGTGGATTCAAGGGTTAATGTGGTTAGTTATGTGGATTCAAACTCTAATTTTAGGTTAATTTTAAATTTATTTCAGATTTCTCTTTTTCGCGATCGATTTTCTATCTAATTTTTTCTCTTTGATTTCTCCGCGAATCTTGATCCAAATCGAGTGATTTTTGATTCTGTGGATTTGTCTTTAAGTTTTCTTTTTAAAATCTACTAAAATCCTGAATTTCTCACCTCAATTCATCATCTGATTGGACAAAATTTCAAAGACATCTCAAATATACCTTAATTCTCTATGGGTTCGACCCTTATTCACCACTATACTCCTTAATTCGTTATTAATCTTCAAAATTTGTGAGTTTGGTAATTATTTTGACACTTATCCACATGTATTCAAGGACCTCGAGGATTCGTTTCATCAAATGGTGCAGTTTCCAAGGAATCAAGGCCTATTTTTGAGAAAATTTATCAATTTTGACTTAGTTAACTTCAAATTTTTCATTTGATTTTTTTATTTTAACTCACATAGATCCTACATTGAGTGATCCAAAGTAGAAATCCATCTTCAAGATCATTAATTCGACGTGAATAATTTATTTTTCCCCCTTTTCTAAGGATTATAGGCGATCATTTTTTATAATCACATTAAGAAAGTATAACTCTCACGAATATAAACACCTAGGTATGATCGTTGTCATTATTTGATAATTATAATTATATATACATTAATTATTTTCATAAGATGACATTCACTAAGAAAACATGTTCTAATGCCTTTCGAAGATGAAATTTATCGTGAAGGATTCTTAACTCGAAGTCATCTTGAGTAATTTTCCCCTTTCCAAAGATTATTGTCTATTCCTTGCGGGTATTGTTTTGAGAGGGCCAAGTTCTCATGGAATCACACACGACTTGTTTTCTCATCCTTTTTTATTTTTATCTTTATTGAAATTCATGACTTGTATTGAAAAAATAATGGAAAGAGAAGAAACAATGAAATGGAAGCCATAGAGCCTAGATGACAACACTATAAAAAAATGTAGGAGATCTGGCTATAAGTGAAGCTGAAAATAGTTGTTTAAATTCTTGCAAGCCAAAGCGAAATGCTTTGATTCCTTCATTCAAGGTTTATGCTGAAGAGAGTGGATATGATTGTATTATACTATCAAACAGAATGATGGCCAATATTTTAGATGGCATCGTAGATGAAGATGATGTTTCAATGCCATCAAAAGAAGAAGAGCCCCAATAGCGTAGTGTTCTTCCCACAAGATGCACTATGAAAAGCAAACTTTGTGTCCTTCAAAATTATGATTAAATTCGTGATAACTCATATATGATTAATATTCGAAGAGCAAGATAAAATATAAGCACTTCTCAAGAGGTCGAGAGGTCGCCTATCTTAGTATTACTCTCACCTAAGCATGCTTAAACTTTAGAAATTCTTATGAGAACTAGTGTAGTACACCCTCTTGTGGGATATATTTAACACTTTCACTCCCGGCTATTTAAATCAAATATGCATGTCTTTGACCCTACACGATCATACTCACACCAATAATGCTTTACGTGAAGATGTTGGTGAGCTGGTCTGATGATGACGTGTATAGTGTCTAAATAACTCATATCGGCACCTTATCTCAATTAAAGTGGCAATTGATCTCAATAATCTTGGTCTTTCATGATAGGCAAGGTTACCAGTAATAAAGGCAGCTGCTCAGTTATTAAAATGCATAGTTATAAGAGTCGTACTCATGATGCCTAAGTTTTGTAGAAAAGATTACAACCATATCATCTCATAAGCAATAGTAGTCATCGCTCGATACTCAATTTCTAAGCTTAAACAAGAGACAACCTTTTATTTCTGAGTAATAAGATTACCTCATATATATGTGTAATATCCTAGAGTAGATTTTTGGTCTCCTTTGCCCCACGTCATATTTAGCATCGAGTAGGCCTTAATATAAAGATGATCATGGCATCAATATATAAACGTTTTGCTAGGGGCACACCTAATGTAAGTAAGAACCCATAATGTTCTCTCCCAATGCACCACAAGAGGTTCTTGCATAAACTAACTAGAGACACTAACAACATATATAGTATTGAGGTGAATAACTATTAATTAGATTAGCTTCTCTAAAAGGCATTGATAACAATTGACACCTACTTTCATAAGTAAGTCAGTGTCCTAGAACTTGAGTCATGCCTCTAAGAGTGATGTAGCTAGTTTACATCCAAGTAACCTTGTTTGTTAAAGAATATTTAAGATATTTTTCCTTTAAGATAATGTTTAACTTATGAGATTAGTAAAACAACTCAATCCCAAAGAAATATCATGATGTCTACAAGTCACATGTCACTAAATGTATCCGAAGATAAGCTTTGGTGGTAGATAAACTAACCTTATCGATACCAATCAATGGAACATCATCCACATATATTACAAGTATCATATAGACCACTGATGTTGTCTTGCATTCACTATCAGATTAGACTGACAAGTGTTGAAGCCATAAGCTGTGAGTAAACCATTGGAATTAACAAACCACATGTGAGGACTTTGTTTCAGCCCATAGATAGCATAATAGATAAGGCAAACCTAAGAAGTCTCTCCTTAAACAATATACCTCAGAAGATACTCCAAAACGACTTGCTCTACCAAATCACAATTTAAGAAAGACATTGAAAACATCTAACTAATTGAGAGATCAACGTATATATTAATGACTAGAGATAAATCAATTTATATAAAATTCATGCAAACAATTGGAGAAAAGGTCCTAGTGTAATCAATGCCATGAGCCTAAGCATATCCTCTAACAACTAATCAAGCATTGTGATGAACCACAATGGTATTTAAATGATGCTTTATGGTGAAAATCCTCTTTTATGTCACAATGTTAATATAGTAAGGCATGATATTAATTCTCATGTACCACAATGTATCATAGAATAATACTATACATCTATGATTAATTTTCCACTTTTGGTACTTAGAAAGCTTCATGATGTGTACAAAATAATATCTGAAAGGACACGGTAAAAACACATGTTCAGTTGGGCTGAGAGAAAAAGCACTCATAGAATACAAAGTGGGCTACGGGATGTTGGGTATAAGTATGAGTATCTTTTCACAAGGCAATGGGAAGATGGTCATTAAAAGGTAGATCATCAAGTATGATGATAGTGGTAGGTGATAATAAAGTGGAGTCTGATATCATAAAAGTGGTAACCGATGGGATTAATGAATCAGTTAGGGGGCATACAAGATAAAGATGCAGGAGTCTACATCACAGGTAATGGTGGAGTTAGATAATCGTCAAAGGTGGCATAATAGATGGCATAATGATAGTGAAGATTCCAAGAGAAGGTGACAAAGAAGATCGAAGAATTGAGGAGAAGCCGTATAATAGAGATATATATGCCCGAGGAATAATAGATGAAGAAAAATAAGGAACATCTTTATAAAAAGTGATATTATACGAAGTAATATAACGTCACCTATCAAGAAAAGTAGGAAACATCTTCATGATCAACTCAAGTCTAAAATATTGCTTACTTAATCACAACAGAAAACAAAGCTAAAATAAGTTATTTAGCATTTCTTTTTCTTACTAAAAAGACATGAAAATATAATTCATATATATCAAATATGATCTAATAAATTGTACATAACCAAATTTGTGTATACATCAAAAATAAAATTACAAGAAAGCATTAAGATCACCAATGAAGATATGCTAGTAAAAATATAATATATCTAGACCTTACGCTGATAATTGTTTGAATATATGAAATAAGCAATCATGAATATATTTTTAATCATATAGAGAAAAGAACAAATAAGTAATCGACACAAGATCTCCGAATATATAATATGTAACTATAGTTTGCATTTTTAAAGTTTATATATTAAAGGGGAATAGGATTTGATATCTTCCTCTCCTACCTATATGGTGCCTTGATTTGTAGACTTCTAGATAGTGCTCATTGACTTTGATTTGAAAATGCAACTTACTACCCCTATCACATTTGGTTACATAAAAGTATAAACATTAATTCTCAAGAATTATAAATCTACAACAAATCATAAATCTACAAATATAAATCTATTAGCGGGCCCTTTCAAGCCTAATGGCATTATTTTTATTACTCTCTTGTGTAAGGATTCTACCTCGCTAGAAAAGTGGCACATGTCCTCCTTGGTTTCCTTGGACCCTCTTCTCCCATTCAATTTCCATATGTTACAGTGTGATAGATCCCTATGTGAAATCCCATGAGTCAGCCAATGATCTTTTTCCAAGATATCTTCCCCCATTTAAATTCTACCCCTATTTGATAGACTTCAAGAATACCCCAGAAAACTTCACCTTATTGAGGGCCACCTTATCAGTTAGTAATCTTCACACCACATTGGGTCATACCCGCTTGAAAATTTTAGGGTTTCATTCCGCACCTGAAAAAAGCAGAAAATGCACATGAACGCTGGTGCAAAAATATCTGGAGCCAGGCACACTAAAAAGCCCAATAAAGAAGAAAGCCATTATCAGTCTGACCCTCAACATAAATCCACTGAGACATAAAACATAAGCTCATATAATCACTACATGTTCTCCTATTTATGATATCTATATTCAACCAGAATAATATCATCAAAACTCTTCACGATACATGAATATCAATTTTCTGGAAAACATTGATGCAAGTACAAACCTGCCCAGAGACAAAAATGGCCGCAAAAAGTGAGAAGAACTGGTATTACTGTTAAAAGAACTAACCTCCATGGTCGACCGTTCGATATAGTTAAGAGAATTGTGAGTTCAGATCAACGTTGGCCACAGTGCTGTTGATCTCATTTGGCTCAAACGAGTCCTCACAAGGAAGCAGTAAATTCTTCTTCTCATCACTGAAGAAAAACTCATCATTATAAGGCAGTGACCAGATCATGTAATGAGGCATCCTCTGGCATCCATTCTCTTTCTACTGACATCCCCAGTATCTGTTTGGCATCATCCACATATCCTGTATTATGTAAACCATGGACTATTGTCACACAAGTATCGTTTCTTGGTCTGAATCCTCGATCTGCCATTCCCCTCAACAACCTAGCCGCAGCCAAGAAATCACCCTTCTTGCACAGCCCAACAATTAATGATTCATATGATGAAAACCCTAAAGTCTCCTGAAATTTTAGTGCATGGTCAAGATCACCCATCTTGGAATAGGCCTGAATAATAACCCCGTATGTGATATCATCCGGTATGATCCCTTTCTTCATCATCTCATCAAAAAGAGCCACTGCTTCTGCAATGTTCCCATGTCGGATGTATCCGTCCATGAGAGATGTGTACGTGATGGTGTTTGGCATTAGATGCTTCTCCTGCATCTCTAACAGAAGCCTCTTGGCTTCATCAATCTTTCCTGACTTGGACAGGCAATCAATGACAGTGGTATAGGTGACGACATCTGGTTTGATTTCTCTCTCTACCATGGATACAAGCAGTTGAGTAGCTTCCTCTAGTTTCCCATTCTTGCAGAACCCGTCAAGTAGAGTGTTGAAAGATAGAGTGCTCGCAAAACCATTTGAGGACATTTCATCAAATAGTTCTAGGGCTCTATCTAACATACCTTCTTTACAGCAACCTGCCATTAGAACACTATATATGAAGTTATCAGGCGGAATCCCCCTTGAGAGCATTTCATCAAACAGATTAAATGCCTCCAAAAGATTACCCATCTTGCAGAAACCATCAATCATTATAGTGTAACTCACCCCTGTTGGCTTCAAACCCTTGTCAATGATCCCCTTGAAGCATTCCTTTGCCTTTTCTATGTCTCCTGATTTAACCAATCCATCAATAAGAGAGTTGTAAGTAACAACAGTAGGGTTTATGCTCTTAAGAGACATTTCATCGAACAGTTTAAAGGCCTTCTCAAAGTCACCATTCTTGCAGAAACCTGAGATCAGTGCAGTGTAGATGAACACATCAGGCATAATACCCTTCTCCTGGAGCTCAGAGAAGATCCTAAAAGCCTCTTCCATCTTCCCGACTTTGGAAAATCCATTAATGAGTACGCTGTAAGCTTGTGCGTCAGGGACAATTCCACTTCCTACCATACAATGGAATGTGGCGAAAGCCTCCTTAAGGTCTCCAGCTCTACAATGCCCATCAATTAATGAAGTGTATATAATATCATTAGGTTTTAATCCAGCATCAATCATTTGATGGAAGAATCTATCCGCTTCTTCCATTTTGCCTGCCTTGGTAAATCCATGAAGAATAATTCCATAGGAGAACTCGTTGGGAGATAATCCCTTCTCTCTCATTAGAGATAGATAAGTCCCAGCTTCATCCATCTTTCCAGCTTTACTTAGACCAGCAATGAGAGCATTGTAACAGAAGGCATCTGGGCAGAACATTTCTCTCAGGCATTTCTTCGAGTAGCTTGGATGCCCTCTCAAAGTTGCCTTCCCTGCAGAACCCAGATATAATAGATGTGTAGATAGGGGCATTTGGATGAAACCCTAGTTTTTGCATCTCTTGTAAGATGACAGCAGCTCGATCAGATCTTCTGTTGTGGCAAAGGCCGTTGATGATTGCATTGTAAGTGTGAAAGTTAGGTTGAAGATGCTTCTCTTTCATCTTCTCCAGGAACTGGAACGCTTGATCTAGATCTTGCCCGCGGAAATACCCTTCAATAATCAAATTATAAGTCATAGTGTCTGGATTCGATCCTATATTCTCTATCTCCTTCAACATTTCTGGAATCTTCTCCATTTTTGCCCATCTTGGATAGGCCACGGATTAGATTGTTGAATGTGATGATGTTTGGGCGAATACCGGAGACCGTGATCAGATCCCAGACCTTGAAAGCAGACTCCACATTTCCTTCTTTCATGAACCCATCGATCAGGGAAGCAAAGGCGGAGATATCAGGCGTCAGCCCCAAATTAGACATCTCAGTGATAAGAGATCTTGCTTCCTCGGATCTCCGATCCCTGCATAATCCGTTAACCAGAGCAGAATAAGTGAACGCGTCAGGCTGTAAACCCTTCTCCTTCATCTCCTTCTTCAGATTAAATGCATCATTTAAACCTCCCAGTCTGCAATATCCATTGATCATGGTATTGTAAATCACCTCGTTTGGCACGCAATTTTTCTCCTTCATCTCTGTAAAAACCTGTTTAGCAGAATTCATGTCGCCAACCTTGAAATGAGCTCCAATTAAGATGGAATAAGTGTAAACATCTGGAACTAAGTCTAAAGATCTCATTGAATCATAAAATCTTCCAGAACAATTCCATCATATTTGCTTTCATTAAATCCTTCAAAAGAGAATTCAGACACCTTAAACTAGGGTGCCAGGTTTTTACCTTTCATAAAGAAAACAATCTCGGCAGCATCTCTCGACATACCCATCTTCTTACAAATATCAATCAGCACCGAGAAGACCACAGGATCCGATCTCCCCATTCAGACTGTAACAAGAAAAAATCGCATCGATCATTGAAAGGGAAATTAAACCGCCCACGGATCATCCGCTCAATAACACCGGATGATGCACCAATAAATCCTCCGTTGCAAAGAGCAACAGCGAGATAAGAATACGACGCCAGATTCTGGTTAGATTCCCCCAACTTGGACTCCGACCAGTTGAAGAAATCAAGAATAAGCCTAGGATCGGATTTCCGGAGTTTCGGATGGCAGATAACACCAGAAACCACTTCAGGAGTGATTCTCCCGGCCAGATCCGAGGATTCCAGGAATAGCTTCCATCCGCTGCGGTGAATGAGACCGCAAACTCGGTCGGCGACATCGTCGGCATCAGGAATTGAACCTCCGCTGCAAGAGAGAGTAGATTGGATCGAAAAAGAGATGTTGACGCCGTTGACGCCGTTGACGAGAGATCTCGTTCGGCTGCGTAGGAAAATCATTTTAGAAGTTTCTAGAAAGTTAGGGGAAAGTGTCTGCTGCTTTGATTTGGGCTGCTCTCTCTCTCTCTCTCTCTCTCTCTCTCTCTAAATTTGTCTTGAGGCTATGCTTTGGGGTAGTGTAGCCCCTGTTTGCCAACCATCCTTTCATTTTTCCAAAGTCAACAAATAAATGTGAGAAGTGATACAACAAAAGGTTGAAATTAATTGGTGAAGGAAACCGCAAAAATATTAGACACAGACCCCTGGCTTTGAGTTGACTTTGACTTTGGGTTTTCTCTGAGTTTGACTTTCACTATGAGTCCTTTTTCAACATTTCTCTCTAGCTTTGACTTTTGTGCCATGGTTGAGTTTCGAAGCTCCATTTGACATTCTGTCAAAGTTTTTCAAGGCTCGAGAGGTTTAAGTCGACATTTTCCTTCTTTTTTTGGCTCAATTAGATTCTTCAAGAAGTCTCAAGAAATGTCTTATGACCATATATGGTCAAGTAATTCCTTAAATAGATTAAGCATGATAGGTATAAATTGAAGTTCCACCATTATATATATATATATATATATAAAGTCTAACTATATAAAGGATTAGACACATATTTATATTATAACCATGTACATTTCGGCTCTTATATAAAGATAGTCTAAGTTCTAACAACTTGTGTAGCAAGATTGTTGGCAATGAAGATGGCCGCCTAATTGTCGCAAGATACGGACATGGCTTCCAGAATAAGAAAACTGAGCTTGTGTAGTAAGGATCATACTCATAGCATCTCTAAGGAGGCATGCGTCATAGCTTGATATTTGGCTTGAACACTAGAAAGAGAATTATGTGTTGCTCCTGACCCTGCCATGTGACGAGATTAAAACCCACAAAGATGCAAAAATTGGAAGTAGACTTACCATTTCCACGATCATGGGCTTAACCATAAGCTTCAACGCGAAGGTGACCATGGAAAAAAAGAAGAAGAGATCATCCCATCTTGAAATGTGCTTGAGGTAGAGAAGGACGCAAAGAGAAACATGCCAATGAGCATCCTAGGGAGCATGCACAAGCTAATTGAGGAGGCCCACTACATACGCAGTGTCAGGACGAGGGAAGGTCAAGTAGATAAGCCTATCAACGAGATGACGACAAGTGTTGGCATCGGTGAGCAAGGGAGTAGTGGAGTCTCAAAGGTTAGGCTAGTTGTCAAAGGGGGAGAGCAGGGTTAGGAGCCAAGTAATATGGTCTCCTCAAGCATATTAAGAACATATTTGCATTGATTACAAACTAACTTTGGATGATAGTATGCAAACTTTGATACTTGATACCTAGTATGCAACAATATCATCAACATAGATAATTTTGGGATTTGAGGCTCGACAAGCTCTCAAAAGTTTTTAATTTAAAATGGCAAACATATCGAAAGAGGTTGAATCCAACATTCAACAAAAATGAAGCACCAAAAATTATATAATCTTATCATTTATTATAATGATCCTATCATCGATAAACAAAAATTTATACGTGGTTCATTGTGATGGATATTACATGCTTATGACCTAATCAAAATTTTATGTACCTTTTCTATCTTCATTGAAATGAAAATTTTTCACTATCATTATTGTGTGATGTTTGCAATGAAGTCCATGAGCATATTCAATTACTAAGTAAAATATGATGAGATCATAATACAATGATCACTCATCTTTAAACATATATTTATAAACATTCTTATTCGTGATACATTTGAGAAGGATATATAATTATCCTAAAAGAATAAAATTATCTCATTTGACTTATATCATGAGTATAGCTAATCTTGTAGCCATCTATGTGGAGAGACTAAGGATAAATAGTGGGTGCTCATTAGAGAAAGAGTTCTTTGAATTGATATATATGAATCCTTCAATGTTATTATACTTAACTATTAATCAAGTTCATTCATATCATGGTTGTGTATATATTTCTTTGACTTGAGACACCAAAGACATCTTGTGGATGGATGATCGTGTTTTGATTATGACTTATGAATTCCTAGCTCACGAGATCTCTAAAATGTCATATGTTAGATATAGCATGAAGTCCTCGAAGATGATTATGTGGTTGAGATGAGGATCATCCAACCTCAGTATTTGAGGAGATTGACTCAAGGAATGAGATTCAATAAAATCTTTGGCCAAGGTAGTGAAAAATATCATACGAATGAGTTCCCAATGATTTCCTATGAGCATCAATACTAACTTGAGTGATTGGTTAGGGTTTGACAGTTGATCATACCCTAAGTTATTCATGAGTCTCGAGTGAAATGAATGATTATACATATATGGTAGCTGATGATGACAAGGTTATATACGATAGTTTATATATTCTTCATATCTCTTTAAATGTTGGTTCTAACTTGGCACCCTAACGAAACTTGCAACTCAATGTGTCGATTAAGTTAAATTGATCTTTAATTAATATATATTGATGTAGATAATTAATAAAGGTTGACCAATAAGATGTTTTTAGGACTATAGAGTTATTAACTAGTGAGATATATGAACCTAGAGGGTCGCACACATACGGTCTATGGATATAGGTATATATAAATATAATTATGAGGGTTTTTATGAAAAATCTATGTTCCAAATATCTATAAATAGGGAGAGAATAATCACAACTAAAGGGGACCCATGCAAGCCTTGTGGGAATTCTTCTTTTTCTTCTCTCTTGCTAAAGATCTTTGAAGAGGAGATCTAACCATTTAAAGATCGTGTGGGTACTCGTTAGAGGCTAAAACACCTAAATAACTTGAAAAACTCCTTCAAGTGAACTCTATAAATATGTTTTCTCATATATACTAGATGATATGATCATTTTTGTATTTGATGCTTCAGTGTTTTGAATATTTGATTCAATGTATTTCATTGCACTCAATGTTTTGATAAAAATTTTTGGAAGGTTTAATAAATCTCATATTCTAATATATTGAAAAGAGTTTGTCTAATAAGGATATCAGGCTCTTGACCCATTTAGGGTACCTCCTCTTCACTCTCTATATAAGGACATATGTATTCTCTTTTATTTATGCAATTCTTGGGTTTTCTTCTTCTCATTGTCAACATGGTATCAGAGCCATAACTCCTCTTGTCACTATCATTTGTCATCTGGCATTGTCATCGTCATTCTTGGTGTGCCTCTTCCTCTAACTCCGGAGTACTCTTCTCTTGATCATTATCTCTAGCCATCATCACCATCAAGCTTCTTCGTTGGCGCTCCGCTTTGTCTGCACTCTGTGGATGCATGTCGCTTCGCTCCGAAACGGCGCACTTGGTGGTGCCTAACAAGATGATTTCATGCGGTCGTTGAATACACACGATCTCGTGTCAAAAAAATTTCCAAACTCACCAATTTAAAGTTATAACAACAAATTAAAGAGTATAATGTGAATAAGGGTCAAATCCATGGAGAAATAAGGGAAATTTAATAGATATCTTTTAAATTTGATCTAATCAAACAATGAAATGAGATGAGAAATTAGGGATTTTAGTATTTTAATAATGATAACTCGAATACGAATACATGGAATCAAAAATCACTGAATTTGGATTAGAATTCGCAGAAAAATTGAGATTTGAAATTGAAATAGAAATTTCAATCACGAAAATAGATAAAAACTAAAATCAAAACTAAAATTAAACTGATCTACAATTCAAAATATAAATCTAATGCTAAAGGAAACATAGATTAGGATGAAAACACGCGACCTAACCCGAAGTTGCACTTGAAATGATCCAACTAATCACCGGATTCAAGGCTTTTCATTCCACAATTTTGAAAATGAAGTTCGATGTTCAAGATGTGATTTCTTCCAATTCTTTCAACCAATTCTTGATTTCAAACACTCCTTGGACGTGGAAATGAGTCGAAGAGAAAGAATTCAAGAGATTCTCAAATTGTGGTGTCTAAACAGTTCGATTTGCTCAAAAATCCAAGAACGAATTTTCGTGTTGAAGAACATTTCAATTCTATAGAAGAAATTGGGCGTAACCATCAGATGCGTTGATTCATCTTTAATCAATGGCTGAGATTAAAATTCGATTCGCGAATCGGTGTCTTTAAGTCGCGTTCGTCCGATCTGAGATGAAAGCGTCCAGATTTCGCTACATCACGCATGAAGAAGAGGCATCGCTTGATTTCATCTATTCGATCTTCATCGGACAATCGCGATGAGTCCACGTGTCCATCGGGTGCATTTAAGCTCGACTGTTATAACTCCCCAAATGAACAGCTGAGATTAAACGATGTTTGATCGAATCGTCGCCTAATCATATTTTATCATTTACCCTCTGCGAGTAAGTGATATCCGACACACGCGATTTAATCGCGCAATCTAACTTCTCACATTGCGCCATGTCACCTGGAAAATAGAAACAAAATGAAAGAGTCCCACATGGAATAAAATATATGGTTTTAACGCGTATATAATATACAGCGTGATTATTGGGTTAGCTTATATCCGTTAAGGATGATCTAACCCATTAATTAATCACACACGCATACGTGCGCACACACGCGCACATGTACACGTGTCACACCCGAACGATGTCACGTGGCGTGTACACATGTCGCTACGTGCCGACGATCTGCCACATTAGCATGCGATTATAACATGTTTTTATTAATTTATTTTTATTATTTTAAAAAAAATAAAATAGTTTTTAAAATAAATTCAGAAAAATTATAAAAAATTCTTAAAAATTTAGAAAATTCATAAATTTCAAAATACAACTCCAAATTAAGAATTTATGATGAAAACACACTAGAGATGCTCTATAATTAAAAATATACATTCAAAAGCATGTACATTTCACTCATGTTAGATATAGCTTACTAGAAGGTCTTAGACATAACTCATTATAAGGTATATTGTACTAGCTCTTATAAGAACTCTATAGTTAAGCAAGCTTAAGTGAGAGCATTAATAGGATGGGTGACCTCTTAGGAAGTGCTCATATTTTATCATGCTCAAGGATATTAGTCCCACATGGGTTATATTTCTATCCTTTTTTCTTTCTTCTCTATAAATAGAGGCTTGTAATCTCTTCTTTACTCACTCAATACAATTGGGCTTTACCATTCACATGGTATCAGAGCCTAAATTAAATTCTTTTTCTGCGTTACCGTCGCTGCTCAATTAAAGTCGTTGCCGCCACTGCTCTTCTTCTTTTCTCGCCAGCAGCCCAGGAGGTCCAAAAGTATCCCCACTCCCCTCCTACCCTTTTTTTCTACTATCCTTATTGGGCCACTGTTGCTACCTTATTGGGCTACTGTTGTCGCCCTCATTGGGCCATTGTTGCCTCCATTATTGGGCCACTACTTTTGCCCTTATTGGGCTGCCACCACCCTTCTTGGGTTGCCGCCACCACCTTCTTGGCCACCACCCCTCTCTAGACAATGCTATTGTCTTTCAAAACCCCTTTTTGCCTTTTCTATTACCCTCTTCAAGGCCTTATTTTTTGGGCTTGATGGCATGTCCTCGGCCCACTATTAAGGGAAAACAAATCTTCATGCCTTGCACTTATTGTGGCAAGACCACTCATGCTTCAGAGAAGTGTTGGAAGGAGTTTGGGAAGCCTGGATGGGCTCAAGCTATGTTTTCCTCTATTACTCGAGCCCGACTCCTCCTAATATATCTACACCACCAGTCAGACCAACTATACAAATGACTTTCACCCCAGCAGAATATGAAGCATGGAAGCAATCTTAGACATCCACATCAACTGCCAACTTGGCTTCTACTTCAGGTACACATGCCTTTCTTGCTTCTAGATCGTCATGGGTTATTGACTCGGGGGCTTCGGCTCATATGACTAGAACCCCTTCGACCCTCTCCTCCCTTACTCCTACCACCGCTCTATCCACCCGTATCCATTGCAGATGGTCGTTCATGCTCTGTTGAAGGGTATGGATCGACCAAACCTACTCCCTCTTACTCTACATAATGTTTTATATGTTCCTGGCTTTCCCACTAACCTTCTTTCTATTAGTACCATTACCCGTACACTTAATTGTGTTGCCATTTTCTACCCTTTCCATTGTGTCTTCTAGGATCTTCATACTGGTCAAAGAATTGGTTTGGGGCATAAGAATGGTCGTGGGATCTATGAGCTCGTGTCAGACACCCCTTCCCCTGGTCTATTAGCTTTGTTTTCTAACTCTTCAGCTACTTCTTCTATTTCGTGGCATCGTAGACTTGGCCATCCTTGTCTATCTATTTTTAAGCAAACCTTACCATGGCTATCTTTGACTGAGTTTGTGTGCGAGTCGTGTCAAATGGGCAAACATCATCGCTCGACTTACCCAACTCGTGACTCCATTCCATCCTCCCGTGCCTTCGACTTGATTCACTGCGACGTTTGGGGCCCCTCTCGAGTTCCTTCGCCCTCGGGCCATCTATATTATATAGTCTTTGTTGATGATTATACTCGAGTCAGCTAGGTATATCTCATCAAAGACCGAAGCAAAGTTCTTGACATTGTTCATCAATTTTCACAAGAAATTATTACCCAACATTCCATCACCACACCAAAAGTCATTTGAACTGACAATGCCCTAGAACTCTTTCAATCAGCCCTCCAACAATTTTGTGTTGACCATGGAATCATTCACCAAACCACTTGCCCTTACACTTCTTCCCAAAATGGTGTTGCGGAAAGAAAACACCGCATATTACTTGACATCACTCGCACTTCAGTATATGAGATGTATGTTCTACATTATTTGTGGTATGATGCCGTCATGACAGCCACTTATCTCCATAATCGGCTTCCTTCCTCTCCTTTGGGAGTTTCAATTCCCCTTACTCATCTTTTCCCCAATGCTTCTCTCTTTCCCTTACCACCTCGTGTGTTTAGATGCACTGTCTTTGTATAAGAATATACTCCATCTCTATCTAAACTAGCTCCTCATGCACTAAAGGGAGTATTTGTCTGCTATTCATGTACGCAAAAGGGCTATCATGTCTACTTCCCTGATACACGACGTTATATTACTTTTGCTGATGTCACCTTCCATGAAGATGTTCCCTATTTTTCTTTGTCTACTAATCCTCTCAAAGCCCCTATATCTCCCCCTGGTTTTCCCTCTATTCCTCTCTCCTCCTTGTCACCTTCTCTAGGGATCTCTACTACACCATCTACTCTGCCTCTTACCTTGCTTACCTCTGATGATTGTCTAACTCCACCATCACTTGTGATACCTACTCCTCCATCTTCCTCTTGTCTACACTTCACTAATCGGTCTACTCCTTTGGTTCCCTCTACTATGACACTCGACTCCACTCTATCCTCACCTACCCCCACCACCGCACCCCATGATCCACCTCTTGATGACCTTCATCTACCCATTGCCTTGAGAAAGGGTACTCGTGCTTGTACCCAACATCCCATAGCTCACTTTGTTTCTTATGAGCGTCTTTCTCCAACTTACCGCACATTTGCTCTTGTTGTGTCCTCCGAGTCACTACCCCATACGTATCATGAAGCTCTCTAAGTAACTGAGTGGAAAGTAGCTATGGATCTAGAGTATCACGCCCTAGTGCAACGCGGTACATGGGACTTAGTACCACGCCCCACTGATGCTAACATTGTGACATGCAAATGGGTTTTCACCCTAAAGTACCATCCAGATGGCAATGTAGCTCATCACAAGGCTCAATTAGTTGCTAGAGGATTCACTCAAGCTCATGACATTGATTACACTGAGACCTTCTCTCCCGTTGTTCGCATGAACTATATACGCGTTCTTTTATCTCTTGTCATCAACCTGAATTGGTCTCTTCATCAGTTGGATGTCTCCAATGCCTTCTTATATAGTGATCTCACAAAGCAAGTATTTATGGAGCAACCTCCGAGGTATGTTGCTCAGGGGGAGACTTCCCAGGTTTTCCTTCTTCGTCGTGCTATCTATGGGCTGAAACAAAGTCCTCGTGTTTGGTTTGTTAAGTTCAGTGGTCTGCTCACAGCTTATGGTTTTAACCCTTGCAAGTCTGAACCGACAGTAATGCTCAAGACAAAATCTATAGGCTATGTGATACTTACAATATATGTGGATGACATTCTATTGACTGGTAACGATGAGGCTGCTATTTTTTCTACCAAAGCTTATCTTCAAACACACTTTGCGATACGCGACTTGAAGACACCACGATATTTCCTAGGGATTGAGTTTGCTTACCAATCAGGTAGGTTAGCGTTATCTCAAAGAAAGTATGCCTTGGATCTTCTCCAAGAGACGGGACTACTTGGGTGTAAACCAACTACATCACCCTTGGAAGCACGGCCCAAGTTTTGGGACACTGACTCACCTATAATGGCAGACACCAACCACTATCGGCGTCTACTGGAGAAGCTAATCTATATAACAGTTACTCGTCCCGATATTACTTATGATGTCAGTGTTCTTAGTCAGTTCATGCATGAACCTTGGATGGTACATTGGGAGGGTGTATTACGAGTTCTTGTGTATATTAAGCATGCCCCTCGCAAAGGGCTTATATATTGACGCCATGATCATCTTCGTATCGAGGCCTATTTTGATGCTGGATATGTTGGGGACAGAGGAGATCGAAAATCTACTACAAGGTATTGCACATATGTAGGAGGTAATCTTGTCACTTGGCATTCTCGGAAGCAAAAGGTTGTTTCTTGTTCGAGTGTGGAAGTTGAGTATCGAGCTATGGTTGCCACCGCTTGTGAAATGGTATGGGTGTAGTCTTTTGTACAAGACTTAGGCATCACGACCCAATGCCTATGCCTATGCATTGTGATAACCACGCAACGATCTTTATTGCTGGAAACCTTTCCTTTCATGAGAGGACCAAGCATATTGAGATCGATTGTCACTTTATTCGTGAAAAGGTGTTGATGGGAGTTATTTATACACCATATGTATCATCATCGGACAGCTCGCCGACATCTTCACGAAGAGCATTACTGGTGTGTCGTATGATTGCTTAGGATCCAAGCTGGGCATGTTTGATTTATACAGTCCAGCTTGAGGGGAAGTGTTAGATATAGCTTATTAGAAGGTCTTAGACATAACTCATTATAAGGTATATTGTACTAACTCTTATAAGAACTCCATAGTTAAGCGTGCTTGAGTGAGAGTATTACTAGGATGGGTGACCTCTTGGGAAATGCTCATATTTTATCATGCTCAAGGATATTAGTCCCACATGGGTTATATTTCTATCTTTCATTCTTTCTTCTCTATAAATAGAGGCTTGCAATCTCTTCTTTACTCACTCAATACAATTGGGCCTTACCATTCACAACCCATACTTGGTGTCTTGCATCCAATAGGGTGGATGAATAGAAAAGATAAGAAACTTACTAAAAATAATGTTACGTACACAAAGAATGATCAATCGATGTCTTCTTTCCTTTTGGCTAGCCAATGC
>CM044109.1:5117041-5395533 GCA_024174645.1 Lemna minuta
AGTTGCTCCTCGGATCTTCAGACATGGCTTCCGCGTTCGCTAACTTCTCCGGGATCCGCTCTCCCGCGGCGTCGCTCTCCGCTCGGAAAGTCCAGGTCCGTTTTCTCGCGACTTTGAGGTTTCCTTCATTGGGTTTCTGTCGTAGACGGATCTGCCTTGGTTCCTTTTTTACCTTTACTTTTTCAGATCCGGAAGAATGGATTTCTTTTGTTTGTTTACAGTTGCGCGAATGCGATGATCTAATAGAGTTAGATGGTTTTTCACCTTAGCAGCGGAAATTTTGCGAAGGATCTTGTTATCTCGTTTTACGTATGCTTATTTATTATGTTTACTTCTTCTCTCGATTGAAGAAATTGTCGCCGACGACGTTATTTTAGGTTTTTAGTGGATAAATGTATCCCTTTTTCCGGTCTATTATTGTTATTTACAATTTTCTTTATTAGAGATGTTTATTCATTCTTTATTAACTCACCGATGATCTCAGATTCCTGGAAAGTCCTCCTCCTTGAATATGGTATCCTTTGGCGCCTCCAAGGTGAAATTTATCTCTTCAAAGACTTCCCGCCTTCAGATCTGCTGCGAGGTTTGCTTCTTTTTCAGAGACATGAATTTCATTCTGATTGAAATATTCACGTTCATTAGTCATTTGTATCCATTTGAAGTTGGTGAACTAACCGTATGGATGTTGACGTTGACAATTATCTTGCAGGCGAAGCCTGAAACTGTAGAGAAGGTGATTCAGATCGTCAGGAAACAACTCGCGCTCGAAGCAGATAAACCCTTAACTGCCGAATCTACGTTCACCGACCTCGGCGCTGATTCTCTTGACACTGTAAACTTTCCATCAAACCCTTCAAACAAAAAAACATTCTCCGGATCTTCTCTCTACTGAAGCCGTGAATTTGTGATTCTTCTTCCAGGTGGAGATAGTGATGGAGTTTGAAGAGAAGTTCGGGGTCGCGATGGAAGAAGAATCAAGTACGGCAATCAAAACCGTTCAGGACGCTGCTAATCTGATAGAAGCTCTCATGGAAGGCAAATCTGCTGCGTAAGACAGATAGAGAGATAGAGAGAGAGCGAGAGAGAGAGAGAGAGGTTCTGTTTTTGTTGATCTTTTATTTCGGCAGCCTTCGATTTTTTGACCTCCTTTGTGTGACTTTTTGTTTTTGTATCTCTAGAATTAGAAGATTATAGAACCGAATCTTAACTTCTTGTTTTTTTGATGGATTTGTAGTGGCCCCCTTTTAATTTTCAGTCTACTGAGAAATTTATGCCAAGATAGTTAGAGAGGGAAAGAAACATTTTCTTCGACCCTGAAGTAATACCCAAGCTCTGTATCCCGTAGATGATCAGACTCCATTGGAACTTATTTCTCGGATGCAATTGATGGTGAGTTTGTAAAGAGAAATTGCCAAATCGTGAAGTTTTGCTCTGTATAACCATTGATGCTGAGATAAATAGATCAAGAAATTAAAAAATAAATGAAAAAAATCTGTGTCCAGAAGATGATTGGACTCAACTGTTTGTCTCCCAATCGAAAAAACCTGATGATTTGGCAACTGGGTTTAGAGAGAGAAATGCCCAAATCTTGATGTTTCCTTCTACCCAACAGCTGATGCCATGATTAATAGCACAAGCAATACTTCGACGGAACAACCTACAAAATGAAAGATACTGAGAAGCAACACCATTCATCATTCATCATGACATTCAATAAATGGCGTACTTACTTTTTCCCTCTCAATCATCTTCATGAATGGTACCACCTGTGTCATCTTCTCCAGCCCAACACTCAAAAATCATAAGAGCAAAAATAGGATGAACATGAAACTTAACCTTTCATCGGTGACAATCTCTCGTTTGGTAGATTAAGGGGCACTCTGAGGAGGCAGATGTTGCATATGTCTCGAGGAATTCGTTAGCTAAAATTGCGAGGCACGGGCATTTATCACACCTGATTTTGGGCCACCATTCACGAGGCGTTCATCAAAATATGCGGCCAACTCATTTGGAGATTATACATATAAACTTTTGATTTAAGTCTTGCGCATCAAACATTCAAGTTTCATTCTAGATGGTTTGCACAATGTACCTGATGTAGATTTCATGGGTAAAGGTTGATTTTGTAGGTATTGCATCCAAAATTTGAAGTACTTGTTGAATATTAAGTTTAGTTTTATTTATAGATCTAATGTTGCGGTGACCCACGATGCTTTCATCTCATAGTGTACTGATACTGAAGAGCATAACTTTCACAACCTTGTATATTCTATTTAGTGTCCTTTATTGGACATCACTCTGGCTTTATATAGGGAGGGATTGAGGCAGAGATAAACTTTAACTTACAAAGAAGCTCAATCACATCGTTAAAGACTCCTAGTTATATAAAAACTTCTTCAAAAGATCTCATTCCTTGAATGAAATGGATAAGCTTATCTTGCATGTGTTGAGATGACAAATGGCCCTTTGGACTAGCACTTCTCACTTTGATGTAGGCCAATAGCCCGCAAAAGCCCAGTTATGAGTGATATAGCCCAAGAACCCACAAAGCCACTTATGAGGCCCAATTAGAGCTTAATGGCTAGGGGAGAATCTCTAGGAGTTCACAATATTTGTAGTGGATCACCTAGAAACGCAGAAATATTTTGTGTGAAATTCTACAATTCTCAGAAGCTACATAACATCTCTATTTAGGCCTTCCCGAGCCTAGAAGTTTCCTTTTTCTTTTGTCAATTCTGTCTCTAAAGCATGCTTTCTCTAAGAGTTATATTTTAAAGAATTTGAGTTGTCTTTTTCACGGGTTTTATCATTTGGAAGACCCTTCAATTTTTTAGGCCTATATAAGGCCACCATTATTGAAGTTACCCCTTTTTGAAAGCTTTGCTTTCTCCCTCTTGAGTGCCCTCCCTATTTAAGAGTACTCAAGTACTAGTAGATTCAAGTACAAACCTTGTGGATTCAAGGATTGAAGAGGTTAATTTGTGGATTCAAACTCTAACCCTACGTGTAGACCAACGCTGGTGGGTTCAAGTGTTTGTTATGCTTTATTCCTCTGCTAAGGTCGCATCACACTTTTGCCTAGTAGTTTCAAAAATTTTATACATTGAGTTCCATCTAGTAGATACATCAACACCAATATCATTATAATTTGGAATCTCATGATACATGGCCTTGTAATATAATTTTTTTATTTTGTGGTGACAAGACAACAAAGCCTAGTGAGAATTTGTATAAATTTTCTTCCACTTTTTTGCCAATGGTATACTCTAGATCTTCAAACTTCTTCCTATCTGCACAAAGCTCTTTTGTTCCCCCTTGAATAGTGATGTTTATGTATGAGATATGCATTATGTATTTTATGCCTTGGTGAACCTTGCATTGTTGTTCTTTATTTCTTTTCCAAAAAATGTTTCCATAGTCTTGTTTTTACAAGCATTATTCATTCTGAAGGCATAAACCTACAAATAGATAACCTATAGACACTTATTCAGTAATCAAGTAAAAAAACAGATATTCAGTAATCATGAAATATGTCATGAAGAAACCTATACTAAGTGGTCAGAAACCAATTATTACCTTATCTTGAAAATTGTACTCATTTAGCACACACATGACAACCTTTGCCATGTTTTGACTTGTATGTGCATATGTCAATTCCTTCATCCCCAAAACACATTCATGTAGGGACCATGTATCATGAATGCACTAAATTGCCATTCCAATCATTGGAATTTGGTTGTACTTGTTGAAAAGTCTATAGTAAGTGACAATTTGCCTATCGATAGAAGTAATTGTAGAAGACCGCCCTTTTCTTCATTGTGAACTTTTCACTTATAGATCATTGTTTAGTTGTGTACGATTGAAGTTTTACAACCAGTTGTGCATGGTATTGATGGATATAATATCGCCTATAAGCCAATCACACTATCATGTACCTCATTTATGTTTATTGAAATTTATTTATTTATTTATATTCTTATGTGATATTTTTAATGAAGTCCATGAACATATGTAATGACTAAATGAATTATTATGAGATCATAATAAAGTGATCTCTAATCTTTAAATATACGTTTTAAACATTCCTATTCGTGGGATATTCGAGAAGGACATTGAATTATTTGGAAAGAATAACACTATCTCATCTGATTTATTTAGTTTGGTCACCTAGAATTGATGACGATAAATTTTTAACATTAGATATGTTAGGGACAGAGGAGAGAAAAAATTGATGACAGGTTATTGCTCATATTTTGGAGGTAATCTGGTCACCTAGAATTTATAGAAACAAAAATTCATCTACTATTCTCACGTGAAAATCAAGTATTGAACTATGGCTGCTACTGCTCATGAGATGGTAAGGCTAGAACCTTTTCTACAATACTTGCGTGTCACAACTCTGATGCTTATGCCTATCTATTAAGATAACCATGCGGTCATCTTCATCACTAGAAACCTTACATTTCACTAGTGAGCCAAGCATATTGAGATTGAGTGTCACTTCATTTGTGACAACATGTTGAAGGGGACCAAGAGCCTCATTGGTGTGTCATATGACTCTCTTGGGTACCAAGTTAGACATTTTTACTCCACATGCTCAAACATGAGGGAGAGTATTAGTATATAATCTAGTAGAGGGCTTAGTCCATGTTAGGGACATCATTCCCACATGGTTTATATTTACGTTTCTCTCTTTCTCCTCTCTATAATAGAGGCTTCTAATCTCCTCTTCAATCATCTAATAAAGTTAGCACATGGAGTGTCAAATCCAAGCAAAGAAGTAGTGACATTGGATCAGGTGGTTCTAAGATCCACAAAAGGAGGCTCAATATCTTGTTGTTGAGTCCTAGACTCCAAGTCATTGATTAGATGTACTTGATGTGAATTGATAGTTTTTAGGTAAAAGAGGGGATTGATAAAGATTGATTGGAGAGTTGAAAGTTTATGGAGAAGATTCTAATATTTAATGAAGATCAAGATGCCACCCTTCATCAAACTGTTTAATCCAATTTTCCTCAAGCTAATTGGACTAACCAGTAATGGGCCAATGATGTGGTTCTACGGTTGTTGCTGCACGATCAGGAAAAAGATCCAAAGGCCAGAAATGCTCCCCATGTTCAAATTCGTTAATCAATCAAAGACAATTTGAGCTAACATTGGCCTCTCTCTTGGTAGTCCAATACTCCTAGAAATCTCAACTTGGTCATCATATCCTCTCGATTATTGGGCTATGTGGTCAATTGGTGGCCATTGATTCTAAAAGGGAGATAACCAAAATCATCCTTGTCCATTTTCTCTTTGTTTTTAAGGGGTTTAATCTAGAGAGTTCCCTATAAATTATTCTATCTATTTAACCACCCCCCTTGTTCCTCTATGAGTTCTAGCCTCTTTTGATTTGTTTTTGCATAAAACTTTGGGGAGAAAGTTTTTCAAAGGATCTATTTTGGTGAAAACATCATCCCTCGAACTCTCTAGACAAGTTGAGAGAATTTTGGCTGAATTTCCTCGATCTAATATCGTTTTGACTGATCGCTTAGCACATCAAAGTTCACAGAGGATTAATGCATTGAATTAACACTTTTCGAGGTTTAGATTTAGGGCTTTTATAGTCGTTTTGTCTTTCCTCACATAAAGTTTACTCTCTTCAAGTTTTTCTTCAATATCTTCTTAGTTCTTGAATAATTTGGGGTGAATTGCTTATTTGTTTTGTTTCTATATCGGCCAATTTCTAAATATTCGAGCTGCATTCTATCCACCGAATCCAAACAGCTCCTTGTCGATCTTTCCTAATTTCACGTGTATTTGACCATGACTCGCCGCTATTCTAATTTTGATCGTTGTTAATTAAATTTTTCTTTAATTTCTAAATGGGTCTTTTGAATGATCATGTATTCAACGCTCATCAATAATCTCTCATGAAGCTTCAAGTATATGAACATGAACTCTCTGCCTTCTCTCCTCGTGAAATTGAGACCTGGTTTATACTTCACATCCATGAAAAACCAGAGAAAAGAAATTCGCTTTATTTTCATTTTTATGCAGAAAACCGATAAAATGGTCAATATTCCTCATCCTAGACTACTGAAATAATAATTTGCGTTGTATCCCTCCTCGGAAGAACGGGCCGTTGGGCCAAGACCACTAAAAGCCCATTTTGAACGAGAGAACTAATTTTCACTTTTATTTGTTCTCTTTTCTCTTAATTAAATCCATTAATTTATATGTTTCAATTTCCAACATTCTAAAATATCTGCGCTTTGTTCTTCCTGCTCTACCACATCTTCGCGGGTGGCACGTCAGCGTCCATGAACTCTGACTCTCTGCAGCAACGGTTCTGCTGTGCGATCTCTCTCTCTCTCTCTCTGTCTGTGCGGTGCGATAGAGACATATCACGAGGGACATGGGAACGATTTATTCCATCTCTCTTTCTCTCTCTAGAATTTAAAGCAGGATCCAGAGTAACGACGGCGACGGCCACCTGTTCTCCATCGCTAGGTTGAATCTCCGCTTCTCCGGAAAACAACAAACTTTTTGCGTCGAAAATCCAAAAATCCCTCATTTTCTTCTTCATCACATCTCTCCTCTCTCCTCTCTCTAGATTATATCACAGATGCAGCTCCTCTGAGAATTCCTGTCCAGTGTTTAATGGCGTCATGATGGGTATCCCATGTGCTAGTTTCTTCCTTCTTCTCCGCAGCCGGAGAGACGTTGAAGTTCCTCGTGATTGCTCCCTTTCTGCCACGTCCAGAGCTTGTCCTCTCCTTCTCTCTCCTCTGCATTCTGCAGCGTATTATTATTAGTGAGAGAGAGGTAGAGAGAGAAAGAAAGAGACATCGTTTAATGGCGTGACTGCCAATAAAGGAAGAAACCGTTTCAGGTTTCAGCGCCATCCTTCCAGTTCTAGAGACAGAGAAAGATGTGGATGGAGCAGGAGGAAGACGACTCCGGACCAAGAAGAGGAGAAGACAGAGGAGAATTGGGGTTTCCGGCCTTCAACAACATGCTAGAAGATGACTGGGGCTTCACTTTCTCTACCAGTTCCCCAGCTGAGACTTTTCTTCTCCACTCATCTGCTAATTCTTCTTCCTCTGGATCTCCTCCTTTGATCTTACAACCTAACCCTAATTCCTTGTCTTCTTCCCAACCTTTTTTCCCCGCCCATGACAGAGACGTTTCTCTCTCTACTTCAATCTTTTCTTCCAACCCTTTGGAGGAATTCCTGCACAACCCTAATGGAGAATTCTTGACCAGAACTAAGGTTCTCCAACCTCTGGATGTTGCTCCTGTCATGGGAGCACCTCCGACTCTCTTCCAGAAGAGGGCTGCTGCTCTGAGACAAACCTCTGAAAATGGGGAGGACGAAGAAGACGATGAAGATGATGGAAAAGATAAGGTCAAGAAGAAGAACATGCCTGCCAAGAATCTCATGGCAGAGAGAAGACGGCGCAAGAAGCTAAATGACAGGCTTTTCATGTTGAGATCAGTTGTTCCTAAAATTAGCAAGGTGGGTTATCTCGTATATACTTTTAATCTGAGGTTTTTTGGTTTGACTTTGAAGGCTGTTTCAGATGGATAGAGCTTCAATTTTAGGAGATGCCATAGAGTATCTGAAGGAGCTTATACAGAAGATCAATGAGCTTCAAGAAGAGTTCTCAGGAGGGCCGCCGTCTCTCCCTCCTTTGACCAGCGGGGCCCCCAGCTTCCACCCGTTGACTCCGACGCCGCCGCCGCTGCCGCATCGCATCAAAGAAGAGGTCTTCTCGAGCCCACTTCGGAGCCCAACCGGACAACTCCCCCCGGTAAATTCCATGGTAGTCTTCTTAACGCCATGCCTGAGCCCTTTTTTTCTTCAAGGTCAAACTGTGTTATTCCAATTTCCGTGGTCAAACATTGAATTTCTTCATTGTGAACGGATTGTTCTCATTTCTGTATAACTTTCAGGTACCCCAATTGCAAGTAGAAGTGAGAGAAAGAGAAGGAAAGGCGGTCAACATCCACATGTTCTGCACAAGAAGGTCTGGAGTTCTTCTCTCCACCCTGCAAGTTCTTGATAGCCTCGGGCTTGACATTCACCAAGCAGTTATCAGCTGTTTCAATGGCTTTGCACTCGACATATTCCAAGCCGAGGTGCGCGCAGAACTACCCTTTTGCCCCTTTTTGCACGCCAAAAATGAAAATAAAGGGGAAAATAATCCATAAATTTGATTATTTTTTTCAGCCCTGCAATGGACACCCGCAAGTAAGGGCAGATGAAATCAAGGCAGTTCTTCTCCACTCGGTCAACTGTCTGGGGTTGACATAGCTTCATGATATTCCCAACACTTGATGACGTCATTTCCATTCAGTCTTTCTGTTACAATAAATGAAGGGTATTGTTGTCTTTTGTCGATGAAGTTGTAAGATATCAAGGGGCGATGATGTCATTTGGAATTGAACTTTGTTGTGGTACCCAAAAAAGTCAACTGAATTTTTGGTATAAAAGTCAACTTGAATGAATATCTTGTCCATTAGTAAACCTAATTTATAAGTGTAGGTGTCTTGCCTTTTTCAGTTAATTTTGATATCTTTATTCGTATTTATCGATATTGAAATAGAAAAATTGGAATTCCCTCGCTCTCCTTGTTGTCGGCGCAATTACTCTTAAGTCGAGGCGTACGTGATCGAGGCAGTTCTCCTCCGGCCAATAAATTTCCGTGGGTGAACTCGGACATGTTCTTTCCAAGATTTTCGCCCACTCTTAGTTTTATGTGAATATTAGAAAAAAAATGAGTGGCCCGCAGGGGATCAATGCCATAAGCCTCTTTGTATCATTCTTGAATGCAACTTCAGTACAAAAAAATCAAACTAATTTTTGATTTATTATTCAATTTGAATAAACTCTAATGAATGTCTTGGAATTAAAATGCTAGAAATGTATGGACACCCAATCAGGCATTGGATTTCTCTCTTCTTGGTATTTCCAAAAGCCATTTATATTCAATATTCAATATTTAGAACATATATATATTTATTGTAAATTACATAGTAATTTTTTTTTTGCTCACTATAATTGGTTTTGATGATAAACGTATTTCTCCTCCATTTAATTAACTTCCATAATTCAACATAAATATATGTTCTTCACTACATTTTCAGCCATGCATTTCTAGTCTAAATGTCATTGAAGAGAAGGATTTTGTTATTCATAAGGTAACTGATTTTATTAACCTTTTCACGGGTTTTATGAGAGGAAGTAGTTACATGTTTTGGAAATGTGGATGTTTTAGTTCTTCAAAATCAACTCTATTGTTCAATTGAAGTTATTTTAAATAAAATATTTATATTATTCTAAAATAAGCATTAATGAATGTCTTCGTTGATCGTGTTAAATATCCACAAATGCCAAATTAGTTTGTATATGAATGTTTCATGGGTTTTTAATTTTGATGTAATCTATCCTCTACATATCGATATATACATGTGTCATTTTCTCCATTAGTTGCGAGATCGCTTCGAGGATCGGATCTGATGCCGGTGTGGTTTGGCGTGGAGCTTGCGTATAAGCTTGCATCCAGTCATGAGCTACGGTCGATGGAATTACTGTAACATCTTCCACTTGTTGAATTACTTCAGTTTTCCATTGATTCACATTTTCTTATGACATTTTTCAGTCTCAAAGTCATATTGAATGAAAATATTTCATTATCCATGAGTAAAATGATATTTTATTCCTCGTTGAAAAGTAGTGATATGAAAATGAATCATGATGCTTTAATCCTTTGAATTATACTTATGTTGAAATTTTTTATAAATTTAAAACCAATTTGTAGAAATTTTGTATCTAACCAATTTCTTTGTATTCCAAGTAGAGTTTCTTCTCATGGCGAATTATTTTTCAGGACTATGATATGAATGTATTTTGAAACCACAAAAGTGTGGTTCTTGTCATCCCTTGGTTACTTTTCAGTCAGGAATGTGTTCAAATTTCTTGCTTGTTCAATCATCTCAAATTGAAATATTTTAATGATATTCTAGGTATTATATGAAATTTTGAAAAATATTAGCATTATATTAAATATTGCATCTTCTTATCCACTATTAACCTAACATTGTTGAACTTTCTTAAGCTGAAAAAATCAGTATATGTTAATTAATGTCATATATTTCATTCTTTAAAGGAGATTTATTGATAATCAGAACGAGGTTTTAAAGTTTGAGATATATTTAAAATAATTTAATAAAGTCATCTTGACTTTTATATAATATGTGTTCTTGAATGGTTGACTTGGACAACCGCAATATCCAAGGTAATACCTAACACCCTAAAGTCAAAACCCTTGGTACCTTCTTCTAAATTGATTGATGTGTCACAATTCTCTATATTTTTAAAGTATTAATTGGAATTCCCTCTTCCTCCATGGCATCTTAATGGTAGCTCTAACTAGGAAGAACGAGATGAATGCAATCCTCTGTCACTTTTTTAAAATGTTGTAATATTGAAACCTTCTTGTCATTATAGAATTCTTTAATTTTTTTGTAATATTGATCCATTTATCTGCATAGAAATTATTTATCTCTCTTCTCAAGCTTCTTATCTATTGTTTTCTTTTCTCATTATCTTTGCATCTTCAAAAGTAAATTATTCTTTCAAAACCTATGTTCCATGTGGATTTGACAATTAACTATACTACCATGACTTTATAAATACATAGGATGAATCAGAGTGCTTCCAACATGATAAAAATCATATCATCGTATGGTTTTTTAGTTGACATCTGAACTTTGGTGAAGTAGGCATTGACTAGAGTACAAATTTCAATAATTCTACTACTCTCTATGCGCCCATGTATAAATTGTAGGGTCCAAGATGAGAAGAATGTATCCTTGACGTCGAGGATGCATGCAAGGAGCATTGACTCCCGCCAGATAGTTATGTCTGTAATGGACTCCTCTTAAATGATCAAGCATATTCATAGCTTGATTGTAAATCAAGCTTGTCATTTTCAACGGGCGAGGGATTTATTGCGATACACCGAGGGTTTGGATTATCCACCGCCCGACTGATTCTCTATTTGAATCAAACCTTGGCATTATTGACCGACCGACCGAAAAAGTCATGAATTTACAATTGAAAATATTGAAAGTAATACTCTCAATCAGTTGTGGCTAGTTCAACATCATCTTCCTTCTCACCTCATTAGACAATTTCTTGCATGTTCAAGTAGATTTATCCCCTATTAGTGAGTAGTAGAAGGACATGAGAAATTTATGTTTATAAATGATATTTTTTTAACAAACTTATATTGATTATAGCATCCTTTGATTTTAAACTTTATGGTAAATATTTTGATGATATCTATGAGAAAATATCAGCTTTTTTCAGAAAGCTAGCATAAAAAATGGATGAATTTTTATTTTTTTGTATATTTTGAGTTATTTATATATACAATGGAAAGATGGGGTTGGACGCTGAAGCTATCAACTTTGAATGTCCATATATTTATTGCGAATAAAATCATAAATTGATGAAAATTTTTATTCAGAGCGTGAATTTTAATCATGGGGTTGAATTTAAATCTACAAAGTTCAAATAGTTTACGGATCTAAACAGAAAAATTTAACTCACTCAGCTTTTTTCCAATTAACTGCTAAAATATTGGACGCATTTTTGTTCATGCTCTTGAAATTTCGATCCAACGGATGTTAAATTTCGTCATTCTGTCGCAAGAAATTTGCGTCTCAAAACTTTTTTTCCCGATTAGGGTTTCGCAGCAGTGCTGCCGGAGTAGAAACCTTTGGAGAAACATCAAATGGAGGGCGACAGGCGAAAATCCAGACGACGGGGGAAGCGACGGAGGACGGAGAAGCTGCCCCCGAAGGATAATGAAGTTTCTTCCACTGCTGCCGTATTTCCCGACTCCAAAAGAAGGAAAACAGGCGCCGCCTTTTCCGCATCATCCAGCTTCCTCGACAAGGTTTGTTGGATTTTAGTTTTGATGGAATTCATGGTCTGAAGTATTCATGACGAAGAACGATATTCTCAGACTTTTGTCCCTCAGTTTTCTGATTAATTTGAGTTGCGTTTTCATCCGTTAAAATTCTTTGAGATATTCGATGAAGATGAGTAATGAAAGTCGGGACATCTTACGCTATGAACGACTTCCTTTCTGCTCTAGTTTATAGTTGCTTTGCTCCTTGTTCTAGAGATGAATTTTGAGTATTGATATTTCATTCTATTATTATCTTTCCTTTGCAGATGCGCGCCAGATTATCTGGAGGTCACTTTAGAATGTTGAATGAAAAACTGTACACTTGCAGGTTGGGGCATTATACGAATTTTTCATCTTCTTGAACTATTTGTATTTGGATTATTTTGTATTTATTGAATATTCATTGTGTACGTCAATTATTGCTTCATCAGTGGCAGTGAAGCATTCGATTATTTCAAGGAAAATCCAGAGCTCTTTGATGCGGTAAAAATTTTTCTGGCTTTTAGATGAAATTTTAAAATGCAATTTTTTTAAACCCCAGCTTTCATCATCTGAATACCTTTAAATTTTCTTTTTCTTTTTTTTACATACCTGTCTTTCAGATTGTTGAACCCCGTAGTTCTTCTGTATTTGATGATTTAGGATTGGGGCCAATAGGGAAGGAAGTCACTTGAGGGTGTATGAGGAATTAGGGCTAAGAGCTAAGGCAGAGAGGAGACTATAGAGATGAGGAGGGATAGGTGGAATTAGAGCAGAGGGTAAGAACTGAGATTCTTCATTGCCTTCCTTATATATTCTCTTATCTAGTGGGCTTCTAAAAATGCGACCCACTGGATTATGGATAGAACAAATTCCTAATTTGGTTTTATTATTTTCTCTTGGTTAACTATTTCAGACTTTCTTGATTTCTAATTTTGATGATAGCTTCTCTATCTTTAGTATCATGCAGGATATGGCCAGCAGATGGCACGTTGGCCTGTTCAACCTGTGAATGTCATCATTAAATGGTTGCAATCACATGATCATGATCTTGTGGTTGCCGATTTTGGATGTGGTGAGATTATGTAGTGTTTAAATTTGTCGTACCTATGTTATTTAGCTCGTCATAATATATCCTCTTGTTGATTATTCATTTTGGTTTCACAGTAAACCCTGAACACAAATCCTATTCCCAGATCCTACATTCACAATGATGATCTGGTTGCTGTTGTTTTCGGCCTTGATGAGATCATTACCTATTTTCATATGTGGTTCATGAGTTAATTTAGGTCTTCAAGCTATATCGTTACCTTTTTTAAAATATACATCCTCACCTCAGGTATTCATTTTTTTTCTAATAAATCGTGAACCTGAAACCCTGAATCCTAGTTTAACACCCGTGATGGCTTATTTCTGAAGTGGCGATTTCAACTATTTCAAGATGCCTAGATTATCTTGGTTTTCTGTTAAGACTCTACTTATTGAGGGATCAGGGATCAGAATGTGGCACTTTGAAGAATGGTCTATCGGAGAAATCCAAGAATCATGGAGAGAGCATACAAGTCTCAACGAGGGAGAACATTTGGAAATAGAAACGCAGACAATCAAATAAACATGTCTGCAGGGAAGCTGTTGGAGAATCTCCTGAGCAGCTACCAATTCTTGTTTGCCTCCATCTGGTGTTCCTGCCAACTTTTTAGATTGCAGAAGTTCAACCCACCGTGATACATGAGGCTGGAAATATAGTTATGGTCCATCTTCTAGAATGGCTAGATGCATGTGGAGCGTCTTATCATTTTCATGCCATTACCATAATCATTCATTACACTCTTCCACAAACCTGGAGCCCAAAATCCTAACCTCTAGACCCCAAAATCATCAAAAAAGAATGACGTAATAAAAAAACCATGAATATATAGCATATTTCTAATCAACAATTGATTTCCAGGAAATGCGAAGCTTGCAAAAAGTGTAAAGAACAAAGTCTTCTCCATTGATCTTGTCTCATCTGACCCTTCCGTGATTGCCTGTGACATGGCCCATGTATGATTAAGATACATTAACTCTTTTTTGAAAAATGAAGACATTTTTTTCCTGCTCGCTAAATTTCCTAATACTCAGAAAAATTTAAAACTTCGTTCTTCAGACGCCACTGGATTCTCAATCTGTGGATGTATCGGTCTTCTGCCTGTCACTCATGGGACTCAACTTCCCAAATTACTTGGTTGAAGCCAGCAGAGTCCTTAAGCTGGGGTAAAAGGTCAACTTATCATCCCGAAGAGATGCATTTCTGTTGTCAAATTTCTTTCTTTGTTTCCAGAGGATGGCTCTTAATAGCAGAAGTTAGAAGCCGGTTTGATCCAGCCACGGGTGGTGCTGACCCTGACAGATTCTGTGGTGCAGTCCAAAATCTAGGATTTTCTCTTATTTCTAAGGTTTGAATGATGCACTTATCATTTCTTTCCTTGTGCTAATAATCACTTTCTAATTTATGTGAGCTAATTTGATTTTTTCCAGGAATTTTCGAACAAAATGTTTGTTCTTTTCTACTTCAAGAAAAAGGTATGTGTTCTAATTTTGTTTATCTCAATCGCTGATTTGCATTTTATAACTATCTTGCGTGCTATTATTTTCTTTTCAGAAGGACGTTAAAGGGAAGGCAGCCAAGAGCATTGCCTGGCCGGAGTTGAAACCTTGTTTATATAAACGGCGATGAAGGGCATTTTGCTAGATTCATGATAACTTTTAACAGCACGATGATCGGAGTTGTCATTCTTTTGTAATTCTTTGAGGTGAATATCGTCTATTGATCTATCCATTATATCCTATCTGTCCACGTTTCCCATCCTATTTATCTTATCCTACTCTATCATGTGAAGCATCATCCCACCACTGCCTTCTTTGTGTTTTAGAATGAACTACGATTTTCTTTTAGTCTGTTAAGAATTGCTTTACTCTGTAAAACTCATGGAAGTTTCTCATTTATGTCTTACAATTGAAAACTAGTGATAAGCTTTTCCTTTGACCTTCATGTGATACATACAAAATTTTGTTCTAATGTTGCAAATGTGTTACCCTCAAGTTTATCCATTCTCTCCCTTAAGAAGTGGGCTGTGTGGAAGGTCACATCTGGGGAAACATCCATCTTTACCATTGATGGTAAATATCACAGCACATGGACATTCAATTCTCATCCAAAAATCATGGAAATATGCTGATGTTTTTCATTTTACTTGTTGACAAGGTTCTAACAAGCTATCCCAATGGTACAGGTGTTGAAATTGTAGTGACCGTTGAGTTCTACCAAGAAACCCTTCACTCATGATGGTGTTTTTAATACTCATTGAAGATAAGGATTACAGTTCTCTTCACAAAGCGTCCCATATTTGATTTCAAGAGAAAAAAACCTCTTGATCAAGAGAATAAAAATCTCCATTATTTGATTTCAAGATATCTTTGTTTAACTCATGGTCTACACTATCTTGGAGAAATCTACATTATCATCTTGATAGCCTTTGATGATAATCAAAATAAATCTGTGTCATTTGATATGGTTTATTTATTTTTTATATCCACATATAATTCTTGTATCCAAATATATAATCCTATGATACTATTTCTTATTGAATATGGATGTGAGGGTTGTTTGTAGAACCATAAACATAGATATCTGATTTGAAGAAATCATAAAGCATGTAGTAAAGCCCAACAATTTGTAGTTTTAAAACATTAAAATTTTGCCAAATAAGGAAGATTTTGTCACAGTGCTCGTATTTGAGGCTCAATAAGCTCTTGAATTTTATTAAAAACATTAAAATATGACGGAAGACATTGAATCAAACATTTTTAATAAAGAAGCATCAAGAACTGATAATCCTCTCGTATAAATAAAAATTTACACTTATAGGGTCATTAAAGGAGTTCTTGAAGTTGTTTAAGTATCTAGCCTTTGGCGCTATTCATATGATCCCTAGATGATTGAATTTCCTTTTCAACTCTCTTCATCGACAAAAAAAGAGAAGAAAAGTGAAAGTTTCTAACAAGGTTTACATAAGCACTATAAGGTGTGGTTGTACTCTCTTTATTTATAGATATTGGGTATGTGAACTTTTTATAAAACCCTAAAAATTATGTCTGTTTCTACAAATGTTTATCAACCTTGCGTGTGTGACCATTGAGATCTATATAAGGCTTGCAACTGAAATAAGGTGACTGAGTTACCTTCATGATAAGTGCAATACCTCATTTTTTATTTCTAGTCTCCTTTGTCTCATGCATATCTAGCAGCAAAAAGACATCAAGTATTGGATGATGCAAATGTTCGAGCATATGATGGAGAACGTAAAGGGTATATTCATTGATGTAGAGTGAGTCTTGATCACAACAGATGCATGAATTGTCGAGAGCTATACAAGGCGCTTGGACATCATCGTTCAATGGGTTGACTCAAATGCGAGCAAGTTCTTGGCATTCAACATCTATCTAGGAAGTACATTTGAATTTTTGTCTGAGATCATCCAAGATTTTTAGATCATTGTGTAGCCACTCAAGGACTTTGCCCTTATTGTGAAAGTGTATTTTGTGTTATGCTGAAATTTTCTTTCGCATCCCTCAATTTGCCACACTCGTTGTTTTTTCTTTGTAGGTGTGTGCCATCACCACTAATAATGACTCTAGAAACGAGAGGATGTCATCAATGATCATGAAGAAGATTTTCAATCAGCACTGTGTGCACTTATAGTTCACCCCCAAAGAGTCACACACAATATCTTGCTCATATCTTAAATGTGGCGGTTCATGTAGTGATGAAGAGCTTCACCATTCGCGTTGCTCCACCCCCCAAGAGGAATGACGATGGAAAATTATGACAAAAATAAAGACGGGCATGAGGGAGATTATAGTTGAGGATATTGAGGCCTCCCGATGGTGTTTTGTGAGCCTCAAAGATGCAATGTCCAAGGTGTGGACACTAGTTTGTCCATTATGGAGGTCGGATAAACAAAGGCACAAAATTTCGTCATGATGTGCAACCAACATGCTAACATGGTAGACAATAATATGGAACATCATTTATGACATCTCTCATGTTCCATGTTCCATCTTCTCATTTCCTTGGAAATAAATCAAGACTAGAGCCTTCATCAACTCAATGGCTCCTATGCCTCTATCCATGGGGACATGTAGAGCATCCTCAAGGATGTATTTGTAGAGCATCCTCAATGATATTTTGCCATGGGGAGTCATGGAAGGTTTGATGGTTTAGATTGACTTGAACATGTCATTTTTATGGTTTGATGAAGATCACCCAAGCTCAAACTCTCCACTCAAGGCCATCCATGGCATGAGCGATTAAAATAGACCAGGTGCATCTCATCACGAGTTTGACCATCTCGACTTGACTAGTTTGACCCTCCCTACCCACAACTGTGGTCATACACGCCTTACCAATTTCCAAATTTTTCATGAAAAAGATCCATTTTCACATGATTTAACTATCCCCCCCAAAATTGTTATTTATTGCCGTCAATGTTTTACTACGTCGATATTTCTATATAAAACCCTACTATTGAGGTTTTTATTGGGCCTACTAACTTAGTTATAGAGCGCTCCTTACGACGTCCTAATAATCAGGCCCGACCCATTTCGCCCACACTGAATATCCGGATTAATATCCATTCCTCATCTTCTTCGGCCCCATCGAACGACCACGAAAGCGGCGGCTCCACGAGCTCTGGATCCTCCACCTCCATCCGATCGCGGAGAATATTCCTCCTTATTAATTCAACTCCTCTCTCGTCCCCTGCAAATGACATTTTGAGTGGAAATGGCGGTCTCGGGAACCGGAGTCGTCTGCAGGAGCGACATCCATTTGTGCCCTGGTTTAGCCTACTGCCTCCGCAATTTCAACTCGCCCCGGCTCTTTTTCTCCAGGAGGCATAAACGTCGGAATCCTGGATTATCGCTCGGAGATTTTGAACAATTCGGACGCCGATGTTCGGCGGCGGCCCTCGGAGTTATAGCTGAGCCGGAGGAGGTCGTGGCCTGCGGAACAACTGATAATTCTTCGATCTCTTCGTCTAGTACTCGCGGAAAAAGGTTGGTTTAACCTCTTTGTTATTTTGTGCTCTTATTCGAGACGAGAGCGATTTTCTATTCCTAATGTTCTGTGGTAAAAGCGAATGGTAATTTTACTCCCGATTGTTATAATACGTGTTGTTCTATTACGTAACTGGGCAAAATGTGGATCAAATAAGAAAACCACTGAGCTTAAACTTGGATTTCAGTCAGATATTTTTTTGTCTGAGAAATGCGGGCAAATTTACCGACATTTTTGTGTCATTTTCGTTAGTTTTGGATCTCCTGTTTGTTGTGCTGGGTTGGATTGGCGATTTTTGCTCAATTTGGCATTCTTTGCCTTTTTCAGAATCTTCTGAATCACCTGATTGCTCTGAATGGAGAAAGTTGAGCTCAAAAGAATTAGGGATCAAAAGTTCCATGATCACGAAGGCGACAAAATCAGTTCTTAATGCCCTAAGAAAAAAAGGTAGTCTTTCCACATTTGTCGCGTGGTTTAGGTGATCAGGGTTTTCGCGTGGTGATCAAAAGTTCCATTACTTATTTGCTTTCAGGTCATGAAGTGTACCTGGTCGGGGGTTGTGTACGAGATCTTATTCTCCAGAAAACACCGAAAGATTTTGATGTTATAACCACTGCCGATCTTAAAGAGGTTAGTGACATGTCAGTTTCATCCTGCTTCTATAGTCTGAATCCTGTCTCCATTCGTTTGCGGTTCTGAAATACTGGGGGTGCTGTCTTTCACTAATATGTTTTCTGTTGACATAAAAAATCTAAATATTTGTGGAAAATTTTTGAGTGTTCTGGCATCTCGATCATGAATCATTATTTATAGGTACGAAGATCATTCTCTCGGTGTGAAATTGTTGGTAAACGATTCCCAATTTGCCATGTCCATGTCAATAATTGCATTGTGGAGGTTTGTACCCATTTTTTATTACAGCATTCTTAGGATAGGAGTCTGAGTATGTTCACTGACAAGGTCTTTTTTTATATCTCCCGAATTAGGTTTCAAGTTTCAGTACATCAGCTAGAAAAGTGTACAAGAATCCCAAAACTCTCAGAAAACCTGCTGATTGCAGTGACCGCGATTATGTGCGCTGGAGGAACTGTTTGGGGCGTGACTTTACAATTAACGGGTTACTTTCTGACCCTTATAATGTTTCCTATGACAAATTGACGCCCCTTTCTCAAGTTATTGTTTCTTTATGGCAGGTTAATGTTTGATCCATACTTAAACATAGTTTATGACTACACGGGGGGCATGGAAGACATTAAGAAAGCTAAAGTGTGCATGTATTCTTACATGCATGTTTCATCTATTTTTTTTTTCAAAATCTCATTGGTATACAGATTTTCTATCTCTATCTTTCTGTTTAATTACAGGTTCGGACTGTTATCCCTGCAGATGTATCATTTACCGAGGATTGTGGTGAGTTTCATTTCATAACCTCGTTTTTCAAGTTATGTCTTTTAAATAGATGTTCCTTTATGTTATGATTGTTGTTCAATGAAGGAAAATTATTTTTAATGCAGCTCGAATTCTCCGAGCCATCAGAATTGCTGCGCGATTAGGTTTTCGTTTCACCAAGGAGACTGCGCATTCTTTGAAGGATTATTCTATCTCTGTTCTGAGACTTGATAAGGTTTGGCAATTCTGGTTTATTGGACTTTTTTATTATTTTTCATTCCCTCTCGTTGAACATTGAGAATAAAAACTTGATCACTTGAGATTGATGCATCAGTGACTTATATCTCAGTAGATAAGAGATATAGCATGAAAGGCTAGAGAGGGTTGCATGCACAAGAAGATTTCGCTACCCAAATAGATTACTTGTATGATTTATGTAGAAAGGAGAAGCAGGTCTTGTAAGTTATGAGCCTTGTTATCTCTAACGGGTAGATCCTAAGGGTATCCTAAAAGCAAGAAAATAGCAAAATTACCCCAAGGTTCTTTTTCTTTTTCAAAAAAAAAAATTACCCCAAGGGTTAAACCCTCTAACAGATATATTGCTCTTTTTATTCATGTCTCAGGGAAGACTTTTAATGGAAATGAATTACATGCTTGCTTATGGATCCGCAGAGGCCTCATTGAGGCTACTATGGAGATTTGGGCTTTTGGAGGTCCTTTTGCCAATTCAGGTGCAAAACCGCTCTCTGAGGACCCTGACGTTGACTTCTATTAACATTCATTTTTTCCACATTGTTGAATTGCATAGGCTGCTTACTTTGTTTCACAAGGATTTCGAAGGCGCGACAAAAGACCAAATATGTTGCTGGTACATGCCATTCTTGTCCCTGATCTATCTTTATCTTCACATTATTAATTTAATCTTCAAATTCTTACATACAGGCGCCTTCTAATACCTATGAATTGGGCTTACTAATTGTGCTAGTGTGAATGTCTGTTATGGTCTATCTCTATCTTCATAGTGTGATTCACTAGGGTTCAAGTTGGTAATAGGCTCGGTTTTGCCAGAAGTAATAGATCATGGGTCATGGTGGTCAACTATGTAGTCTCCATCTGGACCTCTCTCTCTCTCTCCCCCCCTGCCACCGGCCCTCTCCCGCCTCCCTTCTCCTCCCCTACACTGAAAGACTGAAGAGACTAAGCAAGGGGGCATTGGGTGCCAAGCTGAGGCAACAGAGGTCAGCTGCGCCAAAGGGCAGTGTTGCTGGCGACACTCATTTCTATTCTCTCCTCTCCCTCTGTTTCTTGTTCTATGTCTCATGTGGAAAGAGAGAGGAGAGAGAAGAGAGTGAAGGAAAAACGAGAGCCTCTCTCCTCTATGGAGAGAGAACCCTATATATAAAGAAGTAAGTCCACATAAGTCGGTCTAATAAGGGTCAAGAACAGTAATCAAAATACAGGAGATAAATGCATATACCCATCCCTTCCCATCTCTATAGAATCCTTTTCTTTAAGGATCTTTCACTCTTCTCTCTCTATATATCTATATATTATATAGAATTTCGGCTCTATCTTTTGATCAATTATCCAACTGGTAATGCTGGCGTAGAACCCAGATTTCCTAAATAAAGCAGACCAGACACTAGTTCTCTCCATTTCTGGTGTCTGGTTTGGAATGCTGGTCCATTTCATCTGTTCCTTGTCTGGACCAGAATAGATCCACCAAGCATTCAGTTCGAGGATGATTTGAAATGACTGTAATTAATGAAGTATTGCTTTGAACATGTAATCCATCATTGTTTTGATGCAGGTCTTATTTTCCAATTTAGATAATTTGCTTGCTCCGGATAGGCCATGCCACAGTAGCTTGTGGTAAGTTCATTTGGCAATATGGGTCTTCACATGATTTCTTAATCCTAAATTTAGAACAGTCATTTACCCTCGAAATAATTGATTTCTGTTTAACTTTGTTTCCAGGGTGGCATTGTTAGCATTCCATCAAGCCCTAGTGGATGAACCACGAGATCCTCTAGTTGTTGCCACATTCGCTCTTGCTCTCCATAACGGAGGTGACATAACAGAAGCTATAAAAATCGCCCGGAGGATCAAACACAGATACGATTCCAGATTCTCAGAGCTTCTTCCGCCCCGGGAAATGGACAATGATGAGCTGGCAACTGAGGTCCTCGATTTACTGTCGTCCGTCAGATCCTCCCTGAATCTGATGACTGATGAAAACCACATAGCTCAGGCCATGGAAAAATATCCTCAGGCCCCCTTCTCTGATCTGGTAAATCTCTCCTCTCCATCAGTGATTTTTTATGCATCAACTTTTTAGATGTTGAATTTCCCTGGTATAATTTTCTTTCAGGTGCTAGTTTCACTTGCTTTGTATCTGAATGTGTGTAAGCTGTTTCATTGCGTTGGAAATCCAGTCAGGCAAAGAGGCTCTGTTTCGAAGCATTTTAAGATTGACTACGACGATCTCGCCCAAGGAGCGTTGACTGAACTCCGGCATGTTTTTTCGATGGTGGTCTTTGATGCGATTTATCCTCTGGACCTGGATGAAGAGAGTGGGGGCTAGAGGGAGAAAGTGAGCAAATGACAGAACCTGGTACAATTGAAGAACCCTAATCGCCGAAGCTTAAAAAAACTTATGGAGTTGGATTGGGTTTGATGGAGATTATATTTCAGGTTTAGCTGAGGAATTTTTAGGGTTTCTTTCTCGTCCAGAGGAGTCTGGTCTTCCTGGATGTCATTGGATCTGAGAGAAAATGTGTTCTCTCTGAGGAAACACACATTGTATTCACAAATGGAAACACATAGAGAGAGAATGCTGCTGAATTGGATGTTTTCATCCCAGCTATTATCGTCATCATGATCTTTATCAATTTTCTTCTTCTTTTTCTCCTTCTCGTTCATTTTCTTTGTCAAGTACCAGGCGAAGACCTACTCCATGTCGGTTCCGCCATTCTCAAATAAAAGATGCTTCTCAGGCTCAGCAGGAAAGTACTTGATGCCGACAAGGTCCCCTACTTCACTGAGCGCCTGAAAGATGAATGACCCAGCAAGAAAGATGCTATGTTTAACGATTTCAATTAGTTATAACTAACTGGGTTGACTTGAGTGGGTTTTGATATTTACCTTCAATCCCCTAATGAGGTCTTCCCTCGTGTGAGAAGCAGAAATGCATATTCGAGCCCTTGAGAAGAACAGGGAGGTGGCCGGAAATGCCACAGTCACCACCGCCATCTGAAGAACCATAGATAGTTTCCGGCGTTTAAAATCAAAGGTGAGGTTTTACTTTTAGGTTTACCATTGGATCATGAGTTGCTATCTATATAGGGTTAACTTTTTCAGTGCACTTGTTCTTGAGGGTGGATGAACGGAGGATTGACTTTACTAAGGTTGACAAAGAACAAATCTAACCTATCCCGGCTTTATGAGTGCAGCCCATCTAGACAATGGATCAGAGGAATTCCATATCACCATTGACAAAGAACACTAGTGGAAAAAAAGAGGGTCAACTCACTTTTCTAATTAGACCATGACTTGATGATTGCAGTTAACTTCATGGGTATATCTCATTGCAGTTTACAGTGAAAGGGAAGTAGTTTAAAGTCCCTAGGCTGATGAAAAACGATGACCTGAATTTCTTTTCAAGTAGCCTAACTTTCTATGTCATGTTCACTCTTAGATGATGTAATAGCGAAGAAGAATCCAAGCGTTGACTGGCGATTCATGGTGGGTTGACTTACATTCCGTTTGAAACACTCCCGCGAAAAAGCTATGATCTTCGATGGGTTGTACAGCATGATGGGCATGACCGGGGAATCCTGATCGCCGAGAACTTCAAAGCCCATCTTCTGGAGCTCTGATCTGAAGAAGTTGCTGTTCTCTCGTACTCTATTTAGCTTCACGGCGCCTACATAATGTTGACGGTTCAGTATTTGAAAATGAAAATTTCGAGTACAGAGGTTTCCTGTAATGAAAAATGAAAAAGGAGTCACCTCTGTTCGACCCGTCCTCTCCACAGACGACCTTCATAGCAGAAATCGCCTGCTCTACGGCAGGAGGAGACATGGAAGTCGCATAAATATGAGCCGGACAATTGTGCTTCAAGTACTGAATGAGCTCCTGCATCAAGTTTATCAACGTAAGTTTAATTTTCAGATGGGAATTTGCACTTAAAAAATATGTCTAACCTTTGAACCGGCGATGTAACCTCCACAGGAAGCGAATGATTTCGTAAACGTCCCCATCATGATATCCACGTCAGCGGGGTCAACGCCGAGGAGCTCGCAGACGCCTCTCCCTGACTTGCCCACGGCCCCGATGCTGTGAGCCTCGTCCAAATACGAGTACGCCTGATGAAGTCGACCGAGTATTAATGGAATATCCGAATAAAGCGTACTATTTAAATGGGTTAGAAGATTATTTTTAATGGGCAATTTTTTAATTATGGGTAGTTTTCTTTTTTTGCATCCAACCTTGTACTTCTTGCAGATAGAGATGATCTCTGGAAGCTTGCAGATCTCTCCTTCCATGCTGTAAATCCCCTCGACAATTACCAGGATCTTCTTCCATGGCCGGTTCGTCCTCGGCTGCCCCCGTGAAATCTGTTCCCTCAGCAACTTCTCCAGACTAGCCGGACCTTGAATATCCAGAAAAGCCCAATTTTTTTTTTTTTACTCCCGAAGGTGAAATTTTGTCACACGTACTGTTATGCTTGAAGACTCGGACCACCGCGCCTGACCCTCGAGCGCCGTTGACTATAGAGTTATGGTTCAACGAGTCGCTGATGATCAGTCCTCCCTTTGACCCACCAAAGTCAACGACAAGTCAATGAAAAGTCAACGTAAAAAGTTTCAACCCGGTAAACGTATAAGACCCTCACTGACCTTCCCAATCAGGCAAGGGATGATTGAGGAGTTCGTGGCGTAGCCCATGCCGATGATTACTGCGGCTGGCTTCCCAACAAACGCGGCAACCTTATCTTCCAGCTCTAAGTGCAGTTTCGTCGTGCCTGAAGGTTATTGGCCCACGTCAGATTCAGTTAATGGAAAAATGAACTCAATTGGGTCCATTGAGGCACCTCCATCAACTCGAACACTGCACGAGCTGGGAGAGTACTTTTTCAACGATTCGAGTACCCTCGGCTTGCAGAACTCGTCGGTCGCGGCAAATCCAAGATAATTGTAAGATCCCAGGTTGAGGCATCTGTTTGTGCTCTCGAGTCTCCTGAAATTGAATTAAATAAAAACCTGATGAGCTGCCAAAACCCATTTCTTTGATTAAAAAACCCATTTAAATAGCAAAAGAATGAGATTCTGAGATGCCGAAAGATGGGACTTTGGATCTTCCGTTGACTTAAATGGTATATAAAATGAGATCTCGAGTCGTAGTTAAAAAATGCGATTTTGGATCATTAGTTGACTTTTTCCCCCCGCTGAATTATGCAGATCTAGCCGTCGATCTGACGGGGTAGTTTGATTTTGGGTATGAGAAGAGAAGCCTACTTCAGCAACTTGGTCTTCTCATCCTTGTAACGTTCCACCACATCGATCCAAGCGTCCGGGGAACTCGCTATTGGCCGGTCGAAAATATCCTGTCGAGATGGAGAGAGAAAGTTAGAGAGAGAACATGAAGGAACTTCGGAGGAAAGGGACCTGAATGCGGAGGAAGATCCAGTAGAAGATGAAGTTATCTCGCCATTCGCAGAAGGGAGCATAGCCCTCATCCGTTACTGAATTGGACTTGAGGAAATCGAAGAGGGTGCCCAGTATCTCTCTAACGCGGCAGATGATGAAGATGAGAATGTAGCTGAGGAGAGTGGTCAGGGCAATGAAGATGGACTGCCGCGTCATCTCTCTCCTTGCTCAGGGGAGAGAGACAGGGCCGTAAAGATAGGAGGAGGAAGGGCATGACCGGCACACTTGTACGCAGGCAGATAAATAGAGGGTCGATAAGTGGGTTGGGGAGTCGTCTTCAAGGTGAAGGTAGATGGATCAGGAGTGGACAGAGAGAGATTTACGGATAGATAGAGGGAGAGAGAGAGAGTTACGTTTGAGCTTTCATGAAGACTGCGCGGACCTTGTGAGAGAGAGAGAGAGAGTTATGCTTTGAGTTATCATGAAGACTGCACCAACCTAGTGAGAGAGAGAGAGAGAATAAGACAGACAGTAAGAGAGAGAGAGAGAGCGCAAAGATGTCTCGTCAATATCAGTCGCAAAGGAAAACTCATTTTCTCTTTATTCCGAGCTCGAGTGACCTACTTCTCTCACGTCTGTGTTACCTCTCGAATTCTCTTCTGCCACTCTGGACGTTTATGGCGTCTCTTCTCCATCCCCTTCCGTATGAGAGAGATCGGAAGATAAACATTCGATGGATACATGTATCTAGAGAGAGAATGCGGTTGAATGGTGTAGAGAGAGATTAATGGCTAAGAAGATGTAGAGAGAGAGAGAGAAGAGCTTAGCCTGCACGAGCGCGAAGAAGCTTCCCATGCATTAATATTTCATTTACTTATCCATCTACCTCATGACGGCTCTTAGTGGGGACAGCTGTGTTTTCAAACCTAAAAATCGTACGACCACTCACGATCCGCCACGTATCGAAATGGTCTCTCAAAGGGACCCACGAGTCAACTTTAATTTAAGCCGACATTTCCCCAACGGCCAGCGGACTTCCTCTGAAAACTTTTGATAATTCAAGAATAATGGCGTCGGTAATATTTTAATTTTCCCAGGCTACCAACATCAATAATTCTCTAAAAGCCCATTAAACTCAGTGGGCCCTGATTGTGTTAGTGGGTCTTACGCGGGCCCCACCGTCTAGAATCCCCTTGACAGAAGTACGGCTGTTTCTGAGTCAGCCATTACGCTGACCACAGTAAAAGAAGGCAACGTGGTGGTTGGTGGGCGAATGCTGAGGAGTCAACGGAAGGGAAGGGGGCGATTTCAGGCATCAATGCGTTGACCAAGGTCTCTCGTAACAGGAATGAGGTCTGTTGCAGGTGGGTCCGCTTTGTTCTTATCTTGTCAACCCAGTTGACTTGAATTCAGGATGGCTCAGGTTAATAACATCAGTCAACGTTATTTCTGAGCAGAAGTCATGTCTTTGTTGACATTCAGATCCAACGTTCTCTCTCTCCCTTTCTTTATGCCTCTCGCGTTTAAAGAAAGTGCCGTTTCTCCCGTGTCTGCCATTTCTGTCATTCCTCTCTCCTCCGGATCTCTGGCATGCACTAACTTCCCCCTAGCTTGCCTCTGGCCTCTCTCTCTCTCTCCAAAGAATAGCTCTCTTTATCTCTCTTGACAAAGAAGATCCCCTGTAACTCTCTTCCCCCCTCCCTCTCTTTCTCCAGAGAAGAGTTCTCTTTATCTCGCTTGACAAAGAAGAGCTCTCTTTATCTCTCTCTCTAGAGGGTTCTCTGTCCCTGCCTCTCACTGTTGGTCTTTCTCTCCTCTCCGTCTCCGTATCTCGCTTGCTCAAGTTCCAATACACTCTCTTACGGTGGATCTCTCCCCGCCTTCTCTCACGGATGCACTGTGTGTCACCCTTTATTTCTACCGCTAGTTGTCCTCTCTCTCCAGCCTGCTTCATGTCTTGAGCGAGTTCTCCTCTCGCTCTAGCACGCTTCACTTCTACTGCAAGTTCTTGTCTCTTTGGCTCTCTAGCAGCCTACATTTTTCTCGCTAGTTCTCCTCTTTCTCTCTAGCACCCTTCATTTCTCCTGCTAGCACCCTTCACTTCTACTGCTAACTCTCTCTAGCACCCTTTATCTCTACTGGTAGCTCTCTTTCTCACTCAATAGAATGTTATTTCTCTTTAGTACCCTTTATGTCTACTGCTACCTCTCTCTCTAGAACTCTTTCTCTCTATGAAATATTATTTCTTTTTCCCTTCAATCTCTCTCTCCCTCTCCATCTCCTAGAACTCTTTCTAATGCTAGCTCTCTCTCTTTCTCTCCCTTCCCGTCGGACTCTATCTAATACTAGCTCTCTCTTTCTCTCAGACTCTCTCACCCCCCTCTCTTCCCTCCCTTTCAGAGCTGTCTCTCTTGAAGGAAGAATCAAGTATCTGAATGGCAAGAAAAACTTCTCCATTATTTATTTCTATTTTATTTCATAAAAGGTGATGACATGAAGATGCCCCTCTCTCAAGAATAATTGGGGAGAAGAGTAATCACGAAAAATTGGATACACCATCATAACAAAATAGGCCAAGATAGAGAGGAGAAAACATGACCCTAAAAAAACTCAATGCCTCATAGCCCTTGAATCAATACCCCCTTAAGAAACAAAAAGAAGAAGGATAAAATGACTGAAAATGGTAGAAATTTAATGTATGATTCTTGTCTCATTTTGGAAATTTCCATCTCCTTGATACTTATAATTTTTCCTAGACATGTGAAACTGAATAAAAATTATCCACAATGAGTCATTTTCCTGCTTAAATACTTGATGGAAGCTTGAAACGCATCTAGAGCGGAGGTTTCAAGTATATATTTCTTTAAATGTGGGAACTTTGCAAGAACAATTGAGGACAATAGGCTTGATCCAACATCCATCAGTGAATCTCTTGGCTTCTTTAGATTACTGAAAGGCCCATCTGTAAATCCAATGCCTAGATAGCTTTAGATTAGGGATTCAATAAAGAATTTGGCTGAATTTTTTCATTTTCTCTCTTATCATTTGTGTTTCTCTCTAACATCCCTCTTGTACCACCATTATTTTTCCAATTTTTCTCAAATATGAAGAGTTAATTTATATCATTTTTCAAAATTTTACATCTAAAATTGTCTCTAAATTTTACATCCACTTTGTCATCAAATTTCCTAATTTTTACCAAGTTCATTGATCACTGTTGTCAATCGAGTTCCTTGTGGATTTGACCATCAAGTCACCTTTATACTAGTTTTAATCCTATTTACAATGTCTTTTTTTTGACATTTAATAAACATTTTATGTTTTACAACTACTACTCGACAATGCCATCACCAAAGGTCTGCTTGAGGTCAACCATTATCCTTTTTTGAAAATATTTAATTCGAGAATAAAATTAATAAAAATCAATGATAATAATTTATAAATGAATTAAAAAAAATTCATATATCTCAAAACAGTTGGTCTTTTATTTGGATTCTTAAATTATAGTTCACAATTTTTTTTCTCAACCTTTAAGATAAGATCAATGAGATAATTAAATTAAAATTAAGGAGATAACTAATTATAGCCAGAATTTTAATGCAAAGTTAAACTAGGTCAATTAGGGGTTTGACTTGATCAAATTATATTTCTCACTCTGCTTAGACTCACCTAGGTTCTGCAACAATAAATCTCAAATGAGGTTAATCCTTGAGTCGTTTGACCTTAAAAATGGTCAAACAAGATTAGTCCACATATTTAACCCAAAAATGATGAAAAGGATGACCTTGATCTAAATGACATGGTTTTCATGAAAATATCATAAAAATGATAACACGAGTGATAAACATGCCAATATTTATTCAAAGCAGTATGATGGTAATGCTCATATGTATTGCATATTATCCGATGAAGCCAAGAAAAATAATCACATGTCATGATGAACTAGACTAATAGAAGAGAGATGAGAGGATAAACAAGCTCTTCATCCAAATATTGAAGGGGTTAAATACACAAGAATTTATATGATGATGGGGGTTGAAGAAAAGTAATTGTAAGGAGAAGAGGAAGAGACATATAAAGAGACAAGGGGACATGAGATGTGAGAAGATATGGTAGATGAGGAGATATAGATATAGATGGGCCCCTCGGACAGGCCTAGAGTATGGGCCAAGTAGATTGGCTCAAGATAGCCCTAGCAAGATGATAGATATTATGTAAACTATGAGCCAAATCATACTTCTATGTATTTAATTGAAATTTCATCATTTTTATTCTTGTCTGATGTTTATAATGAAGGCCATAAATACCTATAATGAATATGTGAATTATGATGAAATTATAATACAATGATCATTAGTCTTTACAAACATACTCTAAATACTCTTATTCAAGAGATATTTGAAAAAGACATTGAAATAATCAAAAGAATAAAAACATTTGATAGAAATCATGCGATGAGTATGACCAATATTGTGGTTATTGGTGTGGAGACACTAATGATATATTGAGGGTGCTCTTTGGAGAAAGAGTACATTATATTGACGTGTAAGAATCCTTAAATTTTTATTATAACTAATTTTCAATTAAGTTGATTTATGTTACGATTGAGTATATGGTCATTTAAACTAAGACACTTAAGACATATTATGGATGTATGATTGTGTTTTGACAATAACTTATAAATACCTAGCTAGGAGATATCCAAATTGTCATAGATTGGTAATGAAATCGATCGAGTGTGTTTTTATCGTTGTTGTGCATTGATTTCATGCAATAAAATAATAACACCTTACTATTATCAATTAGCCCTTGATTGAGTATATGGTCATTTAACCCTTGTTGACCCTAAAACAAGGGTTGAATCTATAGGAAGATGAAGTAATAATGTCAGACATTCAAAAGAAATATGAGGGTGGAGGAATATGCACAAGTGAGAATAGAGCGCATGGAGGTGAGTGTGTGTGATAATTTTGAGTTTCTTTTAGAGTCAAGATAAAAATTGGAATCTAAACAGAAAATTTAGATTCAGAGAGATGAAATGAGAGTGAGAAAATGACAAGGAGAGAAAATATAATTCACGAGCGTGACGGATTGATGGGCGGTGATGTCAAGATGGTAAGATGGACATGGGAGATGATGTCAAAGCTACTAAAATTAAAAGAAAAAACAAAAAAGACACATCTATTGTTTATAGATATGTTCACAAGCCAACATCCAATCCAAATTGTCGCACAAACCTTGTTGGCATGCTTGTACTAGGCCAGGAGATGCTCGATCCGCTTTGATCACGATCTTCACTTGCTTCATTCTTTATGGAAAGATTGAGCATAAAAAAATGCTCCTCCTTGATCCTTGACCTCCTCTTCCTTTCCGTCTGATATCTTGATGCTAAGAGAGAGATAAAAAACATGAGGAGAGAGAAATTGAAGGTTTTTATAGGTTTGAGTGTAAAGAGGGGTAAAAGAGTCCAGTCATTAATATCATTTTTCCCTTATCAATCCTTCAATATGAGGTGTGATAGGCTCAAGATCGTCGTGTGTTCAAGCCTAAAAAACTTACTATTTATAAGCTAGGAAGCTATGGATGATAGATTTATGTAGGGTGTATAGCTTTCTAGGTCGATCCACAGGGATTCTAGGGCACGAGAATATCAATAATAGGAGTAGAGATGAGGAGTTGGATGAAGGATTGGTGGTCAACTCATTGAGTTGACCATGGAGGAAAGGAATTTTGATATATGATTAAGGTGAACCTACAGATACAAAGATGATAAATTCAGCGTACAAGAAAGTATTAGAATGAATAACTAAGGAAATTTAAACCATGTAGAAAGAAAGGAAATAAGAGGGGACAAAGAAATAGAGAATGAGATGAGAAGATGAGAAGGAATAGGATAACGAGTGAGAGAGAGAGACTAGAGAGAGAGAACTAGATATAGAATGAGAGAGAGAAAGATAGGAAGAATGTGAATTTTGAGAAAGAACAGAATTAGAGAGAGAGGAGCGTGCTGAGAGAGAGAGGGGGAGAGAGAGAGAGAGTAGAGAATTGATGGAAAAAAAATGAGAGAATAAAGAGAGAAGGAGGGCTGGATCGTAATAGTGCAATGTAGATATCGGAAAAGAAGGAGGGGAGATGGGATTGACGACGACTCAGAAGGAGATTAGGCGGAAGGACAAGACAGGGGACGAATCGAAAAACCAAGGAGAAATTAATTCTATCTTCGGTGATTGGAAATAGAGGAGAGAGAAAACGTAGGGCAAACGGAAGAGGACTCAAAGGAGACTGATAGAGAGAGAGAGCACTGGAGAGAACTCGGATCGGTGAGGAAACTGTAGAGAGTGGAGGACGGACGAGCGAGTGGGAGAGGAAGTGAATTCGTCGGAAGTGGAATAGAAGAGAGATAAAGGGAAATTTCCAAGGAAGATCTAGAGAGCGAGAGAGATAGAAAACGAGAATTCGGGGGAGATGAAATTTCGAGATGAAGAAGAGGGAGAGAGAAGTAGAAGAAAGAGAGAAGCGAGATGGGTATGGCGTCGTCGTGGATGTAGTAAAGGAGGGAGAAGACGTGAGAAAGTGAGAGATACCGTGGGAGAGAGAGAAAGAAAAACCGATGGTGAGAGAAGAAGAAAAAAACGTTATTGGAAAGAGACCGAACGGAAGAACGGGAAGGAAGAGGATGGAAAAGAGAGAGCGAGAAGAGGGAAAACGGAAATTCCAGAGAAATGGAGAGAAATTTGGAATGGAATTGTGGCAGACAGGGGTTGAAGAGGAGATGAAGAGAGAGATCGTGAGAGAGAGATTAAGCGAAGAAGTAGAAGAGAGAGAAAGAAAGATGTGGCAGAAGAGAGGAGAATCGGAAAGTTGAAAACGACAACAAAAATGGCGGACGAGTGAGAGCGAGAGAAAGAGGGAGAAAGCAAGAGAGGAACCGAAAAGAGAAAAAAAAAAGTCAGAAGAAAGAAGGAGAGAAGGACGATCGGAAGAGAGAACTTTGAGAGAAGAAACAAAAAATCCGAAGATGCAGAAGATGAAATCAGAAACGAGAGAGAGAGAGAGAAGGAGAGAAACTAAGAGAGGGAATGGGAGGAGCGAGAGAGGGAAAGAGGGAAGAATCGACCGGAATATGGAGAAGAAGAAGAACGGAGAATGGGAGACGAAGAGAGAGAGAGTGGAATTCGAAGAGAGAAAGAGCGAATTAGAAAATGTGAGAGCTAGAGAGAGGAAGGAGAAAAAGAGGAGATAGACGAGAGAGGAAAGAAGAGGAATAGACAGCTTTGGAGGAAAATAGAACGAAGACGAAGACGAGGATCGAAGGAGAGAAAATGAAATAGAGAGAACGGTGAATTAAGAGAGATAGCAAGACGAATCTAAAGATGGATTGAACGAGGGAAAGGAGCATAGAGATCGGGGGAAGAAGAAATTCCGGAAGAGTGAGGTTGGAGAGGATGAGACGGAAACCTAATGAGAGTGAAGAGACTTACCGAGAAGCTGGGGAGGAGGTATACCGAGATTGCAAGAGAATATATTGAGGAATAAATCAAAATAAACTTCATCAACCTTTCAGAATCAGTGGGGAGAGGAGTTACAGCGGTAGAAGATCTAAACCTAGGAGATAGAAAGAACAGCAGTAAAAGAAGGAAGAAGAAGGAGCGTCGGGGAGAGGCTAACAAAAAGGAAGAAGAAGCCCCCCCGAAACAGCTTTTTTCCCTTTTTATTCTCCCTAATCTCCACTTGGCTGGGCTCACATTGTTTGGCCGGGCTTTAAATTCTTTGACTTGGACAGCCCACTAAGCCCTTTAAACACTTCTCTTAGAGGATCTTGCTGCCATTCTTCTTGAGAACTTCCTGAAAATGAGAAGACAGAATTCATGTAAAATAAATTCCTCTTAATACACTAATATTCTAGAAACTTCAAGTTGTGAGATAGTAGAGGAGATGCTGTGTTCAAGGGTTTAATAGAGTTACATAAGAGCAATTCATAGGTGCTTATAACTATATTTTATGTTCTTATCAAGGTGTAATATGGATGGAGGGTTGAATGATTAATTTAGCCATAAAATTTCAGCTCAAAACTCTATCTAGATAATGAGATATCATGATTTTAATTTAGAGAAATCTTAGCCATTTGATTGAGATCGTGCGTCAGAGCACACGACGTGGCACACTCTTTTGTGACAAAAAAAGATGTGCCAGCCTTTATAAGTGAAAGGAGGATTTTATACACAATTTCACTTAAAAAATTGGAGGTTTATTTGATAAAAATGCTCAAAAAATACCTAAAAATTAAAGAAAAATCCATAAATTTAGAAAGTCAATATCTCACAAAAATATAACTATGCTTTCCTTCAGATTTTTCTCCATTGGATTAATAATTTAATTTTTATATATTTTCCTTCATAAATTTATAAAATTCATGAAAATAATTTAGGGGTTGACGATTCATTTTCTTTCAATTGTTGAAAACACACAAGTACATGTAAAAAAAAAACCAAACTCACCAATTTTAAATTTTAATCAAGAATCAATTAGTATAATGATGAATAAGGGTTGAATCCATGGGGAAATATAAAAATTTTGAGGTATTTTTCAAATTTGATTAAATTGGATGAGAAATTGAGGTAAGAATTCATGTTTTAGTAAATTTAGAGAGAAGATGCCAAGACTAATCAACGGGATCAAAAATCACTTGATTTGGATCAATATTCTTGGAGAAATCAATGAGCAAAATCTAGGTAACAAATTTGAAGAGAGAGAAATTTTTTTTTTGAATTAGACTAATATATTATTTGAAAATTGAAATATAATGTTATTGGAAGAAAGATTAGGGAGGAAACACGCAATCTAACCCAAATTCATTTTGGAAATGATCTAATTTATTGCCGCATCAAGGATTTTTCATTATGCATTTTCAAAAATGAAAATCCGCTGTTGAAGAGACTAATTCTCCCAATTCTTTCAATGAAATCTCACTTTCAAACATTCATTGGGTGTGGAAATCAGCCTAGAAAAGAAAGAAAGTAAGAGATTTAATGATTGAGATATCTAAATAGTTTGATTTCTTGTAACATCGAAGAATACTCTTTTTGTCGAAGAACATGGGTATAAATAGGCTACAATTGAGCGTGACTGTTTGATTTGCCTCTTCATCTTCAATCAAAAGCTCAGATAAAATGCTTGAATGCAAATCATCATGATTAAGTCCCGTTTGTCTCATCAAAGATGAAGCACTTAGATTTTATCACGTCGCATGTGAAGAAGAAGCGACATGTTATGCCTACCGTTTGAGCTCCATCGAACGCATGAGATGTTGCCATGCGTCCATAAGACTCCATTTTGCACGATTTAATCTCAACCATTATACCTCCTCAGATAAACGGCTGAGATTAAAATATTTTAAAACATGAATCATCGCCCAATCAAATGATGCCGTGTACCCCTCCACTTAAGTGAAGATCAACGCCATTAATTAAGTTCACAAATTAATGGTCACACCACCTCACGCGCATAAAATGAAATAAAAAATAGTCCTACATGGAAAAAATGATGGAAAAATTATGTGTATAAAGAAGATGGCAGTTTAAGGGGTTAGCTTATATCCTTTAAAAGGATGGTTAACCCACTAATCACACGAACATACATACACACACGCTTGCGCCATGTGGCACATGCGTACACTACCACGCAAGCACTATGTCCATGTCATCCATGACATCATTGCGTGATAAGATAATTTTTTATAATTTTTTAATAGAAATAAATTCAAATAAATCCTTGAAAAATTCTATAACATCCCTAAAAATTAAAAAAATTCTTAACGTAGAAAATAGAACTCCAAATTAATCTAAATTTATTTTTCTTGATCACAAATTAAATAATCTATCAAAAGATTACATTTAATAAATGAAAAAGGGAATAATTTTTTATTTAAAAAATATACTCATTTATTTTAGAAAATAAAACTAGAAAAATAAATGAGCATATATAAAAATATTTTCTCTTATTATTTAACATTAAAACGTAATTATGACCTCATAAATAAAATGAAAATAATCTTAATATCAAATATCTCTCTTTAATTATTTGTGATTATCCCTAAAAATTATGTATTTTAAGATTATAACTTAAATTTGCATAGAGTGATAGATATGCACTCAAAATATGATAAAATGGTTAAGAATATAATATTTTATGCCTTAATTTGCATTTATAATCATATAATTACATCTATAATTGCATGTTATCAAGGGTCATTTAATAAATATTAAGTTTGGTTTAACCTTTTTAAAAATCCGGAGGTTGACCCAACTTTTACTTTCTGAATACTTGTGGATCATCCTAAAAAGCTTAGGATGATCCTTTTAACAAATACAAACCTCATTTACCACTTCTTTCTTGAAAATAGGGTGTACTTGATGTTCAAATTTGGTAGAGAGTTGTTTCTTCCTCTCTCTCATTGTCATTTGTATCCACACTTTATTATCGTCGAGCACGACAGCGATTCAGAGGACGAGGAAGAACATGCTAAGGCCAAACCTAATCCTGATACATACAAGCCCCATGTGCCTTATCCTCAAGCACTTAATCGCCCCAAAGCCAAGATTAATGACTCTGATGGTCATCTACTAGAAGCCTTTAAGAAGGTAACCATTACCATTCCCTTAATAGATGCCATCAAGCATATCCCATCTTATGCCAAATTTCTCAAAGGAATATGCACTCCTCATAGAAACCCTAGAAGGATCCAACTTAGTGAAATGGTAAGTTCAATCATGATGAATTCTCTACTGATTAAAAAGAGAGATCCAAGAGCACCCATGATAACGAGTGAAACATGATGAATGTCCTTTACTAAATCCTTTCTAGATACCGGAGCGAGTATTAACATCCTCCCTAAATTCGTATTCGACCGTCATCATGTAGGGGAATTGCAGCCTTTCTTAGTAGAGTTATGCTTAGCAGATGGATCGGTAAGGAAACCGCATGGTTTAGTAGAAGATGTAATTGTGAGAATAGAAGATTGCTATTTCCTGGTAGATTTCCTAGTTGTCGATATGAAAATGACTAAGGAGCTTGGCCAAGCCCTGATCATCTTAGGATGACCCTTCCTAGCTATTGTGAAAGTTGTCACAGATTGGGGAAAAGAAGAAGTAACTCTCAAGGTGGGAGAGCACACCGTGAAGGTTGACATCACTAAGCTTATGAAATACCCTTCACGAGCTTCCAAGGAATTGGGTGCCATCGACTTCACCGATGACCATGATATAGACACTTGCGTAGAAGAAGTGAGGATGATCGACAAGGAAGCAAGATTTGAAGAGCGACCAATGGACGAGCCTACCTTGAAGCTCAAGACTCTCCCATCTACACTCAAGTACGCTTTCCTAGATAAAGAGAAAGCCAAACCAGTGATTATTTCATCCAAGCTGGATATGAAGCAGGGAGGAACGATTCTGGAAGTATTAAGGTAGAATGAAGACGCAATCGGTTGGACCCTGACAGACCTTAAAGGGTTGGACCCTTCACTATGCACTCATCGCATCTTCCTAGAGGATGAGTCTAGACCCGTCAGGGAAGCCGATAGATGACTTAACTTGAAGGTATGGGAGGCTGTGAAAGATCAAATTCTTAAATGGCTAAACGCAGAAAATCATCTACCCCATATCTGATAGCCAATGGGTGAGTCCGGTGCATGTTGTACCAATGAAGGCTGGAGTAACGGTCATGATGAACGAGAAAGGCAAGGAGATCCAGACACACCTTCCGACGAAATGGAGAGTCTGCATCAACTATCGGAAGTTGAACTCCGCAACGAAGAAGGACCACTTCCCTCTACTGTTCATCGACCAAATCCTCTATCGACTGGCAGGATCTAGTTACTTCTGCTTCTTGGACGGATATTCGGGCTACAACCAGATAGCGATTTATCTGGACGATCAAGAGAAGATGACGTTCACATGTCCCTTTGGCACATTTGCCTTCATACACATGCCATTTGAACTATGCAACGCCCCGCGACATTTCAACAATGCATGACAACAATCTTCTCTGACTTTCTTGGCAATATCTTAGAAGTTTTCATGGACGCCTTCAGCGTCTTTGGAAACGACTTTGAAAGTTGTTTTGCTCACCTAACCAAGATCCTGGAGGTCTGCGTCAAGAAACGATTGGTGCTGAGCTGGGAGAAATCTCACTTTATGGTACGAGAGGGAGTAGTACTTGGGCATATTGTCTTGGGCAAAGGACTAGAGGTGGACAAGGCCAAGATAGAGGTCATCCAAAACCTCCCTCTTCTAGTTACCGTACGAGATTTGAGGAGCTTTCTTGGCCACGTCGGTTTCTACTAGAGATTCAATCAAGACTTTGCGAAAGTCTCCAAGCCACTCTCCACCCTTCTTTGCAAAGACAAAGACTCCATCATCGACGAATAAGGGAAGCGCGCATTTGTGATGCTGAAACAAGCACTAATTGAGACAGCGATACTTCATCGACCGATATATTTTCAGCATTAGATAAATCTTTGTCAACCAACATGAATGCAATACAAGTGAAGCTAAATTTATGATACTCATCAAGTGAATAAGTAATTGATTCTATTACAAGAAGTAAAATATGGGAATGCACACACATATATTATGTTTGATGACCTTAGTGTCACGGTATTAAATCAAATTAGTTACAAAATTTTTTGTCTCTTCAAATAAAATTTACCTAAATCTCACATAGATAAAATCTACAACACGTTCACGTTGAAGGTTAAAACAGTTAATTCCATTACTTTTTCAATATGACTTCTTAATTCCTCTCTAGAACTTGATCTTTCTCGACATCTCTCGCTATTCCTCACCTCTCTAGAACTACTGATTAGCCGTTTTGACTCGCAGCTGCAATTTGTATTTCAGCAATATATTTTATTTCTAAATTTCTTAGCGACAATCGACCTGGCCCACGCACCCTAACGTTGTTTTCCTCTCTCTAGAACTATAACAGGTTCAGGCCTTCGGGCTTGGAGTTGAGATGAGTTACAAAAACAAAGATCAGGGCACTTCAATGGACGTTTGCTCTTTTTCCCTGCACACGCGTTCAGCCAAATTAAGCGAGCTTTGGGGAGACAGAGAGCCTACTAGCATGTCTACAGACCCAGCCCCATTAGAGATAAATACCTAAAATAATTTGAAAATGGTAGACGAATAGCAATTCGGAACACACCTTAACCCAGTCTAGAGTTTTGAATGTTCCAGATGTACATGGGCCAGGTCAACTAAAAAAAAACTATCATTAAAAACGCAGTGAGCAGAAATATGAAACTCGCTGCGTTGAGAAGACAGAAAACTGCCACCGGGGGCTGGCGCACAAGCGTTTTCAACTTAGTAACCACAGATAATATTCCGCTGATGAAGAGCATGGCAATGCTTACCTGAAGGTTTTTCATATTTTCTTTGCAGGTAATTTCAAGAAACGATACTTTTATGGCAACAACAGTGGCAATGGCGCCAAACGTGGTAGACACCAGTGCCCGTGACGTCTGTTTCTCTTCTTTCACTTCATCCATTTGGATGGGTAGTTGAGGAGCCTGAAAAGTTCTTCTCATGAGCTTCAATGAGGCATGAAATTTTCAAGAAATATCCCAACATTATAAGCGGATTTAGATGTGCTATGATAGCTGCACACAATTGAGTAGAAAGATAGGAAGATGGTACCAAAGGATGATGGCCATTTTCCTCGTCGACATCCATTATAAACAAGTCGGTGGTGCTTAAATTTCAACGAATATGACGAAGTCTCCATGCCTCCCCTGCTGTTGAGGAGTAAACTTGTTCAAACTTTCATTCTCTGGTGATGACACACAACTTTGGGCCACCACATCTGCGACAACAACCTGCAGAAGATGAAGGAAAAATCAGTATCGCACGCCCTTGAATTACAACAAACCGTTGTCCCAAACTACAAAATTTAAAAATGTTTGACCCTAGGTTGTAAAACAAAGAATGAACACGCAGTGGAATTCTGCAGAAAGTCGTATAAACTTGTCTGTTGCAGGTCTAATGAGGTGGGGGGTTGGGGGTAGACAGACAGACAGACAGACAGATAGAGAGTTGAAGATAGATTGAAGTCTAAAAAGAAGAAAACACAAGCTCCTCAAGATAGTTAGCTTGAATGCCGTGGCCAAAAGGTTCTCTCCCCTACAGAAGTTTCCTCATCGGAGGCCGAAGTCTCCTGGAATCGGGTCATCCTCGCAGAAATAAGAATCCCAATGATATAAGAGCGCGCATACATCAAACTAAGGAACATGTATGCATAAAGTTTAAGAGACGCACACTCACTACTTTTGTATCCATTTAAAGTAGTAAAACACACATAGACTTAGTTTTATAACTTTAAGCGTGTACTGGTTGTCGATTTTATCAATGTGGGATTAATGTATAAAATGTGAGATAATGACCCAAATCCCGCATTGATAAAATCTACGACCAATTCACGCTGAAGGTAACGCGAGGGTTTACACCGGCAGTAAATGTCTAAGTGTAATCATGTGTGTGGCTACTTAAAATGGACACAGAAGTAGAGAGTGCGTGAGCTTTCGTGTGTGTGTCTCTTTAACTTTATGCATACATGTCAATTAGTTTGATGTGCGTGGAATCCTCTTTCCTTGCGATTCTTATTTCTGCGAGGATGGCCCGATTCGAGGACACTTCGAATGAAACAATGAAGACCGTTCTGGTAAGCATGGCCATGCTCTTCATCCGTGTAATATTATCCTGTGCGACTACTCAGTTGGAAACGCTTGTGCGCCAGCCCTCGGAATAGCGAGCCATGTCGAGAAAGATGAAGTTCTAGAGAGGAATGTGGAACCCATATTTAAAAAAGTGAGGGAATTGTGATATGCCCAAATGAAGAAAGGATAATCCAATACGGTAGTATTGCCTACTATCAAGGAAAAGCTCCCGAACGGATTCGACTTCGATTCAAGAAAACTCCAAATAAAATGAACAAACAAACTGTGTGTGTGTGTGTGTGTGTCGGGGACAAGTGCAAGGGGTTCCCGATTTGAAAAACGGTTGTGCGAGACATCGTCTCTCTCTGGGGGACAAATGGAAAGGTTTCCCCTGTCAGAAAACGGTTGACCCGTTTTGTGCGAGCCAGCGTTTCTCTCCCGCTCTCTCTCTCTCTCGGGGAGAAATGCACGGGTTTCTCGTTTTGGAAAACGGTCGACCCCGTTGTGCGAGCCAATGTCTCTCTCCCGCTCTCTCTCGCTCTCGGGGACCATGTGTTGGAGTTAAGCTTTATGGTTATGGACGGTTTTCCGCAACGTTCGATCGTTACTAAAGTAACGCTCCAATGTAGCTTATAAATAGGCACTTCTGATGCTTACCGGGGTGTGAATCTCGTGAGAAAATCCTGAACAGTTTCCCGATTTAGAGATTTAGTCCCACAGGGCGGCGGGCTTCTCCCGTCGCCCTGCCCATCTCTTCCTCTTCCCATGTCCTGAAATCCAACAAAATGGGAGGGTTTTGGGGTCTCGGAAAACGGTCGACCGCGTGGCCCACCTTTACAAAGGGCGAGGCCCCGAGAAAGGAACGTCAGAGCTTGACATACCATCTCTTCTTCTTTATTTCTCATCCATGGAGGAGGCATCGAGGCCTCTCCCCTTCTTTCAAGCAGCAGCTCACTGCTTGCACGGACTAGCCGTCGTGCTTCCTTTTTTCTTCTTTCTCCGTCTATCTTACGCTTTTACGTAATCCTTGATATTTTTCTCGCACAGGGGTGTCTTGCTGGGAGATCGCCTTGTCTAGAAGACGATTTGACGAGGCTTGAAGGGATAGATGTTGTGGACAATTATCCCCTACAGGCGGTGAGGTCATATACATATATTACTGTCATCGGTTAAGTTCCCCCATCGGAAGATCGATTGAGATGCGTGGCGAGTTGGAAGTCATAGGTGCACTTTTAGATGTCACACTCAACATATTTCACAACTTAGATTTTGTGAAGTGAGTTGAATAGCATATGAATATTTGATTAGTCTCTTCCCCTCATTTCATTTTTCCATTGCAAAATTTAATGAAGATAACGTGTACGGAGATTTCCCAGACTCACTTAAACTAATATGCTTGTGCGCAGAGAGCGAGAGAGAGCGGAATTTATGATCCGGAAATGTGTTTTCTATTTATAGCTAAAACATTCAGATCAGGAGATAAACATATTTATTCAGAGATCTACGTAGATCAAGAGACACATGCATATATGCCACGTGCATATGTATTATTTGCCACGTTCAGATGCACGCACACACAAATATGCATGTATATATAGATATATATATATATATGCAATTATTTTAATACTATGGTAATAAATGGCATTATTTGCACAATGTTTGTCACTTTAAATAACATTTCCCTTAATCCATATTGATAAAATCTACAACCCATTCTTACCAAAGGTTATGAACGCATATTTGTTGTTAGGTTCTAAATGTGGAGATTTTGACTTATGAGGCCTACTTTAAGTTTATGTGTATATCTAAATTCATTTGTTTCTCTCTTGATCTATATGTTTTAGCCATAAGTAAAAGTCAAGTGGGTAAATTCTAAATTCCTCTTTATCTCTCTCTCTCTCTCTCTCTCTCTCTCTCTCTACATAGCCCAGTAATTCTCCTCGAGAAAATCTTATTTCCACATAGATGCAAAGTGTAATAAGAAGATGAAGATAATCTAGGGGTACATAGGAGCTGTCAACTAGGTGTGTAGGAGGCTCACTAGTAGGTGGTGAAGATGAAGCAACACTTGAAGCAAAGGAGGCGGATATTTAAGAGGGCTGCGGAGAAGCTTAAGCTGGGCAAGAGAAAGACAAGGAGAGGAATGTATAATGACCAAAAGTTAAAGTTAAAGTTTGGTCAACCTCATTATTTTTATGGAATTTAGAGAAAAACTAATTTCATTAAGTGAACCATTAATGACAAAAATAGATCAACTTGAGAAAATTTTGCGCAGAAGTTTCTATATTTAGAGATATTAAATTTCCAATCTTAGATTTTTTTCTAGAAATTTTAGGGGTTTTAGATATTTTTTTAATTTAGAAAGAGCATTTTAAAGAAACCCTCCTCGCACACTTTGAATGGATAACAAAAAAAAAAACCCTATGATTTTTATCACTTTTGGCCAACTAGATTTTGCTAGCGTCACAAATTCTCCAATTTATAATCATGATATCTCACGAGCTAGAGGGAGTTTGGAGTTGACCTTTTATGAGTATATTTTTCTATTCATCCCCTATCTATCCACCTTCTAGTAATAAATTTAAGCACTGAAAAATTCATGTTTTGAGGATTTGATGATTGTAACCCTCTTTTTGAATTTTGAAGGTGGCTCCCTAACTAAGGATGTGAGGGTTTGACAACATCCTTCAAGGAGTTATCTCAACCCCCTAATTCACACTCCAATTTTTAGGAGGGGGTTGAGGAGAATCAAAGGGATGGATGCATCTCCAACCCTTGATTCCAAAGAATATGTATCCTTATCATAGGCAAATCAACTGCCCAAATCTGTTACCTACAAATTCTTGAATAATTTTCTCCTTTTTTGTTTTTCTGCTATCTCTTAGCATCATTCTATTAGAAGGAAAAGGTGACGCTTGGGCCAGATTTCTCATTTTTGGAGTTCAAGTTTTTCATGGGGGCAAGATCAAACTGAACACTAAGCATTGAAAATAGTCGGCTAATGAAGAGCACGACAACACTTACATTTAGGGTTTTCATATTTTCTCTACTGATAATTTCAATGATAGATATTTTTATGATATTGACAATGGCAATGGTGCCAAAGGTGGTTAGTCACCAATGCTTGTGAAATCTACTTCTTTTCTTTCACTTCACGCATTTGCTTGTGTAGTTGAGGAGCTTTAAAATTTCTAATCATGAGCTCCAGTCAAGCCTGAAATTTTCAAGAAATATTCCAACCTTATAATGAGAATGATTTTTTCTATGATAGTTGCACACTACTGACAAGACATATGGGAGGATGGTACCAAAGGATGATGCTTGTTTTGCTCATCGACATCCATTATAGACAAGCCAGCGGTGCTATAATTTTCAATAAAGATGATGAAGTCTCCATGGCTTTCCTTTGATAGAGTATTAAGCTCCTTCAAACTCTCATTCTCTAGACATGATACACAACTTTGGGCCACCAAATATATGGCAACAACTTTTTGAAGATGATGGAAAACTCAACACCTCATTCCCTTGGATTCCAAAAGAGCATTGTCCCCAGCTAAAAAATCTAAAACTGCTTCACATTAAGTTGTAAAGTTGTGTGTTATCCATGGAGGATAAAAGGTCGAATGAATTTCTCCAGCCAAGGAGAACTGTTGAGCCATTGTGATCTTCATTGAAAATTCAAGCACCTTCTCTTCTCTATAATGGATGCAAAATGGGCATCTTTCTAAGCACCTTCTCTACAATGAGCAAAATGGGCATCTTTCTTTGGTACCAGCCTCCTATTTGTCTAATCAATAGTGTTCAACGGTCATAGAAAATATAAATCTGCTTATAATGTCAAAATATTTCTGACAATTTTACGCGTCTTTGGAGCGCAAGAGAGGAAATTTTGAAGCTCCTCAACTACCCATCCAAATGGACGAAGTGAAAGAAGAGAAGTAGATGTCAAGGGCACTAGTGACACGCTCTTCATCAATGGACTATTATCTTTGATTACTAAGTTGGAAACGCTTGTGCGCTAGCCCCCAATGGCAATTATCCATTTTCTTGACACAACGACTTTCATCTTTCTACTTAGTACATTTTTAGTGATAATTTCAGACTTGGTAAATGTGTTTTTTGCATTTCGGTTCATTTACCATTGTCCAATTATTTTTAAGGATTTACCTTGAATGGGGCTGGGTTTGTAGACATGCTAATAGGCTCTCAATTGTCCCAAATTTTGATGCTTATTCAGCTTAAGGCATTTGGAAGAAAATTGATCCTTTTAACAAATACAAACCTCATTTACCACTTCTTTCCTGAAAATAGGGTTGACTTGATGTTAAAATTTTGTGGAGAGTTGTTTCTTCCTCTCTCTCATTGTCATTTGTATCCACACTTTATTACTCGTGTGCCTATGTCCTTGTATCCATATAACTCAAATAAAATGTGAGAATTCAACCACTTAACTTTGAAGGAGACAAATATGATCATGACGAATCAAGACCGCGAGGTCATGGAAAACACACGATCAAGAGTAAATTTTTTTACCAAACTCACCAATTTTATCAAATAATCCCGAATTGAATAGTATAGTGGTGAATAAGGGTCAAATCCATGGAGAATTAAGGTAATTTCGAGGGATCTTTTGAAATTCGGTCAAATCGGATGATGAAATGTGGATAGAAATTAGGGATTTTGATATTTTTGGAAAGAAGACTTAAAGACAAATCCAAGGAATCAGAAATCACTAAATTTGGATCAAGATTCGCGAAGAAATCATTGAACGAACAAGAGAGAAATTTCTGAAAAATAAGATCGCGAAAAACTGAAATTGACTCAAATTACGATTCGAAATTGAAATCTAAAGCTATACGAAGGAATATTAGGATGAAACACGATCCCTAACCCAAGATTGCACTCGAATTGATCGAATTATTCGTCGGATTCAAGGCTTTTTCATTCCTAAATTCGAAAAACGATCGTTGATGTTCAAGCACTGATTTCTTCCTATTCTCTCAACGAAATCTCACTTTTAAGCACTCCATGGATGTGGAAAGGAGTCTAGAAGTGATTGGAAGCAAGATATTTAAGGGATTTAGTGTCTAAACAGTTTGATTGCTCGAATTGCCCTAGGATATTTTACAATGTCAAAGAACATCTCAATTTATAGGGTGAATTGGGCATAATCGTCGAGCATTTAATCTTAGATCAACGGCTCTGATGAAATGCATGATTTTGAATCGTTACGATTAAGTCGTGGCCGTTGGATCTCGGATGGACCGCCGAGATGATGCCACGTCGCACACATTATAAGTAACATATTGAATCGCTGCAGATGCTCTATATGCGCACATTATAAGTAAAGTTTGATCTCGATGAAACGCTCTATATGCGTTTCGTCGGTTTTAATCTCAGCCGTTATAACTCCTCATATCAACGGCTGAGATTAAATTATTTTAAAATGATTTACCGGTGAATGAGATTGCGCCACGTACCCTCGCCTTTAAGTGGCGATCAACGGTCATGATTAAACGCGCGATCGGATGTTCTAGATTTTGCCACACCACCTGTGCACTTATAAAATCAATTTTAAATTAAGTTAATCAATTTTAAATTCAGAAAAATTCATAAAAATCCAAAAAAATTCATTCAAAATTCAGAAAAATTAAAAAAAATTAAAAATTCATATCTTTCAAAATAGAACTCCAAATTAATCCAAATTTGTTTCATTGTTAATAGATTAAATTATCTATCATTAAAAAAAATCAAATTTAATAAATAACAAGAGAATAAATTTTTATTTAAAAAATACACTCATTTCTTTTATATTTTATAACTTAGAAAAATATTTGATTGTATATAAAATGATTTCTCTTATTATTTAACCTTAAAAACTAATTATAATCTCAAGTAAATATTGGTTATGAAAATATTATCCTTAATTCATCATTATTAGCCCAAAATTAATACATTTTGAGATTATAATGATTTTTTCCTAGAATGATAGATAAACGCTAAAAAAATATGATAACATGCATTACAATGGAATGATTTATGCCTTAATTTGTATTAATAATCATGTATTTTTATATTTAATTACCATGTTATCACACCACCCAACTTAAATGATTTCTAGTTTCTTAGAAATTTACTATATAGTCTCCCTAGAAGGTCCTTTCATCCTTTGATGCTACTACTAAAGAGGTGAAAGCGTATGAATGTATGATTATGTTTTCCTCATAGTGTAGGCCATAATGATCTAGACTCCATCTCTAGGTTTACTTATTTAGTGCATATTAGGGTAGTGCTCATCGGCTAATGCTTGAGTCTAATTCTCAATTATGATCAAGGTGAGCATATCTAAGGTTTGATGCTATGAGGATGAAAAGATACTCACTCACTCATGAGAAAATTTAATTCCTTACCCTCTCCATAGATACATCACTCCTTCCCTAAAACAATGGAGGCTACTTAGTCTATTAGAATTCCCCTCAAATCATCTTCCTCCTATGAAGAGTGCAATTGCAAAGGGATTCCTATAAGTTTTGAGAAACTAAATATAGATCATATCATATCTAGCAAGATAAAATTTCTCTTTTTTGATACATCAGGTATTAGAAGCGTGTAACAAGGATACCATTAACCCTCATGAATTTGGTAAACTCTACAGTTTTAAGTATTTTTCTGTTTGATTTGATTGTAGGTTCTTGATACTCTTTCGAGATTATTTCTCCACTTCATTCTTAAACTCTTAAAATCTCCCAAAGGCTTTGGACTTGTACCTGATAAGGTATAGACATTTGAACCTAGAAATTTTTTTGGTAAAAGTGATGAAATTAGAGCCACTTCCCTTTGCTTTGACAATCATAGGGATGCATATATTTGAATGTATTACCTCCAAGATGCTCTTTTGACCCTATCAATTGAGATTTGGGTAACCTAACTATAGTACAAGATTCATAAGCCGCAAATGATTGAGACTCAAATGCACCCACATATGCATCTCTATGCAAATTTAATGATCTTCCATTACCAACATGCCCAAACCTATAAGGCTAGAGGTAGGCCTCATTCACATTTTATTTACTCTTCTTATGGGAAACATTAACTTGGAGATTTATGAGGAAACATCAATTAAATGTAAACCATGACTTATGCTGTGATATCAACCCAGTTACTTCCAAAGTAAATAGAACAACATTTGATCTTAAAAGTCAATGTATAAATTATCTTGTCTAAACAAAAAACAAAAATGATGTTCTTAACTATGCCATGAACACAGAAACATTTTTCTAAAGAAATATAATCTGAAGGTGGTAGCTAGGTTCACAAGCTCTAACGAGACAATGACACCTTTTGCACCATTCTCATCCTTAGTTCCACATCACCTTCACTCAACGTCAGTCTAATATTTAACCTTTGTAAATCATAACATATAAGAGTTGTACATTCAATATCAAATTCCTCAGATGTAGAATCTTTATAAGATGAATAAGTTTCTATCATATAGATACATGAAGCATTTTCATTCTTTGTTGAGCTTTTTTACTAAGGTACTTCTTGCAATTCCTCTTCTAGTCCCCCTTCAACATTGTTTGACTCCACACACTCTTATCCTCCTATTCTTATGGAAAGGAGCACAATGCTGATGGTCATGATAGCCAAGAGGGTGTGGCAGTCAACTCTACCTTCTATGTGGGCACTACCACAAGTGTGATAACCACTTCAGTTGTTGTTGACAAAATTTTGGCAAACCTAATGGGATTGTCGATTCTTCTTCTATGAATGCTGCATCGTTCTCATCTTCAGACACTATAACCATTTCTCATGAAGAATTTTGTTGATTGATGAGGTTTTAGGATATTTTTGGAGCCTCTCATTTAGGATATGATATGCGTAAAAATATGGTCATTTAATCCACAAATTACGTATAAAAAAATTTATACTCAAATCTTAAAATCTGATTTTTATATTAGAATAGTGGTGAGTAGAGGTCGAATCCACATGTAGGAAGATTATAAGATTGAAATTGAGAGAATTTTTTTGGGTATTTTTAGATTTAGAAAGCGGAGATGAACAATGAAAGGAAGAAAATGTGCACGGAGATGAAATGAACCAAACAAGTGCTTCCAAACTCCTCGCAAAGATTTTAAAACCCTTGACTAATGGTGGAAAAGTGATTTTAGGGTCTGGAAATGTGAAAATGTTGATGAAAATATGCAAAAAATATAAAAGATGAATAGAAAATGATCCTTATCTAAAGATTCATGACAAAAAACTCTAGTGATGCTCACTAATCAAAGCATACCTTCAAGAGCTTGTTCATTTTGCCCGACCTTGGCGTCTTGCATCCAACACAAAGAATGAAAAAAAGAGAGAATAAAATCACTAAAAATGGTGTTCCATACATGAAGAATGATCAATCGCTGCCTTCTTTTGTTCTAGCTAGCTAATGGTAGAGGCAAACAAAAAAACATTAAGAATCCTATTTTTTTATTCTCCAAACTTAAATCAGCCCAACAGATTTGTAGAACCATAAATTAAAATCATGCGCATAAAATTTCAGCCCCTAACTCCATCACAATTGTCAAATATCAAGCTTTTAATTTCAACGAATCTAGACCATGGATCTAATTCCCTCTCTCCTAAAATCGCATCAGTCAACTCGCTCTATTTCAGTCAAACTTCGCTGAAACACAAAATAATTATGTAAATGCCCCTCAGCTCTCTCCTATCTACTCTCTCCTCTCTTGTAATGACGAGCGCGGGCGTGAGAGAGGGAGAGTGGAGAGATACATAGGAGGCATGGGAAAAGCGGAAGCAGAAGAAGCGGAAGAGCGCGAACGTGTTTTCTGAGGCGTGCATGTAATGAGAAGGCGGTGGAGATAGAAGAGAGAGAAATTAAGAGATGAAGAATATGCAATGGAAATTTCTGCCGCGTGCAAGAGAGAGAGAGAAGAACAATGGGAGAGATGAAGAGGATGGGAGCGAGAGGAGAGACCCTCTCTCCGTTGCGCTTCTCCTCCCTCCGTTGCGCGAGAGAGAAGATGGTGCGAGAGAGGAGATCATCTTGTGAGAGGAGCACGGGAGAGGTGAAATCTCTCGTGCGACAGAAATCCGATGCATGAGAGAATCTAGAAGAGAAGAGGGGAAAGCAAGGGAGACTGGTCAGGAGAGAAAGAGGCACGAGAGGGCTAGAGGAGAATAGGAGGAGAATAATTTCTCCCCCTCAGGCGCAAATGCATTGGGGCGCGAGGAGATGAGGGAGAGGAGGAGGAAGGAATTTTTGTCCTCCCCCTTACATGCGCACCCGCATGCGTGCATGAGAGGTGGAAGCAGGAAAAAAGGAGGAAGTTTGAAGAAGGAGAAGGAAGAAGAAGAAGAAGAAGAGAGAGAGAGTCACTGTTTTTCTCTTTTATTTCTTTTTTTAATTAATTTTCTTTATCAAAACATCATTTTCAATGATTTTACTTTCTAAAAAAATCTCAAAAAATCCAAAAAATTGAATAGAAATAATTTTTTTTAATAAATTATATTCTTGATGCATGAATGTCATTAAATGCTCATAAAATGTTATTAATTTATGAAAAATCAAGAATATCCTTTAAAAATAGAAGTGATCAATTTAATCATTTTAAACCATGGTAACATGCATTTATGATTATATTTTTAATACAAAATTTATAAAATGTATGATATTAATGCATGAAGTTGCATGTTATTACGTCTCATTCAGCTCCTCATGCTTTCACATTTGGCTTAGGTACTGCTTTCGCTGCTTTCTCTTTGCATCTTGGATCATTGACTGGGGGCATCCACCAATATTTTAGGTACCCAATCCTTACCTACTCACTTATCTCATTTATCTTATCCTTATTTTGTTGTGGATGGTCATGCTTGTCAAGTCGTGGGTGTTGGGATACGAAGTTCATAAGCCTTCAAAAATTTTAATCAAAATATTAAATGTTGCCTAATACATTGAATCGGATATTCAAAATATTGACGCACCAAGAATAGTTGATCCTATCATCTACTATATAAATCAGGTTGATTCATGTCACAGTTGTGTATGTGATAATAAGAAAAACCTCTTCTTTTTGTATTTTACTTTTTTTTTTAACAGTGATCCTCTCATTGGGTTGCACAAAACCATTAACTATATCCATCGACCTAATAGGATCCGATCAATCTAGGTTGACTTGGTCAAAACAGGTTTGACCTTGTAAAACAAGGGAGGCTTGATCTTTTAAAAGAGGGGGGGGGGTGGGTGGAATTTGACTCCCACCCTTGGTGTTTGATGCGACACGAAAAAGGGGGGACATATTGGACCTCACTCCCAACATCCCGTCATTTTTTTGGTGGCACTATTTTCCAGGCGGTGGCGCTACCCTCATGTAGTGGTGGAGCTGCCCTCTCTTGATGGTGCTTCGGTGACGGTGTATGGCGGATCACCAGTGGGTGGCGGCACTCTGACGATAGAGCTCTAGCAACCTTTTTCTCCGTCATAAGGGTACATCTGCAAATGGCCATATCTTCTTCATGTTTTGGTTAGTTTTAGACATTCTTGGGCTCGTTGGAAAGCCCATGATGCGTAGAACTTGACATTGATATCAATGATCTGAAGTTGATAAGCTTTCCAAAATTTTGATATAAACATCGAATAGAGAAAAATACATTTGAATCGGATATTCAAAATATTGAGGCACCAAGAACAGATGATCCTATCATCTAGTATATATGAAAAACCATACTTATAAGGTTTCCTTGAGGGAGTTCTTAAACCCACTCAAGTGTCTATCCGCTAGCTATATCCACAGATCTTTGGATGGCTAGATCTCTACTTCAAAGCTCTTCACCAAGAGAGAAAGAAAGGAAATGAGAGAATTCTCATAAGGCTTGCATTGACACTTTCAGTTGTTGTCATTCTCTCATTATTTATAGACATTTGGTATGTGAATTTTTCACAAAAGTCCTCATAATATGATAATATGCATAAGAATGGAATGTTTCATGCCTTAGTTTACATTAGTAATCTTATAATTTCATATATAATTTCGCATGTTATCATGTGTGCTTGCCCTCATCTTCCTCTTCATCTCCTTCCTTCTCTCCTTCTCTCTCCCACGCATAAGGGGGAGGAGGAGACTTCTTCTCCATATTGTTCTCCCTCTCCTCAAGCGCCGGCCCCCTCATCTTCCACTCCCACTCGCACGCGCATGCATGATAACATGCATTTATAAATTAATTTCTTATCCTAATTAACTCATATTCATAATTATTTTATGTGAATATGATGCATGTTATCATACTTTTTAGGAATTTTCTCCATTGGTATGTCATTTCACTAAAGTCGATATTTATGCATAAATTAGGGATAATTTTATGCTTGATTGATGATTAATCTTTTTCAAAGTTAAAATTAATAGAAGTTGATCTATTTTCTTAAATTACTTTGACTTTAGTGCATGTTTTGAAAGATAATTTCAAGATGAAAAATGTGATTAAGAAGATTGCTTAAGAAATGAGTAAGTGATTTTTTTAATTCATCTTAATTTATTCTTTGAAAGTATATTTTAGATGACATGATATTAAAACAGGAAGGAATTTTGGATCCAATGGAGAAAATTTGAGTTAAAAAGGAGTTATACAAATGAATTTATGAATTTCTTAATTTTATAGTATTTTCTAGATTTTATTTTGATTTTTCAGGATTTAGTTAATCATGCGGGACCCATGGAGGTGACATGACACGATGTGGAGACATGGCGGGGCCACGCAAGCCCACATGGATGCCTACGTGGTGCCTACGTGGTGTGAACAGTGATATTGGACGGTCGGGATTAAATCGTGCAATCGAACGTTCGGGATTAAATCGCACAATCGAACAGTCGGGATTAAATCATGTAATTGGACGGCTGAAATCACACGCAGTGGAATCCGCGTCATGGGCCATGATCCCACCGATTACGCGCGATCTGACGATTGAAATTACACGGAGTGAAATCCATGTCACGAGCCACCAATTTCGCGCGATCCGACGGCTGAAATCACACGGAGTGAAATCCGCGTCGTGGGCCACGATCCACCAATTTTGTACAAACTTCTCTGTAAATAGATGTTCTCTCCCTTTGTAAACTTAACTTTTGGATGATTCGTGAAGAAATTAAGCGAATTTCAAGGAAGGTCTTAAGTTCTCGTGATCCTCAGCTTCCAAGAGTATAGAGACGCATCCATTGAAGCATGATAATCACGATTTCATCTCTTGATTTCATTGAATTTTTCCCTTGAATTCCGAACGTCCACGAGGAAGAATCCAAGCAAATTCGCTTCAATCCACGAGAATTGAGGCCCCATTCTTGCGGCAATCAAATTAGTAGTGAGATTCGATCGATTATCAAGAGGTAATTTGAGTTTTTATTAGATTTAGATCTTTAATTTCGCAAATTAGTTCTTAGTGTTCTTCATTTTTCCCAAAATTTAGTTCGAAAAACTGCTGATTTTGAAAATAGGATATATCTCTTATTATAATTCAAAATCACTTTATTTTGGTGTCATTAGATTTCTCTTTTCATCAGCTTTCCATGGATAGAAAATTCATCGAATTCCGAGTTCATTTAACCATTCAATTTGACGTTTGACCAAGCACTGTTCATCTTTCATCAAAAGTCAAATGTTGACTTTCGGGGTCAATTACTTTCAATTTACAAATCAGGATTCAATTATTTTGGTCTCCTTAGATTTCTCTAGTTCTTAGGTTTCCATTGACATATGAATTGCAAGATTTGGATTTCATTTTACCAGTCAATTTGAAGATTTCTTCTGAGGTGTTCATTTCGGGGATTTTCTGATATTTGATTTTCAATAATTCATAGTAAATCCAATTCTTATCCAAAAATCACGAATTATATATCAATAAATTCCATTTTCTCTCTAGTTTCTAAATATATAATTTTCGTAATCTTCTAACAATCTTTGATTCTCTGATTTTACAGAACACCTACTATTGGTCAAAATCAATGCTTTGACTTTGACTTTTGACTTTTTTCTGTCAAATCTGAGAATTGAATTCTTAAAACTTCTTATTTAGTTTATTTATATCATTTCTATTCATTATATATTATTTTCACTTCTTTAAAAACCCCTTTTAAACCTAAGTTTGACCAAGTCAACTCTGCAATTAAAGTCAACCTTGCTCTCTGTGGATCGACCCGATACTTACACATTACTTCATTTTATATCTTATCTTTGTGAGTTCGGTTTTATAAATTTTTTGACTCTTAAGTTTTTGTGTTTTAACGACGCACGAAAACGCTTCGTCAGTGCAGGCGCGCGTGAGGGGGATAAATTATTTTCCTTGGATGTCCTCTTTCTCTGCTCCTCATCGAGTTTTCTCCCTCTCTCTTCCTGTCTTCTGTGCTCTCTTCCTCTTCCGATCTCTTGTGACAAAAAATAATTCCTTCGTGGGAGAGGCTAGAGGGGAGGCGACCTCTTGTTCTCCACTCTCACTCACTCTCGCACTCTATCTCTCCGCATCCTCTTTCTCTCTTGTGTCACACATCCTTTGAACCTTCTTCTCCCTCTATATCACGTGCGAGAAAACTGCCCCTGATTCGATTGCTTCTTCTCGCCATTGTAGAGAGAAGTGAGAAGAATAGAGACAGAGCAGAGAGGGGAGAGAATAATTTTTTAAATTTTTTTCTATGTGTAGTTTGACCTACGCGATTTGAAGAGAGAGAAATCAAATCAACGGTCTAGATTCCTCTGAATTAAAAGCTTGATATTTGATGATCTTGATGGAATTGGGGACTAAAAATGTATAGGCATGATTTTTATTTCAAGATCTACAAGTCTATTAGAGCTGATTATAAATCTAAGACGAAAAAATAGCGTTTTAAATATTTCATTGTGTGCCTCTAGCATTGGCTAGTCAGAAGAAAATAAGTCAGCGATCGATCAATCTTTGTGTATGGAACACCATTTTTAGTGAGTTTCTTCTCTTTCCTATTGATTCCTCGTGTTGGCTGCAAGAAGTGCAATATGAGAAAAATATACGGGGTCTTGAAGGTATGTTTGGATAAGAGAGCATCACTAAAGTATGTTTTTGTCATGAATCCTTAGATTAAATTTATTTTCTATCTATCTTTTCTATTTTCTCATCTTTTTATCCACATTTTCAGATTTATAAAACCTAAAAAGCACTTTTTCACTATCAATAAAGGGGTTTCAATCTTTGAAACGAGTCTAGAAGTATTTGATCGGTCTATTTCATTCCCGTGTACATCTTCTTCCTTTCACCGATCATTTTCGCTTTCTTCATTGAAAAAAGACAATTTTTTTATTTCAATCTTCTATCCGTTCTCTTAGTGGATTCGACCTTGACTTGCCATTGTTCTAAAATTATAATTCGAATTTGAAGAGTTGAGTATATTTTTTTGATACGATAATTTGTGCATTGAACAACCGTATTTTGATGCATATCACTACATCATGTACTCTAAGAGATATAGAATATGCAAGAGCTCCCTTATGAAACCTTTTTGTTATCAGTTACCATGTATGTATGATACTTCACCTACATGAGACTCATGAATGAATTAGGGTATGATCAACTGTCAAACCCTAATCGTTCACTCAAGTAAGTACTAATGGATGTAAGAAATTATTGGGAACTCCTTCGTTGATATTTTAACTATCTTGGCCAAGATTTCATCGCAACTCATTCCTTGAGTCAATCTCCTCAAATATCAAGGGAAGATTATTGCATCTTGACCACATAATCATCTTTGAGGACTTCATGTTGTATCCAATATCTGACGTTTTAGAGATCCCCTAGCTAGGGATTTGTAAGTCATAATCAAAATGGGGTGCGGTCATCCATCCCTAAGGTATCTTTGGTGTCTCACCTACTATAACGTGACATTATGAATCCCCAAATGGTATTATACCTAACTATCAATCAGGTTGATTATGATACCTATCAGGTTGATTCACTGAATAGATAGTCACATTTTATCACTACTACCTCCTTGACATGACTCACACTCTTTTGTTGGAAATGAGAGTGCCCCAATATTTCTAGTTCAATGCCCTTCTTACCTTCGCCTACCTTCTTAACGGCTTACCCTCTCACCTCTTAGTGATGAAATTCCTCTTTGTTGACTCCATCCTTACCACAATCTCTTTGCCTTGCCTCCTTGATTTTTTGGTTGTGTGGCCTTTGTTCCTAACCATACTTCCAATAAATCCAAGTTGGTGCCACATTTCATTGAAGGGATGTTTGTTGGCTACTCGCACTAAAAAAGGCTATCATGTCCATTTTCTAGATCAATGCGAGTACATGACATATATAGGCATCACCTATTAGGTTTAATCTATATTAAGTGGACATAGTTATGTAGTATTATGAATTAGCTATCATTTAATCCCATTAAGTGATTCAATTATATGAAATGAGGGGATTAAGACATTCATTTATGTGTGTGGAGGTTATTTATGTGTAGAAGCAATTAAATCAATTAATAGTCAATAATAGGCTGACCAATTATTGATTTAGAGGCTTAAGCTCTCCTCACTCTCTATAAATAGGAGGCCATAGTCTACTTGAGTAACCCAATGCTTATAACCCTCTAGATAGACTCTCATTTCTTCTAGAGATCAAGTGGTTATCTTGGGGATATTCAAGACGAATATTCTCCACTTCAGAAATCTACAATGGTGAAGAATCATCCCATGAATTCAGGTATGAGTTTATTTATGTTTTATGTATCTCATTATGCTAATGAATTAAGATGCAACTCAAAGTTTTTATCAATTGGTATCAGAGCCATCTATACATCTATTCATTAGGATAATCAAGTTATTTCTGTCTATTAATTGAGATATTTAGTGTTTCCTATCCTCTATCTCAATGAAATTCAGAAGAACCATCTATCTAGTCTTCTGAAATTTCATCGGGAATTTTTATTTTGAATTCAATCATCGATCTGAATTATGAGGTCATTGGGTGGTCTAAATTATGAGTTCATTTTTTTAAATATACCAATTCCTCTCTTCCTCAAATTCTCTGATTCGTCGAAGCAAAAAGATGTGAAATCTCGCTGAGAGGAAGCATCGAAGAAAATCATTTCTTCCGTCTTCTCTTCCGTCGTCTATTCAACTGATATTTCCGCGTCCGTCGCTACGGGCTCTCCAGATGAAGTTTCAATACTCAACTGGGTTTTCGGTTCTGGACATACTGATGTGATACCTCGTTCGTTCGTCAGGGAGAAGGGTGGGTGAAGAGAAAGGATGACGAGATGGAAAGGGGGTGGAAGGAATAGTGTCTCGCCTTCTCGGCGAATTCTTCGTTCACTTCGACTCCCCGAGAGGACCTTCACCCACTTGGAGTTAAGCCCGGACCCGATGAATGCCCCGAGAATATTTCCGATGATAACTAACTCATGAAAATAACACTCAAAAAGGAACTTCATGCCCCGTCTGACTATTGGGGACCCCTATTTAACGACGCCCCTCACTGAAGATTCTAAAAATAGACGAATTCTGTCGGGCGCGTCGTCGACTTTGTAGAGCGCCGAGGTCGCTCTGTACGTGCTCCCGGTCCTTCGTCCTCTGTGCTTGTGCCTGCGGAAATCGTCGTTGAGGCGCTGGCCGTTTCGCCTTCGTGGGGTCCACGGGACCCATCATCCTCCCCGGGTTCCAAAAGACTCAACCCCGGCGAGTCAGGCGGGTGGCCTGGTTCAGTGGGGACGTCTAGCTGCCCCTGATACGGCAGGAGATGGCAAACGTTTAAAGTAGTGGGAATTCTCCAGTCTGGCGGAATGGCGATATCGTAGGCGTTGGAATTGATCTTCCTACGGACCTTGAAAGGACCGGCGGCGCTAGGATGTAGCTTGTGAGTGTTCTCAGTTGCTTATCATTCGGGGCATAACCTGATCATCACCATGTCCCCCTCCTAGAATTCGCAGGAATGGCGGTGCTCGTCGACTGCTGTTTTGACTTTATTGTTGTATTCAGTGAGCCTATCTCGTACTTGTTGGTGGAGCACTGTAAGGTCCGTGGCGAATGTGACGGCCTTGGTGGAACACGCACCCGGAGTCGGAAGAGGGAGAAGATCTACTGGTAAGTTAGGGTCCTTTCCCGTAGTAATGCGGAAAGGTGAGTATCCGGTGGCACGATGTTCGGAGGCGTTGTACACGAATTTCGGCTCGAGGAAGAAGCTCGTCCCAGGCCGTGGTGTTCCCTTGGACGAGGCACCGCAGGAGATTTCCCAAGGTTCGGTTGGTGACTTCTGTTTGTCCGTCAGTTTGGGGGTGAAAAGCCGTCGAGAACTTAAGTGTCGTTCCCATCAGGCGCCAGAGAGTCTTCCAGAAGCTACTGGTGAAATGCACATCGTGGTCGGAAACGATGCTGCGAGGAATTTCGTGGAGACGAACCACTTCCTTAAAGAATAGCCGGGCTGTGTGTGAGGCATCCGTAGTTTTGGAGCATGCGATAAAATGAGCCATCTTGCTAAAACGGTCGACGACCACCAGTATCAAATCTTGCTACCACCGAGCGTGAGGTAGACCCACGATGAAATCCAAATTGACCTCTTTCCAGGGAGATTCCGGAACGGGTAGCGGTAGATAGGGTCCTGAATTCTGCTTTATCAGCTTGCCGATGGTGCAGGTAGAACAACGACCAATCAGGCGGCGAACGTCGTGACGGAGACGTGGCCAGTAATAGCGGTCTTCCAATGCACGGAGTGTCTTTGAAATGCCGAAATGGCCAGCGAGTCCTCCCCCGTGCAGCTCCCAAATGAGGAAATCCCGGGTGGAACCTGAGGGAATGTAGAGACGATTGTGGAAGAAAAGAAACCCCGATTCTTCCCGATAATCTTCGAGTGGAGTCATTGATTGGGCAGCGCTTCGCTAGGCCTCCTGGAAATCCGGGCAATTGGCTTATAGAAGGGGAAGTTGATCAAATCCGGTAATCGCTGCCTGAGAGATTTGGAGAGTGTGGTGGCGGCGGCTGAGGGCGTTGGCTACGCGATTATCTCGATCGGGTCGGTGACGGAGAGAGAATGTGAATTCTTTGTAAGAACTCCATCTAGCGTCTGTGGCGCGCGCTGAGCCTTTTCTGGGAATGGAGGAATCGGAGAGCATCATGGTCGCTGTGGAGAGTGAACTCTTGATGTAGGAGATAGTGTCGCCAAAACTTCAGAGATTGTACCACGATGTATAGCTCTCGATCGTAATTGGAGTATCTTCCTTTCACATCGTTGAGTTTCTCGCTGAAATAGGATACCGAGTGCGTGTCTTGCGAGAGAACCGCACTGATGCCCGTGTTAGAGGCATCTGTTGCCACGTTGAAGAGTTTGTTAAAGTTTGGGAGCCGAAGGACCGGAGCGGTCGTCAGGGAGATTTTGAGCTGCTAGAAGGCGCGTTCGGCGGCTGGATTCCAGTCGAATTGGGTCTGCCGCAACACGTTAGTCAGCGGAGCGGTGAGGGAACTAAAGTTGCAGACGAAGAGTCGATAAAATTGAGCTGAGCCGTGGAAACTCCGGACGTCGAAACACGGACCGGGGTGTTGGCCCTTCTCGAATGGCTGTTGTTTTGACGGGATCCACGGCGATGCTGGCCGTTGAGACGATGAACCCAAGGAATGATAGGGACTGGTTCAGAAAGGAGCACTTGGAGGTATTGGCGTACAGTTGCTCTTCTTGAAGCTTGGCGCAAACCGCTCGGAGATGCTCCTTATCTTCGGCGACGGAATGACTGTAGACGAGAATGTCATCAAAATAAACCATAAAAAACTTACCGACGAAGGGCCGAAGCACAACGTTCATTAATCTCATGAATGTGCTTGGGGCATTGGAGAGTCCAAATGGCATGACGAGCCATTCATAGAGCCCTTCGGTAGTTTTAAATGCCATTTTCCATTTCATCCCCATGCTCGGATGCATACTTGGTGATACTTGTTTCTGAGGTCCAGCTTGGAGAAAATTTCGGCTCCAGCGAGCTGGTCCACTAGATCATCGATGCATGGAATAGGAAACCGGTATCGCACCATGATGCGGTTGATGGCCCGGCAGTCGATACATAATTGCCAGGTGCCGTCCTTCTTGGGGGCTAGGAGAGCGGGGACCGCGCACGGGACTATGGCTTTCGCGGATGAGGCCGCGACAGAGCAGGTCCTCTACTTGTCGCTGGAGTTCTGCGCTCTGTGTGGGATTGAGGCGGTAGTGGGGGTAGATTAGGCAGCGTGGAGCTTGGCACAAAGTCAATGAAATGCTGAATGGCCCTGTCGAGAGGCAGTGCATCGGGGGATTCCGTGGGAAAAACAGCGGCAAATTCCTGCAGGAAATCCGGATAATTACTCGAGCTAGGGAGCATGGTCTTGGTACGCACCTTGATTGCCCACACAGGAGCATCCTGTTCCACGCCTTGGAGGAACTGTCGGGCCGAAACGATTCCGAGGTGCTGTACGGGTGGCTGTAGGATTTCAGAGGCCCCTGCGGACTCAGTGGTGTCTTGGTTCGGAGGAACGAACGGTTGCCAAATTTTCTTGATTCCTCCAAAATGGAATGTGCAGCGATTGGTCCTCCCATGTTGCGCGACATCCCGATCGTAGAGCCAAGGTCGACCGAGCAACACGCTCCCCATGCCCACGGGTAGAATGTCGCACCAAATGTCCTCGCGATACCCCGCCACCTTCAAAGGCACGATGCACCGTTTTGTCACTGCCAGGGAGGCCTCGTTGATCCACATGGCTTTGTAGGGTCGTGGATGAAGCCGAGGGTGGAGACCAAGGGCGTGAACGAAGGCTGCCGCAACGACGTTCACCACGCTCCCGCTGTCTACCAGAATCTTTGCCACTGCGGAGCCTATCTCTGTGAATGTTGAAAATATCGCAGAGCGAAGGGGATCCTCCGTGCTGGGCATGACTTCTTCCAAGTCTTGCCGGGGATCAGACAACATCATTCCTAAGGGGGCGGCGATGGCCAGGGAATGCTCTGCGCTTGTAAGTGACTTCATCTCTTTGTTGATGCACCCGACGACGGTAGGGGATCCTTCGAAGGCAAGAGCGAGTTCCGGATCGGCCTCGTATGTTTCCGCGAAGGCGTCTTCGAGGTTGGGCGACGAGGGTTGATCCGCGTCTTGAACCTCAACCAGCAGTGCGCGTGCCGGTCGAGTCGTCTATCCGGAAGACAAGCATTAGGCTGCAAAGTGGCCTGACGAAGCATTTTCGTGCGTCGTTAAAACACCGAAACGTTGGTTGAATAAAATTTATGAAACCGAACTCACAAAGATAAGATATGAGAATCAAGTAATGTGTAAGTATCGGGTCGATCCACAGAGAGCAGTGTTGACTTTAATTGCAGAGTTGACTTGGTTAAACTTAGGTTTAAAAGGGTTTTAAATAAGTAAAAATAAGAATTAATGAGTGGAAATGATATAAATAAGCTAAATAAGAAGTTTTAGGAATTAAATTCTCGGGTTTGACACATAAAAATCAAAAGTCAAAGTCAAAGCGTTGACTTTGACCAATAGTAAGTGTTCTATAAAATCAGAGAACCAAGAAGAGTCAAAAGATTACGAAAATGAGATATTTGGAAACTAGAGAGAAAATGGAATTTATTGATATATAATTCGTGATTTTTGGATAAGAATTGGATTTACTATGAATTATTGAAAATTAATTATCAGAAAATCCCCAAAATGAATACCTCAGAGGAAATCTTCAAACTGAATGGTCAAATAAAATCCAAATCTTACAATTTTTATGTCAATGGAAAGCTAAGAACGAGAGGAATCTAAAAAGACTAAAATGATTGAATTCTTATTTGTCAATCAAAAGTAATTGACCCCGAAAGTCAACATTTGACTTCTGATGAAAGATGAAGAGTCCTTGGTCAAACGTCAAATTGGAGGGTCAAAAGCACTCGGAATTTGATGAATTTTCTATCCACGAAAAGCTGAAGAAAAGAGGAATCCACTGAAATCAAAATAAAGCGATTTGGAATTATAATCAGGGAGATATCATATTTTCAAAATCAGCAACTTTTCAGACGAAAATTTGCGGAAAATGAAGAACACTATGAACTAATTTGCAAAATTAAACTTCTAAATCTAATTAAAACTTAAATTACCTCCTGATAATCTCACTACTAACCCAATTTGTGCAGGAATGGGGCTTCAATTCTTGGGGATTGAAGCGAATTTGCTCGAAGTCTTCCTCGCGGACGTTCGGAATTCAAGGGGAAATATCGATGAAATCAAGGAGAAATTCGCGATCAATCCCGCTCCAATTGCTTTGCAATCGAGTCTAAACGCGGGGAGATCACAATGAACTAGAGATCTTCCTCAAAATTTGCTTCATTCCTTCATGAATCAATCAAAAGTTGAAGAACAAGGGAGAAATACATGGCTTTTTAAAGAGGATTTTAGCCCAAAAATCAAAGCCGTTTGATGCGGTCGTGGGCTCGGATCGATGGCATCGTGGGGGCGTTTTGACGTTGCGATGTCGTGGCTCCTGATTTGAAGCTGAATGCACCACGATCGCGCGCCGATCGGGCTACGATCGCGCGTCGATCATGGTTCTTCGTGAGGCGCGATCCACCGTCCGATGGGGCGTCCACCATTTGATGGCGATCGCGCATCAAATGAATCTACGTGTCGCCCCTATTGAAGTCCCATATCGCGATGCATTGCGATCGTTCGATGAGGATGAAACCGTCTAGAAAACTCCACATGATGCTCCCTGATTTCCGACGTCGCGAAAAATTGCGACCGTCAGATGGCAACCGTGATCTGATGAAGATTCGACGTGCCAGGGAGCTCCACGCGTCGCTCGTCTGATGGAGATGAAGATCACGCTTCATCACGACCGTCTGATTTGTGATCGCACGACGTCTACGAAGCGATGAAGATGAGCGCTCCTCGTGGCGCCACGTGGCGCTCGGTGATCTCTCCGATCGCGTCCGCTTAAAGTGGCCTTTCACGCACGTGTTCTTTTGATGATCGCATGGACTCGGGTCCACGCGATCGACATCTTCGCAACATAATCCAATGCCTTAAAAGCCGCCACGTCACCTGCACGTTAAGACATGAGACGGGACATAGTCCCACACGGAAAATGTAGAAAAACATCTTGCGGTTAAATAGGGGGGGGGTAACTATAAGCTAATTAGTGTTACAACCCCCCTCTCTTACCAAGGCCCCACTATACCCGTGGGCCCTCCATATGCGAACCTATTTGCCACGTGGCGCCCCACACGGGCGCCCACGTGGACCCGCATGGTCGCGTGGTCCCCCTGCCACGTGGCCGCGCATTGTGCGCCTCTTGCGCCCCGCGTGGGCCATCCACGGCTCTGCCACGTGGCCTCAGCGCCGCCTCGCACCCGTGCGGTGGTCTCGCGCGCCACGTGTCAGCTCGTCGGAGCTCCCGCTCGCCACATCAGCACCTGCAGGTAATAAACACCCTTTTTCACGATTTTAGTAAAGAAAAAATCAAATAAAGTATCAAATAAAAATCAGAAAAAGGCATAAAACTTTAGAAATTCATAATTTAAAATATACAACTCCTTTTTAATCCAAATTTTCTCCATTGGATCACAAATTTCTTCCTTTTTAACATCATGTCATTTAAAATATATTTTGAAAGAAGAAATCAAGATGAATTAGAATTTACTTAAATCATTTCTCACTAAACATTCTAAATCATAAATTCATCTTGAAATTATCCTTCCAAACATTTACTAAAGTCAAAAATCATTCAATAAAAGAGATTTACTTCTATTAATTTAAACTTAACAAAAAGATTAGTCATCTATTAAGCATGAAATTATCCCTAATTTATGCATAAATATCGACTTTAGTGAAATGACATACCAATGGAGAAAATTCATAAAAAGTATGATAACATGCATCATATTCACATAAAATAAGCATGAATATGAGTTAATTAGGATAATAATTCAAGTTATAAATGCATGTTATCATGGCCCCTATCCCTGGCATTTGTAGCAGGCGACTCGTGTTCTCGTTCTTCTAGGGGAGGCGGGAGATGGGTGTGGTCGTAATCCCTGAGGGGTCCTGCCCGCCTGTGTGGGTTTGTTAGTAGAGGCTTGACGCATGCCGACTCTGTGCGAATATGGGCCGGGGGGGGGGGGCGCCGAGGCGATTCCCTGTAGTAGAGATAGGGGTTATCGACGGGGTTGTTGAGGGGGTAGGCAGGAGTAAACGGGGAAGAGGGGCTGATGAGGAACTCTGTCTATTAACTAGGGGTAGTGGAACTGGGAGGGGATGTCGAGGGCCCGTTTGGACGTACCGAGTGACTTCTGCGGTTGTGATCTAGGGCGTGTGTCCTCCTTGGTTGTACGTGGTGTACATCTCCATGTTGAGGGCGTAACAGTAAGCTTTCTCTAACGTGGAAACCTCTTGCAAAACCAGTTCTCGCTGGAATTCCGGTCGTAGTCCGGCCCAAAATCGGGCGAGCGTTGCCATAGGTTCTTCATCGACATTGCAGCGGATCATCAGATCATCAAATCGGGTGATATAGTCGGCCACTGTTCCCTCCTCTTGGCAAAGATGTTGCCATTCGTCGAGAATCATAGGCCTGTAACAAGCGGGGACAAATTTTACCCGTAATCGGCTCTTCATTTCCGCCCAAGACGTTACCATCGGTTCGTGTCGACGTTCCGTAGTGGCATGCAAGTTCTGAAGTAGATCCGAGCATGACCGGTAAGCTTCATTTGGGCGAATTGAACCCGGCGATTTTCAGGAAGCTGATACCAGTCGAAGTACTCATCTAGCTCGGCCTCCCAGTCCATGTACCTTTTAGGATCTAAAGAACCGTCGAAGGCCGTAACCTCAGGTTTGGCTCCTTTCTTCGCTGCGTCCCAGTGGTGTTCTGTCGTCTGTCCACCGATGGCTGGTGGAGGAGGGAGTCCGCCCCCACTGCGTTTGGCCAAGGGATATATTTCTGTCGACTTGACCGTCTTGAGTTGTAGTAGTTGCGTCATGAGGAATTCCAGTTGAACCTTTGTTTCATCTTGACTCCAGATGATGGATTTTTCCCACTCGGGCATGTCGTCAGGAAGCATGGTTGCACTACCTCCTGCGCGGAATTCGGCTCCAGAACGGGTCGACATGAATGTCGCCTTGGCTTTGATACCAAAAATATGATGTGATACCTCGTTCGTTCATCATGGAGAAGGGTGGGTGAAGAGAAAGGATGCCGAGATGGAAAGGGGGCTGGAAGGAATAGTGTCTCACCTTCTCAGCAAATTCTTTGTTAACCTCGACTCCGCGAGAGGACCTTCACCCTCTTGGAGTTAAGCCCGGACCCGATGAATGCCCCGAGAATATTTCCGATGATAACTAACTCATGAAAATAACACTCAAAAAGGAACTTGATGCCCCGTCTGACTATCGAGGACCCCTATTTAACGACTCTCCGTTTCCTCTCTCTATCTGACACCCCTCACTGAAGATTCTAAAAATAGACGAATTTTGTCGGGCGCGTCGTCGACTTTGCAGAGCGCCGAGGTCGCTCCGTACGTGCTCTCGGTCCTTCGTCCTCTGCACTTGCGCATGCGGAAATCGTCATTGAGGCGCTGGCCGTTTCGCCTTCGTCGGGGTCCGCGGGACCCATCACATACATTACTAGATCGTCACCGACAATAAAAACTTTCAGGTAGAACGTGATGAAATAGCGACGGAAATTATTTCTCGCCTCTTAACCACCATCAAATCATTATTCTTTGGGTGCAACACATCTTGTAGTGATTACTAGCACTTCATTTTCATACGAAGTCATCAAAACCTTTACTCATCCGTGAATACCAATTTTGGCCGACTCCGAAATCTCCGAAATTGCCGCAATCGCCATGACTTTTTGCCGCAATTTCGAATCGGTAATGATTTTCAAAATCACAACAAAATCACCGCCTTTTCCCGCCGCAATTGCCGTCTTCATCAAGCACCTGTTCATACAAAGAACATGGGGAAGAAGACAGAAGAAGAAGATGACAAAGAGAGAGAAAGAGAAAAAAAGGGGATAAGGCCGATTTTACCTAAAATTAGCCCGATAACTCTAGAAATAAGAGGGACAATTCTAGGTAAAATCAGCCCAATAAAGAAAAGGGGGCCGATTGTAAACCTAAAATCGGCCCAATAAAGTAAAAGAGGGCCTTTTTTAGGTGAAATCGGCCCTAGGGAAGTCTAAAGACCGACCGAACCGAACCGAGACTATCGGTCCCACAAAATGGCCCGGACCTGGTCTCGGTCCAACTTTGGTCCGGTCTGCTTCAGGCCTTCGGTCTTGGACCGAAGGGCGAAATCTGCCCTTCTCTAATACTGTAGAGAGAGAGAGAGAGAGAGAGAGAGAGAATGATTTTTCCGAGAGGGAAAGAGAGTGCGGAGAGAGGAGAAAGAGAGGGAGAAAGAGAAACTAGGAAAGGAATAATTTCCAGAAAGAGATAGAAATAAATCTCTGACGGTGATCATTTCATCCAAGTTGGATATAAAGGAGGAGGAAAAATTACTGGAAGTATTAAGGAAAAATGAAGAAGCAATCGGATGGACCCTGACGGACCTAAAACGGGTTGGACCCTTCACTTTGCACTCATCACATCTTCCTAGAGGATGAGTCAAGACCCGTCGCGGAAGCTCAGAGACAACTCAACCCGAAGGTATGGGAGGCAGTGAAAGAAGAAATTCTTAAATGGCTAAACACAGAAATCATCTACCCCATATCCGATAGCCAATGGGTGATTCCGGCGCATATTTTTCCGAAGAAAGCTAGAGTAACGGTTACGACAAACGAGAAGGGCGAAGAGATCTAGACACAACTTCCAACAAAATGAAGAGTCTGCATCGACTATCGGAAGCTGAACTCTGCCACAAAAAAGGATCACTTCCCACTCCCGTTCATTGACAAAATCCTGGACCGACTGGCAGGATCGAGTTACTTCTGCTTTCTAGATGGATATTCGGGCTACAATCAGATTGTCATTCATCCCGACGAGCAAGAGAAGACGACGTTCACATGTCCCTTTGGCACATTCGCCTTGAGATGCATGTCATTCGGACTGTGCAATGCCCCCGCAACCTTTCAATGATGTATGACGGCAATCCTCCAAATTTCTGGGCAACAGCTTAGAAGTTTTCATGGATGATTTCTCCATCTTTGGAAATGACTTCGAAAGCTGTCTGGCTCACCTGACGATGATCCTGCAGGTATGCATCAGGAAACGACTGGTACTAAGTTGGGAAAAATCCCACTTCATGGTATGAGAGAGAGTAGTGCTTGGGCATATCGTCTCGGGAAAAGGACTAGAGGTGGACAAGGCCAAGATAGAGGTCATCCAAAACCTCCCTCTAGTAGGTACTGTTAGAGATTTGAGGAGCTTTCTTGGGCATGTTGGCTTCTATAGGAGGTTCATACAAGACTTTGCCAAAGTCTCCAAGCCACTCACCACCCTTCTTTGCAAAGACAAAGATTTCATCATCGACGAAGAAGGGAAGCACGCATTCATGATACTGAAGCAAACACTGATCAAGGCACCGATACTTCAAAGTCCTAATTGGGACTTACCATTCGAGATCATGTGCGATGCTTCGGACTACGCGGTGGGAGTGTGTCTTGGGGCAGCATCTCGACAAGAAGCCGACGACCATCTGTTATGCAAGTAAGACCCTCGTCGAAGCTCAGATAAATTACACGACTACGAGAAAGAAGCTTTTGGCCGTGGTCTACGCTCTCGAGAAGTTCTGGCCTTACATCTTGGGGAGCAAGATCATCATCTACACTGATCATGCTGCCTTAAAATACTTGCTCTCCAAGAAAGAAACCAAACCACGACTAGTATGATGGGTGCTGCTCCTTCAAGAATTTGACTTGGAGATAAAAGACAAGAAGGGCAGCGAAAACTCGGTGGGAGACCATCTATCGTGTCTCCACGTCTCGGGAGGAGGAGAGATCGGTGACACATTCCCTCGATGAGCATCTCCTCGCCATCTCGAGCCACGCTCCTTGGTATGCACACATAGTGAAATTCATCGTGACTGGATCGATCCTGGAGCATTGGAAATCGTCATAAAAAAGATAAGTTATTCCATGAGCTTAAGTACTACGTTTTGGGAAGAACCACTTATATTCCACCTAGGATATGACCAGATCATCCAATGATGCATACGAAAGGAAGAGCAAGGAGACATCTTGGCGATGTGTCACTCATCGACATGCGGAGGACATTTCGCGGAACACAAGACCATGTAAAAGATCCTACAGAGCGGCTTCTATTGGCCCTCCATCTTCAAGGACGCCCACCATTTCTACATGGAGTGCCTACGGTGTCAAGAGGAAATAAACATCTCCAAGCAAGATGAAATGGCGATGCGGCCGATCCTTGAAGTGGAAATCTTCGACCTTTGGGGGATAGACTTCATGGGACCTTTCCCACCTTCTGCGGGAAAGAGTACATACTAGTGGTGGTGGATTATGTGTCCAAGTGGGTTGAGACAATCCCCACTAGGACAAACGATCATTGGGAGGTACTGAGATTTATCACACGATGCATCTTCACCCGATACGGTTGTTTGAGGGCCATCATCAGCGACGACGGCTCACACTTCAATAATGCTCACTTCTGGGCATTGTTGAAGAAGTACAGAGTACATCACCGCGTCACCACACCATACCACCCCTAGGTGAATGGGCAAGTAGAGGTAAGTAATCGAGAAGTCAAGACCATACTTAAGAAGATAATTTGACCAAATGAGAAGGATTGGGCACACAAGCTTCCCAATGCACTATGGGCATACCGGATGACATACAAGACACCCATCGGGATGTCTCCCTTCCGGCTTATGTTCGGGAAAGCCTACCATCTTCCGGTTGAGGTAGAGCATCGAGCCTATTGGGCTATCAAAAATCTCAACCTATCACTGGACGAAGCAGCTTCAGGAGTTACAGGAGCTGAGGCAAGATGCGTACAAAAAGGCGGCGATCTACAAAGAGAAGACAAAGGCCTTTCATGACCGACACATCCGATGATGATCATTCCAGGTCAACGATAAGGTCTGGCTCTACAATTCGTGCCTTAAGCTCTTTCCTTGGAAGCAGCGCTCTCGATGGGATGGTCCTTACGTGCTTCTAGAGTTGTTCGACGACGGAGCGGTACTCATCTCCGACATCAAATTCAGTCAACAATTCAAGGTAAACGACCATCGTCTTAAGCCTTACATGACATCAGAGCCACCCGCACCGGCAGAAAAAGGTAAATCTGCATCTTCCCGAGCACTCGAGGACGTGATGGTATCACCCTCGACCCATCATTAGTCGTAGATTTTATTTTGGTTTCGTCTGGCTGAAGACGTTAAACTTAGCGCTCTTGGGAGGCACCCCAAGATTATCTTACCTTTTAGTTTTCTTTGTTTTTCAGTTTTTATAGATATCGGAGAACTACACTTGGAAAGGGCGCACCTTCTCGCAATCCCGCGAATGAGATCACGAATTAATGAGTTTTTCTAACCTTTTATCCTCTCACCACATTTTCTTATCCTTGTCATGCCATGATTTGATATTTTTTCTATCTCTTGCATGAGCATGTAGTTTTCATTGAGGGCAATGAAAGATTCTAGTTGGGGGGTGTGGACTTAGAAAAATCTCTACTATTTTCAAAAATTTTAAAATTCTACATTCTAAAAAACTCCTATTTTTCAAAAATTTGATCTACTCTATCTCACCTTAGAAGTTTTGACATCTAGAGATCGAACCTACTAGAGATGTAGAAGTGAGGGCCTTATAGCCCATATGATTATATTTTGAGAAATAAAGCTAAATGATCTAGAGAAACTATGGATTATATTTATTGGTTGACTTCTTTGGGGTTGGGTACCTAACAAGCACCAAGGAAAAAGAGTAATCAAAGGTGGAAATGCTATGGATTGAAAAGGAGAGTTTTTGAGAGAAGATAAAATTCCATCCCCTACCGAACATCAGCCAAAACTGCTTAGTGTGGGAATTCCTTGATTCTAGACTTTCCCTTTTAAAAGAGTGCAACGATCCATAATTTTTGAAGGCACCAATCTTTCCTTGTAGGCATGTAGTTTATCTTTTCCAAAGCAGTCAAGTAGTTACACCACTTTATTTTAAACTTCACTCATGATAATAACACTCCCAAGTGATTCACAAATCCACCACATCTTCCATATCTTCCCACATGCACTTATACCTTCACACTAGACTTCATTTTGTTACATACTCTCTTTAGAAATCCTAAAAATCCCCCATATCCTCATGCTAGTCTTCTGAAATGTTTAAAAAAAATTGAAAAAAAATAAAGAGGAGAAAAGTCAAAATAAAGAGAGAAATAAGAAGTTACAAGAAGGAAAATAAGTGGGAAATATCTTCTACCTTCATCTCTACCTCCACCATGATCTCCACCATCTACCCTATTCATCACCATCCACCTCATTTGGGAATATAATTATCATAAGTAGTACTTTCTTTGTTTTTTCAAATCTACTTTGTTTATCATCATATTTGCTTTTAACCATGTCATACCTTTAGAAATAGTATCTTTTATTTCCTTTAGCCACCTCACACAATACATCCCAAAGATAGGAATCCTTTTGAATTGCGCTCTTTTTAGGAGGAAACCGAGTTGAAGGGAATTCTAAAACACTAAGTAGCCTCGATTTTGAGGGAAGGTGTGATATATCTATGGAGAGGGTAAGGAATTACATCCGCTCATGAGAGAGTGAGTATCTTTTCATCACCATAGCATCATACCTTAGATATGCTCACGTTGATTACAATTGTGAATTAGACTCGAGCATTAGCCGATGAGCACTACCCTAACATGCACTAAAGAAGTCAACCTAAAGATGGAATCTAGATCATTATAGCCTACAATATGAGGAAAACGTGATCATACATTGATATACTTCATCTTTTTAGTAGTAGGATTCAAAGGATGAAATGACCTTCTAGGAAGATTATATAGTAAATTGCTAAGAGACTAGCAATCATTTAAGTTGGGGGGGGGATGATAACATGCTAATTAGACATGATAATACATGATTATTGATGCATATTAAGGCATAAATGATTTCATTTCTATGCATGTTATCATATTTATGAGTATTTATCTATCATTCCATGAAAAATTCATTATAATATCAAAATACTTTAAATTAGGGTTAAATATGATGAATTAAATATAAATAACTTTATAACCCATCTTTACTTGAGATTATAAGTGTTTTTAAAGTTAAAATAATGAGAGAAATCATTTTATAAACATTAATTTAATTTTCTAAAGTTAAAATCTTTAAGAAATAAATGTATTTTTGCAATAGAAATTAAACCACTCACTATTTCTTAATTTTGACTTATGATAATGATAGATAATTAAATTTTGGATCAAATGAAAGAAATTTGGATTAATTTGGAGTTATAATTTGAAAGTTATGATTTTTATAATTTTTAGGAATTTTCTAGAATTATTTCTGAATTTCTTTAAGTATATTTTCGATTTTAAATCTATTAAAACAATTAAAAAATAAACAAAAAGGGGTTTATTAATCGCATGGGACCCACGTGGATGCGCCGTGGCACGCATAGGCCACGTGGCAAAGCCACGCGGATCCACGCGAGCACCTGGGTGGCACGAAGGTGACATGTGTGCGTATTTATATTTACTCATAATATAGGGTTATAGTAAATATAAGCATCCCAGATTATCGGAACTGGCTAACTCTTATTTTCATCGCATATTATATACCGGATCATTCGCTTTCTTTTTCTCCGCGTGGGACTATGTTTCACTCTAGTTTTTAATTGCAAGCGACGTGGCCGAAGGTGATGCGTTGGATCAAAAGCGCGTGGATCACGTGGACGCAGAGTCTACCAGATCACCAATCACGCACGTGCCTTTATGGGGAGTTAAGTGAAATGATCGCGACCATCCATCAACGAGTTATAACGGTCGAGATAAAACGTGCTCAAAACGCATCTGAAGCATCCGATGGATGCGTTTTCAAGGCGTTTTATAACGTGCGACACGTGGCTTCATCTGAGCGCTCCATCGATGATCAGACGATTGTGACTTAATCGTAACGGTTCGCGATGAACCATTTCATCGGAACCGTCGAATAATCCGATCAAACGGTTACACCCAAATACACTATAAATTGAGATGTTCTTCCAATTTTGTAAACCATTCGAGAGCAAATCAATCAAATTGATCTGTTTAGACACCAAATCTCTTAAATTTCTTGATCCAATCCTCTTCTAGACTCAATCTCGCGTCCACGGAGTGCTTAAGATCAAGATTTGGCCAAAAGACGAGGAAGAAATCAACGCTTGAACTCCACGATCGCGATTTTTTGGATTTTTTATGAAAAGCCTTAATCTGGCGATTAATTGGGTTAATCCAATTGCAATCTTGGGTTAGTGGAAGTGGTTTTCACTAATCTTTTATTTATTCATGTTTAATTTTCGTTTAGATTAGTAGTTTAGATATAATTTTGTTTCATTTTTGTTAAAATTGTTCTTCTGATTTTCGAAAATCATCCTTGACTTTGATCTTCAATTTCTCCGCGAAATCAAAGTCAAATTCGATGATTTTTGATTTTGTGGAATTGCCTTGAAGTTCTCTTTCATAATCTACCATTTTCCCCAATTTCTACAATCGATTCATTGTCTTATTTGATCAAATTCGAAGAGATCATCAGAATTTTCCCTAATTCCCGCTGGATTCGACCCTTATTTACCATTATACCCCTCAATTCGAGATATTTTCATCAAATTGGTAAGTTTGGACTTTGTTTTGACTCATGACCGTGTGCAATTGATGACCTGGTGGTCTTGTTCCGTTACCCACCCGGTGGACTCGCCAGAATTGGACATGTGGCACATGCGGAGGAGAGAGAAAGGATCTCTCCAAGAAGATCTAACGGTTGTGATTCCATACAATTGAGATCATGATATTCAATGATCCAGCCGTCAGATTGGGCCAAAAACTTTAGGGGGGAGTTTTTCACGCGCTCGACCCTTCTTCCATTTTGGGGGATTTTCATACGAATGGGCGACTTCGACCTCTTGTATGGTACTTCTAAACATTTTGGTTCCTCCTAAGTGAATGAGAGAGAGAGAGAATGTTGGAGTCCATCTTCAGTCATTGCGGATGCTATTGAAGAGTGGGATGACGAATCCAAGCAGAGATCGAGGAGAAACGCTACCTAAGGCCATGATGTGGGGTGACACTTAGGTAAGAACATCTCTTAGATCTTTGTTAAACTCTTCGTAATCCTGTGGGATCTTGGTTATGGGACATACCCAAGATCACGATGTTTTCCAAAACATCCCAGTATGTTCTTCTATTTTCCTCGCGACGAGAGTGCATGTGATTCAAGAGGATACTGGTAGGTCGTCCACCAGACCGTGTAGTGCTGACGCAGGGTAAGTAAATTTCAATCATTTCTTCGCTTCTAAATTTTATGTGAAAATAGATTCCGAGTTACCCCTTTTAAATCAACCGACCAACAATTAGATTTCCCCTTTTCTGCAAGTTATTCCAAAAACCCGATTGATTAGGTTTGACCTCCCTTACTCGAATCTGACTCGATTCCTATCGAATAGAGCTTGTTTTGAATTGATAGAGTAGGTCTTTAGGAATTAATTATTAATATATTAAAAAAAAAATTATCTCTGGAACCCATCAGACTGATCCCTAATCTATGTGGATTCGACACCCTACTTACCACTAAACCAAGTAGGAATTATAAATGTTTTGATTGATTCAAGATTAAACAATAACAGACTCACCGAGTACTTTAGGATCAATTTTAGATTATCTTTAAGTCCACAAAGATGATTGTGTGATCAAGATGGGATCATCCACCCTTGGTATTTGAGGAGATTGAGTCAAGGAATAAGATGCGATGAAATCCTTGGCCAAGGTAGTTAAAATATCAGAGGAGTTCCCGATGAAGTCTACATGTATCAATACTAACTTATGTGACCAATTCGGGTTTGACAGTTGACCGTACCCTAAGTCATTCATGAGTCTTATGTGGATGAACGATTATTGATAACATGCTAATTAGACATGATAAAACACGATTATTGATGCATATTAAGGCATAAATGATTTCATTTCTATGCATGTTATCATATTTATGAGTATTTATCTATCATTCCATGAAAAATTCATTATAATATCAAAATACTTTAAATTAGGGTTAAATATGATGAATTAAAGATAAGTAATTTTATAACCCATCTTTACTTGAGATTATAAGTGTTTTTAAAGTTAAAATAATGAGAGAAATCATTTTATAAACATTAATTTAATTTTCTAAAGTTAAAATCTTTAAGAAATAAATGTATTTTTGAAATAGAAATTAAACCTCTCATTATTTATTAATTTTGACTTATGATAATGATAGATAATTAAATTTTGGATCAAATGAAAGAAATTTGGATTAATTTGGAGTTCTATTTTGAAAGTTATGAATTTTCTAATTTTTGGGGATTTTTCTAGATTTTTCTGAATTTAATTTCGATTTTTAAAGAATTTAAAACAATTTAAAAAGGAAAAAAGGGGGTTTATTTTCGTGCGGGACCCACGTGGGTGCGACGTGGCACGCAAGGCCATGTGACAGAGCCACGCGGATCCACGTGAGCGCCTGCGTGGTGCGGAGGTGACACGTGTCATGCATATTTATATTTACTCGTAATGTAGGGTTATAGTACATATAAGTATCCGATATTCGGATTCAAGCTAACCCTTATATTCGTCACCTATTATATACCTGACTCTTTCCTTTAATTTTTACCGTGTGGGACTAACTTCCACACGGAGTTTTAAAACGCAGGTGACGTGGCCGAAGGAGGAACATCGGATCAAGGGCTCACTGATTAACGCGCGTGGATCGTGTGGACCCGTGGTCCACCGGATCACCATCAAGCGCACGTGTCTTAAATAAGGAGTTATAACGGCTCAAATGGAACGTGCGGAAACACATCCTAACCATCGGATCACGATCCAACGGGAGCGATCTGATGCGTTTCATAAAACTTATCCACGTGGATTCATCCAAGCGCTCCATCAAGATCGAACGTTCGTGATTTAATTGAAACGGTTCACGGTAAAACGTTCCATATGAACCATCGATTGAAGTTAATCAAACGGTTACGCCCAAATGCCCTATAAATTGAGATGTTCTTCTGATTTGTAAGGCATTCGAGAGCAAATCAATCCAATTGATCTATTTAGACACCAATAGTCTTAAATCTCTCGATCCTATCCTCTTCTACATGCAATTCCACATCCACGGAGGGTTTAAGATCGAGATTTGGCCGAAAGGAGAGAGAGAAATTGACGCTTGAATCTCAACATCGCGGTTTTCTAGATTTTCGATTATAAGTCTTGATCCAACGATTAATTGAGCTAATCCAATCACAATTTTGGGTTAGTGGAGGCAGTTTTTGCTAATCTTTCATCTATTCATGTTTAATTTCAGTTTATATTAGCAATTTAAGTTCAATTTCGTTTTATTTTCGTCAACTTCGCGATTTTAAGTTTCAGAAATATTCCCCCACTTCGATCTTCAATTTCTCCGTGAAATCAAGGTCAATTTCGATGATTTTTGATTCCGTGGAAACATTTTGAAGTTCTCTTTCATAATCTACCATTTTCTCCAATTTCTATCATCAATTCATCGTCCAATTTGATCAAATTCGAAGAGATCATCATAAATTTCCTTATTTCCCTGTGGATTCGACCCTTATTTACCATTATACCCCTCAATTTGAGATATATTCATCAAATTGGTAAGTTTGGACTTTGTTTTGACATGAGACTGTATGAAATTGATGACCTCGCGGTCTCCTCTCATCAATTATACATACATTGTAATCGATGATGGGATGGTTTTATAAGTGAGTTCTTACATACTCCATATCTCCTAGTGTATGTGGTGTAGCTTGGCACCCAACGGGCTGGCAACTCAGACAATCGACTGGGTTAAATCAATCCTTGATTAATTAATCTATATGTGGATGTGGATAATTAATTAAGGTTGGCCAATAAGGTGTTATTTGGTTTATAAAGTTATTAACTAGTGAGATATATGGACCTAGAGGGTCACACACATAAGGTCTATGGACGTTGGTGGATATAGACATAAATTATGAGGGTTTTATGAAAAAAAACTTCATACCAAATGTGATGGAGAATCATTTCAACACAAGGACACAAGGCTTCCAAGTGAACCTAGGTATGAACTAAGGAAGATAACTCATTCCCAATATCAACAAAATAGCATACTCCTCCTTATTCACAAGTTTGATAAATTATTGACGAGACGAGACCGCGAGGTCATTGATTTCACACGGTATCGCGTCAAAAATTATTCCGAACTTACCAATTTTGGGAATTTAAAACGAATTGAGCGGCATAATGGTAAATAAGGGTCGAATCCACATGGAATTAATGTATTTTCGAGACATCTTTTGGAAATTGATCAAATTAGACGATGAATTGAGTGAGAAATTAGGGAAAATGGTGGTTTTAGAAAGATACTCAAAGATCTATCCACGGAATCAAAAATCACTCAATTTGGATTAGTAATCGCGGAGAAATCAAAGATGGAAGTGGGAGGAAATTTTCGGAATCGCGAAAAACATACACTGAAATTAAAATCAAAATTGAACTAAATTAAGATCCTAAACTTAAAATTGATGATACATGATGATAGATTAGAGGATAAACTTGTTTTCTAACCCGAGATAACGATCAAATTGATCCAATTGATCACCGGATTGACGGCTATTTATTCCGCGAATTCAAACGTGAACATCGGTGTTCAAGAGACAAATTCTCCTCGATCGATCGACGAAATCTCACTTATAAACACTCCGTGGATGCAAAATCGTGTCTAGAAGCGATTACAAGTGAGAGATTCAAGAGAGGAAGGGTATAGATGGGTCAATTAGATGAAATCCTTCTCGAATATCTTACAATCACGAAGAACACTTCGTTTTATAGGCTAATTTGGGCGAAACCGTTGGATGGATGCGTTTAATCTCCATCAACGGTCCAGATTAAATGCATTAAAGTGAAACGTTACGAAACTGTCGTGGCCGTCAGATCACGGATGGACGGTCCGGATGCGCTGCGTGGATAAGTGGTGGCGTACGACCCCCGTCGCCACCAAGGCATGACACTACGGCGCCGGAGAAGCCGACACCCACGCGCGTCCAGCCCCCTCGACAGGTGAAGACGAAGGATGCCGAGTTTCACTACACCAAGTGAGGACCTCATCTCGCCACGACACATTTCACAGGGCTTGCGCGCGCGTGGAGTTATCTTTCCAGTTTTTATTTCATTATGAACTTTATTAGCCTGCATGTGTTTAAGCGGGCCTTTGCATATCTTCTTCTCTCCCTTTTAGGCTTTCGGGTGGGCTCCTCCCCTTTTTCGGGATCCCATTTGTTAAGCCCTTCTCTTTGTGGACCTTTTTCTATTTTCTATGATTATGTTAGGTGTGGCTTGTGGGCCTCAAGTGGGCCCTTTCCTCTCTCGGCCCACTAAGGGCTCTATAAGAGGGGAAGGGACCCCCCCACAAACCCTAGCCGTCATTTGAAGAAAAGGAGTGTTCCTCTCTCAAGTGGCTGCTCAAGGAGGATCAAGGAAGGAGACCAACCGCCGCCTCCGCCGCCACCATCCGCCGCTGCACCACCACGTGCCGCCGCTGTGCCCGCCGCCGAGACCGCCGCCTCCCCTTGCTTTGGTCGCTATATTTCATCGTGCCACCTTCCTGCCGCCGCCGCCGCCGCCGGAACGCAGCACCGCCATCCCCTCCGTTCATCCCCTCCTCGAGCCCAGCTTCCACCTCTCTTCCCCTCCACGGACCTCCACCCCTTCTCTCTCTCTATCATTTTCCGTCAGCCCCGACCTGCAACCCCTCCCCGTCCTCAGATCTCTTCCTCCCGAATCCCAACTAGGTCGTTTCCCGTTCTCCCCACGTTTCCCCGGGTCCCTGTTCTTCTCATTTTCCACGCGTTCTCCCCCCCGTTGGAATTCCTTCATTCCAATCGCGCACCCCTTTGCGAATTCCCCCACGACGCTTGGCCTTCCCCATTCCACGCCGCCGTTCTCTCTCCTCCCAATCTCCCGGCTGCATTTCCTCAGCCGAAATAATCTCCAACTCCCCATCCCACATTCGACTCTCCTTCCAAATCCCGTTGCAGGCATCTTCGCCCGGCCCTCCCCCAACGGAAGCGCCGGCACGCCACACGTGATTCCCTTCTCCGTTCGTCACTCCCCGCATGATCGACTCTCCCTCACCCTCTCGCTACCCCCACTACCTACCCCATTCCCTAAACCGCTTCCAATCAGTCCGACAGCCTCCACGCCGTTCCCCGCAATCTCATTGGTACTTGAAGCCAATTCCAGAATCGAATCCATCTCCATGCCACCAATCCCCACCTCCGCGATTACTCGTGAATCCCATACTCCGTCCTATCCTCACTCCATGAAGATTCGCCGCCCTCTGCCAAAATCACAAATTCGGCACCTGAATTCGCCCCCTACGAATTTGGTTCCCAGCCGGGACGATCACTCCCGTCGCCTGCGCGGCGGATTTTCTAGCCCACTCTGACGGCCTGCCGTCATCGCCGAACGCATGCGCCCCAGCCACTCCCTTACCTAAAAAAAAGGAAAGTCTTGCAGATTCAAGCCGCCGCCGAACGAGGGTCATCCTCTACTACTCCACCAAGCTGACGCAACTACTCATCGCGAGAACCTGCTGTCCAACTCACCATCAAATGAGATCTTGGGCCGACCAGGCTCCCATCTCCCAACAAAGGGCTTAACGACCCTTGGCCCGAGCGCGGCCTGCTCGCGCTAGCCACACCCGACCGCGAGTGACACATCCCGTCACGCCACACGCTATCGACATCGCCGATTCGACTCTCCCCTTTGCTGCCCGCCCGTGCTGCGTACGAAGGGCCTCCATCATCACGACCGACCGGGCTCGCGCCCCGCAGGTTAGGCACACATTCCCCCCTTCATTTACTTCAAAGTTTATATCTTCTCCAGTGTTTCCCGCACTTGTCTCCACCGCCATCGGAACTTAGACTAGGAAGAGTGCCTAGACGACTTGATAGGGTTCTTACCGTGGTCCAACCCTTCGGGTTGACGGTCGAGCTCCCCTCGACGACTCACGGCCCATCGTCCTCGAGGACGTGGATCGGAAGGACTCCCGGACGAACTCTACTCGGCGCACCCCAGAGTCTACGGAGGCGACGCCCGAGACGGCACTCTGCTTGGTTGCATCATTAGTTATTTCATCATAATAGAGTTTCCCCTAGTCCATCCCTAGTATCGCGGTGTTAGATCGGTTTCGCACCCGGTCCTGCATCAATAAGCGTTATAAAACACGTGAAATGTCGTCCTTTAGATCACGATCCAACGGTCCAGATGAGTAGCGCACAATTTAATCAGGACCGTTATACCCATCTTAAATCGCACGTGTCTTTGATCACGATCGGTGGTCTTCTGGTTCACGGGATCCAGGCGTGTCAGTCATCGCGCCGTTGATCTGAAGATCGTGATGCCGCCACATCGCATTCAATCGTGGCCGTTATAACTTGATTAAAAGGGCACGTGCTTGATCTGTGATCCATGGACCACACGTCCACTCGATCGAGCGCGCTCCAATCGCGATCCAACGCCTCTCCCTGCGCCACGTGTCTTACAATTAATAAAACTGTGCGAGACTTAGTCCCACACGGAAAAAATTAAGCAAAACTGTCGGGTTTATAAGACACGACGATCTTATGGGTTGAATACCCTTCCGGTCTACGGAAGGCTGAATACCCATTTATATATAGTATATAAATAAAGTAAATTATTATATATGCCGCGTAGGCGCCGTGTGGGCCCGCGTGGCGCTGTCACGTGGCCCCGCACGGAAATTAACCGCTTTTTGCATTAATTTTAATTATTTTAATCAATTTAAATCGAAAACAAATTCATAAAAAATCCGAAAAAATCTCTAAAAATTATAAAAATCATAACTTTCAAAATACAACTCCACATTAATCCAAATTTCTTTCATTTGATCTGAAATTTAATTATCTATCATTCTAAAAAGTCAAATTATTTAAATAATAAGAGATTTAATTCTTATTTAAAAAATACATTCATTTCTTTAAGATTTTAACTTTAGAAAATTAAATGAATGTTCATAGAAATGATTTCTCTTATTATTTAACTTAAAAACCACTTACAATCTCAAGGAAAGATGGGTTATAAAATCTTTAATCTTTAATTCATCATAATTAACCCTAAATTAACGCATTTTGAGATTATAACATAAAATTGCATAGAATGATAGAAATGCACTCAAAGTATGATAACATGCATATAAATGGAATGTTTTATGCCTTATTTTGCATTAATAATCATGTTTTATCATGTTAAGATTGCATGTTATCAATTATCCATTCATGAAATGAATGAAGAAGACCTCTCTAAGACAATAAAAGAGGGTGTAGATTCAAGGGGACTTAGCTTCCCTCCTTTTCCAATCATATTCTGATCTGAAGATTGACTTGGTCATATGCAATTAAACCCTCATCTCTAGAACACTTAGAATTCCATATGTGGACCAAGTCAACCACCTTTTACCTTGATATAGGTTCCTCATCATCCAAAATCTACTCACTATATCATAGGTACCTTGTGTGAATAAATGATCTCAGAATCAGTAGGAAAAATCAGTACCACCCATAGTTAGAAGCATAGGAGAGATCTATATGTTAGTAACTTATGGAAGTGAATATCTTCGGTGATAACTTCAAGTCAAAGCCCATGCATGAATAAACTGATGTCAAGACTGATCAAAGCTTTTATGAAGATAATTCAGCATAAAAGAAGCTTCAAACAAGGAGTAAAGTCAAGTAGTTAAGCCATAACTACCTTCCACTTGAGCAATACCTCCACGGTTAATGGAGAAGATGACGACTTAATCTGATATCTGCCAATGGACAGTCCTCATAACTACCAAAAACTGACAAGATCATCACAATATCAATGATCTTCCACATCTCATCCATCGGCCATCATGGAAGCTTTGAAAAACACATGAAAACCTTTCACGAAAATGTTGTCATTGGTTTCCACGTGAAGTTAAGTCTCCTAACTGAAAAACATTAAGGTCAAGGCCTAGTCAAAGTGAATATGATGACAGTTAAAGCTTGAAGAAAGCTGCAATCAAGAAAGGAAGTCAAGAGGCTAGGACATAACTACCTCTTAATGGAAACAAGACATCCATGGCTTTTGAAATCTATGAAGAGTACTTCTGAATTCTATCAACCGAGCAAGCAACTGCTTCCATAACCACCACAACTGCCATAAGTCAACACAGGATCAAGGAGATTCCACGTATCTCCATGGCATTGATGATTAGATCCTTGAAGAGGCCTAAAACCAAATCCGAAAAGGTGTTGTAACTACCATAACTGCCTTCTCCATCTTCGAGGCATCTCTTCACTCTAAAATTCTTTATCTTCTTCACCCTATAAAAGGGACTATTGTAAGAGAAGAACATATGTTGTTTATGAAATGAAATTGTTTTCCTTCAGTGGAGAATTTTTTGTGTTCATCGTGTTCCATTTCCTCTCCCACATATCTCAGTCCGAATTCTATCTCCCTATCTATTCTCCCTCCCTTGCTGTAACATTCATTCATTTCAAGTACAGAAGTACTACGAGGATATCTTGGATCGTTTGGTGAGATCAAAGGCATGAACTTCACGTCTACTCAAGGTACTCATCCTCTAAAACTTCTAAAGTGATCAAGAGTTCGAATTATACATCCATAAGTCTAACTTAGATTGTTTTATAAGTTCAGTTCTGATTCTCTCATCTATATCCGAAGAGATCTTGTGATAAATCCCAATCAGTCGTGATATCTTTCCTAGATCCTAATTCTCTTTATCATAATTCTCATTGTAGGATAGAGTTAATAATTCACTCTCTTTAGTAATTCATCACATAAATCACTCACCTATCACTCATATTCATCATATTCACACTCTTTTCATCGTACTTATCATCCTTTTCAAAATATCCTACATCAAAAATGTCTATAAATAGGGGAGAACGACCATAACTCAAGGTGCCCATACAAGCCTTGTGGGAATTCTATCCTTTCTTCTCTTTCTCTCTTGGTGAAGAGCTTTGAAGAGGAGATCCAACCATCCAGAGACTATGTGGATACCGCTAGAGGCTAGACACTTGAATAGCTTCAAGAACTCCTTCAAGGAAACCCTGTAAGTATGTTTTCTCATTCATACTAGATGATAGGATCATCTGTTCTTGGTGGCTTGCTGTTTGAATATGTGATTCAATATTTTCCGCTGCATTTGATGTTAGATCAAAATTTTAAAAGTTTATCAACATCAAAACCCAACACTATGGACAAGAAGAAAACCCAATTTGAAGCATCTTCATATTTGGGGATGTCCAGCTCAAGCACTATGTTTCTAAGGAAAGAAAACTAGACTCTAGAACAATAAGTTGTTATTTTGTTGGATATTGAGAAAAATCTTGGGGTTTCAAATTTTACAATCGTAGTACTGGAGGTATCTTTGAAACTTGAAATGCACATTTCTTTGAGGATATTGAATTTGATGGGGGAAAATAAATTTAAGAACACTAACTTTAAGGAAGAACACAATGATAGTGTTAATGCAGAAGATAATTTAATTCTCTCATATGTTCAAGAAAATTTAATTCTCTCAAATGCAGAAGAAAATTTACTTCTTATATTCAAATTGCATATCCTCAAGAACAACTGCCATTAAAAGAATCCATTGTTTGAAAAAGGTACTCAAATTTCAAACAATTTGAGTATATATCTTCTAGGACATGAGGCTAATATGGAGATAAAGGAAAATGATCCTATTAATTTAAGGCAAGCCTTGAAGAGTTTTAATGCTCATAAGTGGACTGATGCCATGAATGCAGAGATAAAATCCATGCATGACAATGACGTTTAGGATCTCGTTCATTAACCCAAAGGATTGAAACCTATTGGTTGTAAATGGATATTTAAAACCAAGAGGGATTCAAAAGGTAATACATAAAGTTATAAGGCGCATCTTGTTGCAAAGGGATTTACTCAATGTGAAGTCATTGATAAGTTCCATAGCTTAGTCTTCATATTTGCTACATCTAAAAGATATCTATCTCGTGGGCCTAACCCGTCATAAAATATTTGTGTTAATTCATGGTTAGACACTCCATGGTGTGGACACTCCCTAGTGAGGTCTCTAAGTTGCTCCCAGGCTTCATGAAAGGTTTCACTCGTGCGTTGGGTAAATTTGCAGATGGATTTTCGGACGGAGGTGGTTTTGCCTATGGAATAATATTTTCATAAAAATTCTTTCTCCATCTCGGTCAAACTAGTGAATTCTTTCCCTAATTTTAAAAACCAATCCTTGGCTCGGTCTCTAAGTGTAGCAGGAAAGAGTTTCATCTTCATTGTGTCTGTGGGGACATTCTGAAGATGATTGATTTCACATACTTGGGATAGCTCATCTACGTGTCTATATGGGTCCTTAGAAGGTTTACAATGGAAGATAGGAAACATACTCATAACATGTGAATCTATCCTAAAGATTGCCTCTTTATTTACGGGTGCGTGAATTTGGGTGATAGGTCTTTAGAGGACAGGCCTAGCGTAGTCACTAAGGCATTTCCTTGCATTTCCTTTGTCGTTCTCGACCATTTCAACTGGTTCTATTGGTTCTACAGTGGAAGATGTCTCGGTAGTGTTGGGAGATTGTGAGGATCGTTCAAAGAGATCTACCTTTAAAGGATTATTCTGTAATCTCCTGGTGATCTGTCATCTCATGGAAGGGTTGAGTGAATATTTAGATGAATATAAATAATAATTAGTTATGAATAATCAAATAATGACCTCGATCGTACCTGAGGGTCGGTATCCGTGATAGTGAAGCGCTCTTAATGAGAATTTGATGAAATGATTGCCCGTAATCCTTAGAAAAGGGGCAGAAATCACTTGATCTTATCAAATTGAAGATCTTGAAGATTGATTTCTGCTTTGGATCACTCGGTGTAGGATCGATGTGAGAGAATTTCAAGAAATAAAGAGCAAAAATTGAAGTTGACCAAGTAAAAATTGACTTAAATGATCAAAACTACGCCTTAATTCCCCGACAATGGCGCCATTTGATGAATCGAGACCGCAATGTCGTTGAAAAGATGCGATCAAGAGTCAAAACAATTACCAAACTCACAAGTTTAAAGAAATTAACATGAATTGACAGGTATGGTGGTCAAATCCACGAAGAATTAAGGCAATTATGAGGGATCTTTTGAAATTTGATCAAATTGGACAATGAAATGTGGATAGATATTAACGGGTTTTGAGATTTTTTGGAAAGAAGGCTTGCAGACGAATCCACGGAATCAAAAATCACTCGATTTGGATCAAGATTGGTAGAGAAATCATCAAATGAATAGAAGAGATATTTCTGAAAAATAAAATCATGAAAAACCAAAATTGAAATTGAAAATTGACTCAATTACGATTTGAAAATGAAATCTTAAGCTATACGAAGAAAGATTAGGATGAAATATGATCCCTAACCCAAGATTGCGCTCAAATTGATCCAATCAGTCGCCGGATCAAAAGGTTTTTCATTTCGAATTCGAAAACATGATCGTTGATATTCAAATGTCGATTTCTTCTTATTTTCTCAACAAAATCTCACTCTCAAGTACTCTATGGATGCAAAAATGAGTCTAGAAGCGATTGGAAGCAAGACATTCAAGGGATTTGGTGTCTAAACAGTTCGATTACTTGAATTTCCGTGTAATACTTAACAATGTCGAAGAACAACTCTACTTATAGGGTGAATTGGGTATAAACGTGCGATCGTCAATTAATCTTAGATCAACGGCTCTGATGAAATGCACGATTGAGAATCATTACGATTAAGTCGTGGCCATTGGATCCTTGATAAACTGCCTAGATTTCGCCATGTCGCGCGCGTTATAAGTAACACATCAAACTCTCGCCGTTATATCTTTGATCAGACGCTTGGATACGTTTCCATCAGTTTTAATATCAGCCGTTATAACTCCTCAAATCAACAACTCAGATTAAATTCTTTTAAAAATGATTCGCCGATGAGTAGAAAGGCGCCCTATACCCCCCTACCTTAAGTGACGATCACTGTCACGATGAGATGCACAATTGAATGCTCTAGATTGTGCTACATCACCTGTGTACTTATAAAATCGATTCTAAATTATAAAAATCAATTTTAAATTAAAAAAATTCAGAAAAATCCCCAAAAATTCATTAAAAATTGGGAAAAATTTAGAAAAAACCCAAAAAAATCCCTAAAAATTAGAAAATTCATAAATTTCAAAATACAACTCCAAATTAATCCAAATTTATTTCATTAGATCAGAAATTAAATTATCCATCGTTCTAAACATTAAAATTTAATAAATAACAAGATATTGAATTTATATTTAAAAAATATACTCATTTCTTTTAGATTTTAAAACTTAGAAAATTATATGAGTGTATATAAGATGATTTCTCTCATTATTTAACTTTAAAAAACTAATTATAATCTGGAGTAAAGATGGGTTATGAAATTATTTATCCTTAATTCATCATAATTAACCTTGAATTAATGTATTTTGAGATTATGATAACTTTTTTCATAGAATGATAGATAAACACTAAAAAATATGATAACATGCATTAGAATGTAATATTTTATGTCTTAATATGCATTAATAATCATGTATTATTATGTCTAATTAGAATGTTATTACTTATCCTTTCTCAAGGTTGAACTTCATATGAAGTGTATTAAACTATTTTTGGATCATCTACTCATTTTAGGTGTATTATTCTAGTTTTGTATGTTGATGACCTCCTAGTCATTGGGAGTGGTGCCATTGGTATTGTTCACATCGAGGTTTAATGTCATTGACACCTTAAATTTTGGGATTTGGTCACTCCTAACCACTTTTTGGGGCATCAAGTTTGCATATCAACCCAAGCAAGTTAGTTTTTAAACAACTAAAAATACATCCTTTGATATATTTATGGAGACCAAACTTCTTGGGTGGAAACCCCAATCATCTCCCATTGATACTGAATGTACTTATTTTTTTCTTGCATATGCCCATTTCTTATCATTGACTTGTTAGGAAAATCATCTATGTGACTGTTACACATTTGGACATCACTTATATGGTGGTCTTGTAAGGTAGTTTATATGTGTGCCCTAGGAGATCCACAAACTTGCTGCTCTTCACATACTTGCATGCTCTTGGAAACGATATTCTTTATCAACGTACTGCCATCTTCACATGGAGGCCTACTTTGATTCTAGATATGCAAGTTATTGAGTTGACAAAAAATCCACTTCCAAGTATTGCACCTTTGTTGGAGGGAATCTTGTCACATGATATAGTTAAAGGCATCACGTTGTTTCTCTTTCCTGGTGTAGAAGTTGAATATCATGCAATGATTTATGCTTCCTAAAAAATGCTCTAGGCACATTCATTAGTTCAAGAGTTTAGATTTCCTACACGTATTGCATTGCCGATGTACTATGATGACCTAGTGACCATTTTCTTTGCAAACAACCTGAACTTGCTTGAGCGTATTGAGTACATCAAGATTTTCTACATCACTATTGTAGCAAATCTCATGTTGGCTCATCGCTACTTCTCATGTTGGCTCATTCCACTAGTTTACTAACATTCTTACCTATGAGTCATGCATGAATTCATACAACTTGGTTTCATGTTATAGTTGTGTATGTTCTCCTTTGGCCTAAGACACTAAAGACATCTTGTAGATGGATACTCTTATTTTAATTATGACTTATGAATCCCTACCTAGGAGATTTCCAAAACGTCATTGAATGATATAGCATGAAGTCCACAAAAGGTGATTTTACATTAAAGATAAGATCATCCACCCTCAGTGTATGAGAAAATTGACTCAAGGAATGAAATGTAATGAAATCATTGGCCAAGGTAGTAAAAGTATCAAAGAAGATATTTTTAATGATTTCCTTCATGAATGAGTACTACCTTATATGAAAAATTAGTGTTTGATAGTTAAGTTCTTTGTAAGTTTCGTGAGGATAAGGGATTATACATACATGATAATTTATGATGGCAAGGTTCTATTGTTGGGATATGAGGTTAATTAGCCTTCCAAAATTTTGATAAAAACATCGAGCATATCAGAATATATTAAATCAAATATTTAAAATACCGCGACACTAAGAATTGATGATCCTATTGTCTAATATGTATGAGAAAATATACTTTTAGGGTTCACTTGAAGGAGTTCTTGAACCTATTCAGGTGTCTAGTCTCTAACAATATCTACACAATTTCTTGATGGTTAGATCTCCTCTTCAAAGCTCTTCATTATGAGAGAAAGAGAAGAAAGGAGAGAATTCTAACAAGGCTTGCATGTGCATCTTGAGTTGTGGTCATTCTCCCCCTAATTGTAGACATTTGATATGAGGATTTTTCATAAAAACCCTCATAATTATGTTTATGTCGACCAACATCAATAGACCTTATATATATGATCATCTAGGTCTATATATCTCACTAGCTAATAACTCTATAGACCTAATAACATCTTATTGGTCAAGCTTTATTAATTAATGATTGATTTAACTCAATCAATAGATCGAGTTGCTAGCCTGTTGAGCGCCAAGCTACACCATGTACTATGGGAGCTATATATTGTATAAGTACTGTGGTATTCAACCTTGACATCATCAGTTATCATGTATATATAATACTTCGTCCACACCAGACTTATGAATAACTTAGTGTATGGTCAACTATCAAACCCTAATTGGTTACTCAAGTTATTACTGATGCATGGAGGAAATTTTTGGGAACTCCTCTGATATTTTCAGTACTTTGGCCAACGGTGTCATTGTATCTCATTCTTCGAGTCAATCTCATCAATACTGAGGGCAGATGATTCCATCTTGACCACACAATCATCTTCAAGGACTTCATGTCGCATATAATATATGATGTTTTTGAAACTTAGTGGGTACGGATTCCTAAGTCTTCATTAATGCAAGATCATCCATCCACAAGATATCTTTGGTGTCTCAAGTCAAAGGACTACATACACAACTATGACATGAATCAACCTGATTGATAATTAGGTATAATACTATTTGGAGATTCATATAAATCAATTCATTGAACTCTTTCTCTAAAGAGCACCCACAATTTATCTTTGGTGTCTACATATCGATGGCTACAAGATAAGCCATACTCATTATATGAGTTTGATCAAATAATGTCACTCTTTCTAGATAATTCGATGTCTTGCTTGAACATCTTATGAGTAGGAACATTTAGGACATATGTTTAAAGACTAGTAATCAATATATTATAATATCTTCATAATTCACTTCATCATTGCATATGCTTATATATTTCATTACAAAACATTACACAAGAATGACAATAACTAAATTTCATTTCAATGAATATAAATGACAGAAATGGAAGTGTGATGGGCTTATAGGCCACATAATACACATCATCTATGAGGGAATTTTTAGACACTCCATATCTCCTAGAATAAGAGGTATAGCTTTGCACCCAACGTGTGGGCAAATAAACTTGTCAATTAAGTTAAATTAATAATTGACTAATTAATATATTAAAATAGATAATTAGTAAGGTTGACCAATAAGTGTTATTGGTTCAATAAAATTATTAATTATTGAGATATGTAGACCTAGAGAATCACACACATAATACTTATAGACGTTGGTGGATATAGATAAACTTTTGAGGGTTTTTTTTGAAAAGTTTACAAACCCAATATCTATGTATATAGGAGAAAATGAACACAACTCAAGGTGCCCATGCAAAATTTGTGGAAATTCCCTTTTTTCTTCTCTTTCTCTTATGACGATAGAAGAGGAGATTCAATTGTCTATCGATTGGAAGGATATCACTAGAGAATGGACACTTGAATAGCTCTAAGAATTCCTTCACTAAACCTTATAAGTGTAGATTTTAATCTATACTAGAAAATATAACCATTACTACCTTAGAAACTCTATAACTCATCCCTTGTTCCTCACTCGTCTCTTTCTCTTGGGTGTATTGAATTCTCGATTCAATATCTTCTATTGTGTTCAATGTTTTGGTCAAATTTTGAGAGCTCATCAAACATCAAATCCCATTATTACATCAATTACTTGTAAAAGGAAGAAATGTTCCTTATCTCAAGTCTTGTGATAAAAAACCTTGCTTTGTGAATCTTTGATGATCCAACCACTTATTCTAGAGTCATGAATTCATTATCATCAAATTGTTCAATTTTTGAAATAATTAGACCAAATTTATTAGGTTGATGAGATCTGAAACTTGTTCAGTGCTAGAAACTTGAATTAAAAAAATCAAATGCACCAACTTCCCTAGCTGACCTTGTTAGAAACTATCTCCCTTTCTTCTTATCTTTCATAGGAGATTTAACCATTTAAAGATCATTTGGATATTGTTGAAGGTTGGATACATGAATACTCTCCCTTATTGATAGAATTCTATATTGTAAACTTTTCATTGCAATGCCAAAAATTAGGTTTGTCTACCTACATTTATTGAACTTCAAAGTGTGACCCTTAGGAAGTTAGGTCCTTCTTGAGTATCATTTGCATAGAAACATTAAAAATAAATATTTAGAGAACTTTAATTTCTAAATATAATCTTACTGCAATTCACTTAGCTCTTCTATATGTCTAAGGACTTTCTTATAAACATCACAGAAGAATAATATTAAATAATTTTATTTCAATAAATATAAACAAGATATAAAAGTATGATTTTCATTGTAGCCCTCATAAAAACCATTGCATATCAATTAAAGAAGATGGCTTTAGATGGCATTAAATGACTTTTGCTAAGTTTTCAACTAACTCATTCAATTGTGAGTCTTTTTCTAGTCTGAGATTTTCAAACTCACACTTTAAGGCTTAAGACTCTATCCTTCTTTGCTCGATCAACTTTTTTGTTCACGACTTGGACGACAAACCTAATCTCCTTCGCCGATATCTTGAAGTTGCACTTGGGTATCCTCAAGGACTACTCCAAAGATGATGGCGAGGGCTTGAGGATACACTCTCCATAGGCAGCTTCCCAGTAGCTGGTCTATGGAGAGCACGTGGAACATACTGGGAGTCATTGTGTCACCCTCCAACTTGGGTACCCCAGTAGTGGCTACTCCGGGTTGGAGAAAAGATTACCTTGCTATAAAATCTCCCTAAGGTAATCTTTGGTAAGCTCACTTGTTTCTAGGTCTTCTAGAGTTTGCAACCCCCTCTGATACTAAATTTAGGATTTGAAATCCCAATAGTTACTCTCTTTAGAGTATCATGTCTACAGACCACATATACAGCTATCTATCAATCCATCTATTTATTGATCTATAAGAACCAAAGTGAAAATTTCCTATTGCTGAAATCATATGGAAAATGAAGGCAGAACAAGTTCATAAGAATTCAGCGGTCCAAGTTAGATGATGATTGCCTACGTATAATTCCAGTCACCTTTTTGAAGTGAGGAGAGATAGATAGAGACAGAGAGAGAGAGATGGAGAGAGAGAGAGAAGTCTAATTTTCTCGGAGTCGCATACTTAGTAAATGAGGATGCAAAACCTTTCAGGGAGCAGATTATCGCTTCTTCTTGCTTGCCTTAGTGGCACTGGATGGGCTTAAAACAGCGTAGATGAACAGGCCCACGATCCCAAGAACAGACACCAATGATCCGTATTTGGCCACCAGTTTCTGCACCCATTTTAATGTCAAATCCAGGATAATCTAACCAAAACGATGTAAAAGAAAAGGACTCACCTTCAACTGCAGTAACAACACATAAGAAAGAAGGCAGAGAGAAAAACGTTAGGCAACTTTCTCACACTAAGATAAGGTATAGAAAGAGGAAAGGATAAAGAGGAGACCCAGTTCAACTTGTCAAGTGGAGGCCTGTCGGCGAGGATATCCAGAGGGAGAATAGGAGTTGAATAGGCTTCCTGCCACATCAGCAACCAGTATAACTACAGAGTATTAACTTTATGACGAAGAAGAATGGTGAGATCAAACCTGCAAAGCTGACTTTGATGGGACACGGAATTTGACAACTGCAGGTGAGCCATGGAAGAGGCCTTTGACTTTCGATTCGAGGATGAAAGTGTGAGAGGCGATGGCACCACTGTAAACAAGGCAAGTGGATTCAGCTTAATTGTGTGATAAACGTGAGATGTTAGGTGTTTGAGAGTAGAGATTGGGAGTGGGCATTGAAGCTCACATCTCCAGCTTCTCCCAGGACTTTGAGGTGGTTCCAGAGACAAGATCGAAGATTTCCTTGTCCCAGCTGTCATCCGCGAGGGCCAAGTCGTATGCCGTGCTGAATCAGATTTCATAGTTAGATAATTGATGGGCACATTGTTCATAACATTATACTTTAGAAATCGATCTACATTGAAGTCTATGGGTATTTTAGTCATTTGGACTATAGAGGTGTTTTGTCATTTATCATCCAAGTGGCTGTCTACTCCATTACACATGAGGATTTCATTCCAACCCTGGGCAGTGGGGGGTATGTTCCCCATGCTTGGGCTGTGCCACAGCAGCAGAAGGCATGTGCCTTGCCTTCTAGGGTGGCGGCCTGACATGGCCATCCTGCCTCCCCCAGCAAAATCGTATGGCTAAGTTGACCAGTCAAAGAAACAAGTTGAATGGCCAACATTATTAAAAAAGGGAAGAGAAAGGGCTAGAGAATGAGATCAGGAGAAGGAACAGGTGACAGAGAGAATGCCACCACGAGAGAAGGAGAGAGAGAGATCCTAAGTACCCTGAGTTTCCAGAAAAATTCTTCGATCTATTCCATTTTGAACTGCAATTCTTTTCTTCTTTTGACATGGCGCACGTGGCCACTTCTAAACACCACAGCACATGGTCATCCCAGAATTCGACGGGTCTGCTATAGCAGGCCAGGGGCCTTGCAGGATGTCCAGGACAACGGCGAAGGCTTTGGGAGCTATCTTCACCCCTTCCCATTGCTTTCCAAAAATCTAAATTTGATGTCTTGAGATTTTACTCAAAATGACACATATTTTAGTGCTAAAATAATTTGTATTACAACGATAATTATTGATTAGAAATGATCGAATACAGAGTAAGGTGAATATCGTTCCTTGCTGGATCAGATAAACTTGAGTAATGGCGTGAGCATACAAGACCAGCGCACAAAAACAAGGAAATTTAATACAATAAAGTGAATGAGCCAAAATATTCAATTGCTTTTCTATCAAAGATACATGATTTCATTGGTTGCTCAAATAAAAGATAACAAACACGCTGAATCACTACGAGCCGTAAATTAGAGATCCCAAACCAAATTTGAGACCGTGGAATAAAGCAATCTAAAAGACGAAGAAAATAAGGAGAAGAGAATATTAAAGCATCCGAAAATTCATTTGAGCTCAACATCAAGCTGCATCAAGCGTCTGCTTCAGGGATATAATCACCTCACGCAATTGTTACGAAAAATCTCGACATGCAGACAGATAGCAACCAGTAACATGCTATAAATCAAACAGATCTCCGCACGAATTATTCAAAATGAAATGGAGAAGGGCGACTTACGCAGATCCCTGGTTGTACACATCAATTGAGACGCTGATCTGTTCTTTCCCGGACTTGAGGCGAGACAGATCAGTCTTCTTGTGCACGACCAAAAAAGGCGAGTCCGGGCTAGCCCTGGCAGAGAAGACGAGAAGGGTGACACATAGTAATGAAAGAAGAGCATCAGATCTAGCAATCGCCATTGTTCCGATCTTCGAACTCTCCGGGAAGACGCGGCAGCTAGCAAAGAACTTTTAGCGATAGACGATAAGTAAGAGATCAGAGATCCCTACGAATCTCAGCCGTCGACCTTGACGGACAATCATTTATGGGCCGATTGGGCCAAGCCCATTAAGCCTCATTTTAAAGGGCCGTTAGTGCCTATCATAAAGTATGATAAATTTTCATGACGGTTGACTGTTGACCGTCGTCTGTTGCTGTTGACCTTGACCAGAGATCGCCACAGTCTATTCGATATGAAGATGATTTAATTATCTTTCTTAGATTAGTTATCGATAAACAATTTCGGAGAACAGAAGCATTGAAGAAAAAGTTTTCAAAACTCTGGAAATATTCTAATTATCTTTCAAAGATTGTTCTCGAAAAGATAATTTCGAAGAACAGAAGCGTTGAAGAAAAAGTTTTCAAAACTCTCGATCGACACACTCGACTGCTTGATCGTTTTGAAGAAAAGAACTGACTACGTGACTACAAGTGCAGAGAGAGATCGAGTTCACGATCGTCGTTAGCTTGATGATCTAGGAGGCGACGGCGGTCGTAGTAGAGGTAGAAAAAGGCCGGCGGAAGCTCGACCGAGATCGGAGTCGATCGAATGGACCAGGATGGATCGAAGACGGCGGCGGAAGAGCGGAGAACACAAAACGACGAGACCGGGCCGCCGTTACCCCGGACTGCAGCCATGGCGCGCTCTCTCCGGTGAGCGTTCTGGTGACCGCCGAGCGCTTGCGAAGTGGAGAACCTTCTGGAACAGTAGAGACAGTGGAATGTCCGGTTAATCGCGCGCGATGAGCGCCTCAGAGTGAGAAATCCGTCCTCCATTTCTTCTCCCCTCCGGTTGAGCGGGAACTCAGTGAAGATTTTTAAAGCTCGCGAGGACGAGTTTGTTGATGTAGAAATGACTATAATATCCATAAAATTACAATGGATGTAGACGGTTTTACGAGGGGTATTACGGACAAAGTTACGTAAGCGGTGTATATAAGATGCAGAAGAGCAGCGACGCGGCGGTCACTGCTGTTCTGTTTCTGCTGTTTCTGGTCTGATCTGAGACTCTCCGATAATACGAACCAAACCGCAGAGTACACAAAGAACCTGCTTTACTGTTAGCCGCGATTCTGACTCGTCCTCGGTTTCTATTACGAAGACGACGCATTAATTTATCTATAGAAAATATTATAAGTACGTGTATAATATGAATCAGTTGCTTCTCTCAATAACATGAATCTTATGAAGACGATAAAATACCGGCAGATCGAAGAGAGGAACTGTTTTTTAATTGCTCTTCGTTTCTCAAGAGCGTGTTTCCGAGGAAGGAAGAATTAGGCCATCCGATTGATGGTAAATAGAATTCTGCGACAATTGCTATTGTACTAATGTACAGGATGGAGTTCTGTTGAAATGCTTTGGATCAGTTGCTGATGTCGAAGTACTTTGGATTCGAAGGGAAATGGTGCTCCACGCGCAACTGCAGTTCATAAGGAGAAAGCAGAAATATCAGCGCTCTAAAGTCTAATATAAAGCGGAAATTCGACAGAGGGGAGATTGATCTACAAGATTTACTGATTTGGTACCTTGCCTTGGTCCAAATCTGAATGCCGCTGTGGAAACACGACCCTGAGATCGTTGTAAAGGTAGAATCGTCTCTCGTCCTTAGTGTCTATAAGTTCTCCATCAGGCGCTGAAACTGTGTTTGATTTGATTTTACGGGTCGATTTTGAACACTTTTTAGAACGATGGCAGAGGAAGCGCAGATGAACAGCATAACGGAGCGTAGTAGAGCAAGGTATGACATTATCGACCTTTAAGAAACTTCCCCCTAAATCGTTGTCAACTTCAAGCAGTCCATCCGAAGGATAACTTCTAATAAGGCTTGATTCTTGGTCCGAATTCTTAATTTCTTGCCTCCCTTGATCAGCCAGAGCTCCGGAGAAATCTATGGTGGTTTTCTGCCTCATAAATGTCTGCTCCGAAATTGGTATAAGTGTTAAAAAATCAAGTCTATGAGCCTTCTGATCTGAGATTTCGATTACCTTGGTTCCCTCGGGCATGTCGCTGAGATCATAGTTGCAGAACAATGTGTGGAGTGGGGTCCCCTCTGGATTGCCGAGGACCTGAAAGCGGACCAAAATTACACCACACAACAATTCTAGAGAGAGAATGAGAACAATTCCAGGTAATCCACAAAGCTCCTACCAGCTGAACGCATCCTTTTACGGGTATCCGAAATCGACTTCCTGACGAGCGAGAACCCTCACTACCAGAGCTTTTCTTTCCTCTTGACCCGCCCCTAACTTTGCTGGAAGGCAAATTCCCGGCCAGATCAATAGAAGCGTAATACAGCAACGAGCAATCTCCATCGACGCTGGTCACAGAGAAAGGTAGCTTCCTAGAAGGGGGAGAAAAACTCCCCCCTGAAACATTCAGAACTGCAAGAAACCCATCCAATCTCTGCAAAATAAAAGGGAAAAACACCATTTAAAAATGCTTGTGGTCACAGTAAGAGAGAAAAAGAGGGGAAAATTCTCACATACCAGAGAGTCATTGCCAGAGGAGAAACAACCAGACAGCAGAGACTCTTCAAAGGAACCGACCAGAGATCTTCTAACTGGTTTTCTGACGGAGGCATTGTCTCTGATTCTGTTTTCCTGCACTTCGGGGAGGGGACTCCCGAAATTCGCCTTCTTGCAGTTCTGCGAGGGGACAACGTTGACTCGGTCAACCGGAGAAGGAGAAAGCTCTTTCTTTGGGGACAGAAGCCTCTTCCTCGGCTGAATGCCGTTGGCGGAATCGGGCGAATCTCCCCCAATCTCGGCGACCAATGGCGTCGATTTTTCTACAGTCTGAGGCAGACCCATCCGATCATAGAAGAGCAAATCTCAGGTTGGATCGGCTCTTCGGCGTCTGTGATCGGAGAGGTATTCTATCCATTCTCTGATTTCTCTTTCCCAGGATTTCTGCGGGAGGCTAAAGCGTATCTATTTATAATTACGGATCTCCCCAACCCACCTAGAGACCGCTTTTCTCGCCGGTGGCGTGCTCCGCTGCCCCGCGGGTTAGATGTAACGTGCTGGATTCGTGTTCAAACTTTAAATTACCTTTGTCGTCCGAGTGTTCCGCCGGAAAACGTTTAGATTGGGTCACATTATATTCTTGTTTCCATAATTTGAGAAAATAAGTATAATTTCACTCCTATTGTTCGCGAAAATGTTACAACTTTTTAATAAGTTTGCATTTATTTGCAGTGGGCTTTCCGTTCTTTTTTGCCCATTTATGAAATAAATAATCGGACAATGGAATCCAGCCGTCGGATGCGCTTGACCTCATCACGAGAGCTGTTATTACCGATTGATTGCAATTATTTTACCTTAAAACACGGATGATGTTTATCTAAGGGAGATAACATAATAGATGGATAAATGGATAACAGGATGGATAAGTGGATGGACGGAATATTGAATGGAATACATAGATCATTAAATGATTCGATCAATCGACTGCAAGTTTGATAGGTAGAGAGATAATACATAGATAAATAGAAAAAGTTATAGAAAGATAAATCAATCAATGTCTTGATCTATAGAAAGCTTAACGCATAGATAGACAAATATGTAGATAGATAGATAGATAGATGGATGGATGGATGGATAGACAGATAGATATAGATTGCCTTAGACAGCTATTGATAACCATTCATAGCCATTTAAAATGGCTATGACTTTATGTATATAGTGTTGATTTGAAAGATCAGTTGAATGATGGAGACTTGATCATGGCCGATGATCCATGACAGCAGTCGTCGTGGCGTTGAGAATTGAGATTTACCTACCCGCCTACGCTGGCACGTATGTTTTGGGCCTCAAAGTAGATCAAGCCCAAAACGCAGCGGGGTGACGCTGACTGCTGATTTCTAAGGTTGACAATGGAAATTAGAAGAAATTAGACTTATCTCCGCTTCTATAATATTTACGCCGTACGTCAGCTGCACGTTGTCTCCCTCTGTGGTCCATTTTTATTCACATTTTTTAATAGTCAATAAATGACAGACAAATTAGGTCGATCTCTCCCCGCCAACCTAAATGCCGTCTCCTTCAGCGTTGAAAAATGCAGAATGGAAGGTCTTATTTATCGTCATGTCCATTGACACTCCGCTTATGGCAAAAACACCTCAAGAAAATGATATTTGTGCAAGTCCCAATTCAATAGGAAAAGAACCCTGAAGAAAATGAGATTCTTGCGCGTCAACCCTGCGAAGTATCAAATACAAGGGTAATATTGTAATTATTTTTTGTTAAAGTGGATTTCAAGTAATAGTCCCTCGGTCCAGTTCGTTGGAAGTCTGAAACGAATAACAGTCCAGTTGGGACTTCCACGCTCGTGTGGAGGCGTTGAATAGAGGAAGGTCTGAAATCGAGTGCGGTGTGGAGAGAGAAAGCTGGAGACAGGAGAGAGAGAGTCCGAATTCCCGGATCACCTGAGAAGAAGGGCGAGCAGATGACTCTGCCGATCAGATCGAGCAGCGGAGGTGCCAGAGGCGGCAACGGTGGCTCCTCCGGCCTCTGTTCCACTCTCCTCCTCGTAATTCTCGCTCTAGGTTTCGCCGTCGGCTCTTACAACTTCGTCTCCATCATCCGCAGCCGCCACGGGGACCTCGAATACGTCGATCCCGTGATCGCGATGCCGCACGATCGGAAACCGAAAGCCACCGGGAAACTCTTCCACGTGGCGCTAACGGCAACCGATTCGCCGTACAGCCATTGGCAGTGCCGCATCATGTACTACTGGTACAAGCAGGTGAAGAACATGGAAGGATCCGATATGGGAGGCTTCACCAGGATCCTCCACTCGGGGGAGGAGGACAAATTGATGGATGAGATCCCCACCGTCGTTGTCCAGCCCTTGCCTGGAGGACTCGATCGAGTGGGTTTCATTTGATTTTTTTTTAATTTATGGTGATTGTCGAGGATTACCTTTATTTGTTTCTGTTTTTGATAGGGGTATGTCGTCCTCAATAGGCCGTGGGCTTTTGTGCAGTGGCTGGAGAAGTTTCCTATTGAGGAAGAGTGCGTTTCCTACTAGAGAGTCCCTTATACTAATTGTCCTTGCTTTGAAAACTCGATTACTGTTCTATGAATTATCAGTTGAGCCATTATTACCTTAATGTTTGTTCCATATATTAGTTGAGTTACTTGCTATGGAGTGTGATTCCCACGATAAATTGTTCATGTTTGCAGTTATATTCTAATGGCGGAGCCAGATCACGTATTTGTGAATCCTTTGCCAAATTTGGCTCGTGGTGGTCACCCGGCGGCATACCCTTTCTTCTACATCACGCCTACAAAACAGGAGAAGGAAATCAGAAAATTCTACCCAGAGGAGATGGGCCCTCTAACCAACATCGACCCAATTGGCAATTCCCCTGTGATCATTCACAAGGCAAGGAAACTTCTGGCTTTTTGAGAATTTTGTTCATTTTTAAGGTGCTGGAAATTCTTAAAATAGAGACTTACTCTACGTTGGTCATTCTTTTCTTCAGGCTCAGCTGGAGAAAATTGCACCCACTTGGATGAATGTCTCCTTGAAAATGAAGGATGACCCAGAAACAGACAAGGCCTTTGGATGGGTCCTTGAAATGTGCTTATTTTCTTTGATTTTCTTACTTCCCTCTTTGGAACAATCTGCTTATGTTTTTATCTCATCTTTGATACTTTATTGATGCTGAAAAAGGTATGGATACGCGGTGGCGAGTGCTCTGCATGGTGTTCGTCACATTCTTCGAAAAGATTTCATGGTTCAGGTATTGTCTCTCTCCTCCACACTGTTTCTATTTATTAGAATCATCTACTTGATTTTAAGTCGAAGGCTACTGCTTCTCTTGATTTGATTCCTCTGATGTGACTTCTTAGCCTCCATGGGATCTAGAGGTTGGAAATTCTTTCATCATTCATTACACTTACGGATGCGATTATGACATGAATGTAAGAAGGTCACTGCAGAAGAATTTACCATCCTGTGATCATTGCACTTTACCCTGTCCTGATGATATTTTGTTTTTGGGTGCCATGCCAGGGTACGCTAACTTATGGAAAAATTGGAGCGTGGCGATTTGATAAGAGATCACATCTCAGTGGGCCCCTTCCAAAAAACATCTCCCTGCCTCCGCCTGGTGTGCCAGAGATTATGGTATGTAGTCATACCCATCTCTCTCTCTCTCATAATCAGTTGGCCTCTAAAATGAGGAACAAATGATGCAGGTCACACTGGTGAAGAAGGTGAACGAGGCCACAGCCAACATTCCAGATTGGTAAAAGGAAGATGAAGAGGCCACAGAGGATGACAATTTTTAGATGTTTTTCATATACTTCCCATACACAAAGAAGATAAGCATGGGGGCAACTTCCTGGGACCCCTTCCGCTGGTTTGAAAACCTGGGTGAGCGCAGGCCCTTATGTGCAAAGTTGACTGTTTTATAAGTCTCAAGTTGAGTTTTTGGTCTCTATTATGCCTTATCTCACTGACCCATGTTGCAAAATGGATGTCATCCTCATCAAGTGTAGTCGGGGAATCAGAGAGGTTTTTTTGAACATTTTGTTCCAGACATTATGAAAATAACTGGAAAATAAATCTACTTAACGTTGTTTACCTTTTCAGATGGTGACATTGAGTCTGGGCAGAAGTAGTTAGGTTCTAAAACCAAAAGAGGATTTGTGGTTTTCTTTTAATGCCATCTGAATAGATGATCACGACTGGAACTTCAGTCATCTTCAGTTTATCGACCAGTGCAGTCAGATCATTAGACTAATGATCTGACTCTCTCTCTCTCGCCCCCTTCTATTTCTCTCTTCTCTCTCAGTCTATCGTCATTAGTCCCCCTTTCTCTCTCTCTCTCTCTGCCCCCTATATATAGAAAAATATTAGTTGACCTCCAACCCCATCCCCAAATCTCTCTCAGACTTTTTTAAGATACGAGTCTATCAAGACTCGTATCTTGACTGGCGGCTGTTAGATAGTCATCAAGGTCAAGACATCAACATGGTCATGATCAGCAGGTCACACTGGTCACTTACTGCAGAAGCGTTCTGATTCTTTATTTTCGTGTCATCATAAGCACTTAGATTGAGTATTTGTGTTTCTTAAATATGACTTGGATTCTGCTCTGATGTAGTGAATTCAGGGTGCTTGCATAGGAAATCAGAGAGCGTAGTATCAATAATAGTGTAAAATAGGGAATAGAGAAGAATCGAGAGTGTTTTGGGTTTCTTCTTTCCAAGGTCCGCTCCATCCTATTTGAATTATGAGATTTCTTCAGTTTGCCCTTGAATTATCTCTCTATAATTGAACTCTTCTCTCCTAAAGTAAAAGGAAGAATAGAAGAAAAAAAAAAAGGAAAGGGACACCAGCTCCTCTTTCAACCATTGAGAGGTTGACCTCGAGACACGGCTGGCTCGAATGTGCACTCACAAGAACCACAGTTGATCCTCAGAAAAATAAAGCAAATTGAGCCAACTGTGTCTAAAGACGCTCTCATGGATGTGGGTCACTCACACAGAGAGAATAAGGGAGGAAAGTATGAATAGAGTGGGCATTGGATGTCATGGAATTAGAATTTGAAGAATCAATAAACCTGCATAGAATCTTTATCACCTCCCTCTCTAATCAGTAGAAAAGCTAATGATAAATTAAATGTTGATAAATTGCAAGAAAATGGGCCGAGGTCAACTCCCAATTTGAACACAAAATATGAAATACATTTTCAATAATGCCCCTAATTGAGGGTGACATTTACACAACAAAAAGATGCCAGACAAAGTAAAATTATGATGTCATTTACTTTATTTTTCTATTTAACGTTAGATAATGATATATTTTGCTCTTAACCATGAATTCATTTATCTAGGATTAATTGCATTATCAACTATGCACTTAATCAAATATAGTTTGGATATACATCCACTAACATGCGGTGAAAATTCATTATTTTCTTTTCTATGAATCATAATTCATTGGAAAAATTCAAAAGTATGAATTACATTTCATATAATTAAAGTTGATATGAACTTCCTAAACAAGAATTCTAAATGGCAAACGGGTATTGGCCTCTGCACACTCTGTCCAAAATTTTCAATCTATGGGACCTTTGAAAATGTGTAAGAAAGATACAAAATACACATTTCCAATAAAAGGTGCTATTTTCTCCTATCATGAATATTTCGTTTAACTAAATCAAAAAGGGAAATAGATAGAGCTTTTTTTCATCCAATAAAAAAAAATGGAATTCCAATGAAAGACCATTGTATTTGTAAATAATTCATAGAGAATAGATGTGTTCATAGTTTAATAATGTAAGCATTCATATTATAAGGAATGATCATGCACAGTGTGAAAGGGTGAAACCCTAAAAATATATATCAAATAAGAGAGTACATGCCAGATTTTTAGGGGAGAGAACAATAAGATATTAGGCCAATGTGAGACTATGACCCCAATGGACTGACCTTATTGGGCAACCATGCAACACTCCCCCTCAGTTGGAGCATATAGATTAAACATGCAAAGATTGGTGCCCAAGGAATCCTATGATATATTAGTGACTCACCAAGTGAAGATGTTGGCAAGTCAGTTAGATGAAAACACATGTAGTGCGGTGTCAATATATCTCAATATACATCATATGTTCATGGAAGATAAGATTATTGGAAATTAAGGTATTTGCCTAGTTATCATTGTCACCTAATATAGGCATTTAGTCCTAAACCTCAAATCCTATAGAAGATATTGAAGTTACACCTTCTCGAAGGTTGTTTTAGTCATAGCACAATACTTGACTTTTGAATTGGAAAGGGAGACAAACTTTTGTTTCTAGGAGTGTCAATGACTAGGCTATCATTGTCATAGGTGTATAGCTCATAATAAATTTTTTTATCTCCTTGTCCCTAGCATATCCATATTCAGACTAAGCCTCAACCCTATGATGAACATGTTGCTTTTACATGAGCCTTTCCAAGAGCTTTCTTGATTTATAAAGTTATGCATAAGGCACCCTCCAATGCACCTTGTGATGTTCCTTCATTAATCAGCAGACACCACCAACATCATAAACAATACCAAGGCAAGTGATTTTCAGATATATAACCTTCCCTATCTAATGCCAAAATTAGTTGGCATCCTCCAATACTAGATAATTAGTATCGTAGAACTTAGGAAGAGCTAAGTGGATATTTTGGTTTGTATCCAAGCGACCCTATTTCTTGAAGTAGGTCCAGGACATACTTCTATTGAAAGTTACAGAGCTTTGCCAATTGATAATAAAACTCTACAACAAGTAAATAATATAATGTTTGTAAGTCATGCATTAGAAAATTCTGATGAATTTAAAATTTCATGTCTAAGATGCCCACCTCATCACTTCTTGTTAATAGGATGTCAACAAGATTATTGACAGGAACCATGAAGCCCTTGGAAGTTGTCTTCCTCATCACTTCTTGTTCATAGGATGTCAACAACATTATTGACAAGAACCACAAAGCCCATGAAAGTTTTCTTCCTCATCTCATTGGTGGGATCTAGAGTGCATGAAATGGAAGCCATAGGTGGTGAGTAGGGAATTGAACTTGACAAACTAGACATACGAAATTTTTTTTGGGGCCCTAAAGATCTCAAAGAAAAAACTCTAGAAGTTTCCCCTTAAATAACACACCCTGAATATTGTTCCATAAACGCCTAATTGTCTAAGTCGCAATAGAGAAAGGCATTAGAGATATCAATTTAATTCATTGAAAAGATATGGTTAATGGTGTGTGATATGCATAAAATCAGAGTTGTTAAAAGTGCAAGTTCATGTATAAAAGATTTATACTCAACTCTTCAAATTTAATCTTAAAATTTAGAATACTAGTGAGTCAAGGTCATCCACAGAGAGGGTAGTTAAATCATTGAAATAAAGAAATATATTTTTGGTATTTTTGGACTAAGAAAGCAGAAATGATTAATGAAAAGAGGGAGATGTATGTAGAAGATGCAACAAACTGATCCAATGCTTCCAAACTCCTTTTGAAGCTCCAAAACCTTTGATTGAACATGGAAATGTGATTTGAAAAAAAAATGTGGATGATAATATCAAGAAAATAAAAGGACAAATGGATAATGATCCTAATCTAAAGACTCACAACAAAAACTCACTCTAGCAATACTCTATGATCAAACACACTTTTGAGAGTGCATACATCTCGCTCGGACTTGGTGTGTTGCATCCAACGCAAGGGATGAATAGAAAAGAGATAAAAATCAAGAGAAATGATGTTCCATACATGAATAATGAACAATCGGTGCCCTCTTTCCTTTGGCCAGCCAATGCTAGAAGCACACAATGAAATGTTGAAAACACCTAAATTTTTTGTCCACTTTTAATGATCCAAGCGCATAGACAGAAAGAGCATGAAAAGATAGTTATGGCCACAAACTTTCAACTTAAAACTCCAAAAGATTGGTTGAGCAATCTAGAACTTTAATTTTTTTCTCTCCTCTCATTAGGCACCTTTAATTCAGTGTCAGTTTAATCTCACAAGCTCCAATAAATTGTGTTGGACACCTAACAAAAAAATTAAATGTTCCCTTTATCTTCTCTCTCCTATTTTGATGCCACATGAGAAAGAAAAGATATGGCAAGAGAGATAAGGGAGCGAGGGAGAAACAAGAGCAAGAAATGAGGGAGAGCAGTGAGAGGAGAAGAGGGAGAAGAAGATGGGAGATATGGCAAGAGAGAGAGCTTCTGCACAAGTGAAAGACGAGGGGGAAGGAAGGCAGAAGAAGAGGGTTGAGAGAGAGAGGTGATAACATGCAATTTATACTACTAATTACATGATTATACAAATTAAGGCATAAAAGCATTCCATTCTTATGCATGTTATCATACTTTGCGTGCTTATCTAGCATTCTATGCAATTTTAAATTATGATATCAAAATACACTATTTTTAGGGATAATAATAATTAATTTAAAAGAGATATTTGAGATTAGATTATTTTGATTTTATATTTGAGATTATAATTAAGTTTTAATTGTAAATATTAAGAGAAAGTATTTTTTGAATGTACACTCATTTCTTTTTCTAGTTTTATTTTCCAAAGAAAATGAGTGTACTTTTGAGAATAAAATTTATTCTCTTGCTATTTATTGAATTTGACTTTTTAGAATGATAATTTTTAATTTTTGATAAAAAAAACATGGGTTAAAAAAGAGTTGTATTTTGAAAGACATAAATTTTATAATTTTCAGGGATTTGTTTTCAATTTTATTGAATTTTTCAAAAAATATTTGAATTTATTTTGAATTAATTTAAATTTAAAAACATGATAAATTCATTTTTATATACATGTTGATAATGCAGCTGATGTGGACGAATGCACTTGCATGTTGTGACGTGGCGAAGTGACACACACGTGTGCATGTCTGTTAGCATATAGATTAGTGGTTAAGTGTCTTGTTAGGGCATACATAAGTGACGACACAAATCCATGCTGTCATTTAATACACACATAGATGTGTCAAAATAATTTCCAAACTAACCAATTTAAGATTAAAATCAAGAATTTAAGAGTATAATGGTCAATAAGGGTCAAATCCACGGAGAATTAAGGTATTTTCGAAGTGTTATTCAAATTTGATCAATATCAGACAAAGAATTGAGGTGAGATATTAGGGATTTTAGTAATTTTAGAAAGAGAACTCAAAGATGAATCCACATAATAAAAAATCGCTTGATATGGATCAAGATTACGGAGAAATCAAAGAGCAAAATTTCGGTAGAATTTTTGAAGGCAAAGAGAGAGAAAACAAAAAATAAATATTAAATTTGACTAACATATGATTTGAAATTTAAATATGATGATATAGGAAGAAATATTAGAGGAAAACACAAATTCTAACCTAAAATAGCGCTCAGAATGATCTTTGTTCGCGATTTCAAAGATAAGTTCTGACATTCAAGAAGCGATTTCTCCCTATTCTCTTAACAAAGTCAGCACTTTGTTAAACACTTTTTGGATGTGGAAATCCATCTAAAAGAGGAGGAAAGCAAGAGATTAGGATTGAGATGTCCAAATAGTTTGATTACTCGAAACACCCAAGAATGCTTTACATCGTCAAAAAACATGTGTATTTATAGGCTAAATTGGGCATGGCCATTGGATTTGGCTCTTCATCTTCAATCAACAGCTCAGATGAAATGCTTGGATGCGAATCGTTGTTGTTAAGTTGTGTCCATTAGTTCGAAGATGAAGCGCTCAGATTTTGTCACATCGCACGTGAAGAAGAAGCGTCGCGAGATCTCATTTATCCAATTGTGAGTCGATGCTTAAAATTTTTAGATGGATCTTCAAATCTTGGGTGTTATAGCTCCTCAGATGAACGGTCAAGATTGATCCGTTTAATAAAAGAAATCCTCACCCACTCAGATGCTGCCCCGACTCCCCTCACTTAAGTGAAAATGAGGGGCTGAGATTAAACGTCCATATTCACATTGATCGGGCACTTGTGAGCGTGTCTCGTCACCTCGGAAATTTAATAAACAAACATAGTACCACATGATAAAAATAAACATAATGTGACAAGTTTATAAGTAGAGATTATTAGTGAGTTTAGAAAATATGCTAATAAGGATGCTTAACCCAATAATCTCACACATGCACACACATGTACACACGCGCACACACGTGTGCATGCACATGCAGATGTGTGCACCACGTGGAGTATACACGTCGCCACGTGGCGTATATGACGAAGCGTTTTATGCGGTCGTTGAAAACACACAAACGTTGGTAAAAAAAAAATTTATAATACCCAACTCACAATGACAAAGATAAAAAAAGTCAAGTAAAGTGTAAGTATTGGGTCGATCCACAGAGAACAAGGTTGACTTTTATTGCAGAGTTGACTTGGTCAAAATTACGTTTAATTATGGTTTTAAAGAAGTAAAAATGATATTTTATGAATAGAAATGATATAAATATATCAGATAGGAGATTTCAAGATTTTAGAACTCTGATTTGACAGAGAAAAGTAAAAAGTCAAGGTCAAAGCATTGACTTTGAACAACATTCAACTTTCTATAAAATCAGAGAATCAAAAGATGTCAGAATATTACGAAAATTATATATTCAGAATCTATAGAGAAAATGGAATTTATTGATATAAAATTCATGAGTTTTCAATAAGAAATGGATTTACTATGAATTATTAAAAATCAAAGATCAGAAAAATCCCGAAATGAACACTTCAGAGAAAATCTTCAAATTGACTGGTCAAATGTTATCCAAATCTTGCAATTGATATATCAATAGAAAGCTAAAAAACTAGAGGATTCTAAAAAGACCAAAATTGTCAAATTCTAATTTATATTTTAGGAGTAATTGATCCAGCAAGTCAACGCCCAAATTCGGATTGAAAATGAACAGTGGTTGGTCAAATGTTAAATCGAGGGGTCAAATGATCTCTGAATTTTATGAATTTATATCCATGAAAGCTGATGAAATAAGGAATCCATGAAACTTGAATCAAGTGATTCGGAGTTAAGATCAAATAGATATCCGATTTTCAAAATCAGCAAAAATTCGAGTCAAATTTGGGTGAAATTGAAGAACACAATGACTTAAAACACAAAATTAACTATCTAAAACTAGTCAAAACTCAAATTATTGTTAGATAATCGATTGAATCTCACTGCTAACCTGATTTCCATGAAGATGGGGCTTCAATTCACGCGGATTGAAGTGAATTTGCGCGGTTTCTTTCTCGACGGACGTTTGGCGTTCAAGGGGAAAATTCGATGAAATCCGACGATTAATCACGACGAATCCAGCTCCAATCGGATCGCGATTGAGTCTAAACGCAGGGGAATCATGACGAACTCAAGATTTTCCTTCAAATTTCGCTTAATTACTACACGAATCAATCAAGAGTTAAGAAAAGAAGAGAAGAACATTGGTTTTTTGAAGAAGAATTCCGCGACGCATCCGAGCCGTCCATTTCGCGATGCTATTGGCGCCGTCCGATCGCACGAAACTGTAGGAATTATGGCCCATGACGCAGTCCACGATCTCCTTTGACGTGAGCCGTCCATTGAAGATCTAAGGCTTATCGTGCGTCCATGTATCTTCCACGATCGCAAGTCATGACCCACGCCTTCCGCATTTTTCCCCCGTCCGATGAAGATCGGACCCTCGCGATGTGTCCATGCGTTGCCCATGATTGCTGAAAATCGCGATAGCATCTCGAGCGTCTGATTTTCACTTAACGCGATCGACGGTCTGAGTTTACGCACGTGCTCCTGATGACTATAGGGTGGACTCCGGTCCACCCGATCGACGCGCGTTATATTGAAGCTCTCCCATCCAACGCCTACGGTACTCCCACATTTCCTGCAACAAATAAAACTCGCCGGAACTTAGTCCCACACGGAAGAAAAAATGAGAGAGGGTGAGTATAAAACGTAGAAGGGCGTAACGCATTTATGTTACTGCCCCAATACTCTCACCAAGGCCCACTAACCCGTGGGCTCTTCATCTGCCAGCCCTGCTGCCACGTGGCGCCACCCGGGCATCCGGATGGACTCGCGTGGCCCCTACCACGTGTCCGCGCCACCTATGTGCACATGTGCTCCACGTGGGCTCGCGCGGCTCGGCCACATGGCCTTGTGTGCCGCGTCGCATTTACGCGGGTCCCGCGCGCCACGTTGGCTCCCCGTGCCACGTCAGCTCCGCGGTCTTGCGATAAATAACCCCACTTTTTGGGATTTTAATTAAGGAATAATATTAATAGAAATTCGATAAAAATTCAAATTAAAATCCATAAAAATCTAAAATGTTCATAAATCCATATCTCTTAAAATATAACTCCTTTTAATCTCAAATTTTCTCCATTGGATCATAATTCTCTTTCTTTTTAATATCATGCCATCTAAAATATAATTTCAAAGAATAATATAAGATGAATTAAAATAACAATAAGGCATTCGTTAAGATTTAGATGTTTTAATCATCCAATCATTATTTAAATAGAATTAATCCTTTAAATCTTGTACTAAAGTCAAAGTAAGGTAATTAATTTCTTTTTATTTAACCTTGTAAAAGATTAAACATTCATAAAGCACATAATTAACCCTAAATTATGCATAAATATAAACTTTAGTAGAATGACATACCAATGGAGAAAATTTATAAAATTAAGATAACATGCATCATAATTATATAAAATAAGCATGAATATGAGTTAAATAAGATAAGAATTTAAGTTATAAATGCATGTTATCACACCCCCCAACTTAAATCATTGCTAGTCTCTTAGAAATGGAAAGATAAAGAATGTATAATCGGACTAACAAGCTTTATAAAATCATGGATGAAGCATTGATAGAATCTGAAATGAATGTTCTACCTTAAATGATGTCAAGAAGAAAGTAATGTACTAGAAACTTAGGGTCACGGCATTCCTCCGGCAAACACTTTGATCCACCAAATGAACTAAGAATCCTCTTGCTCTACATACTAATAGAAATATAAATAACTAAAAAAAATTCATCATAACAAACCAATTGTCGATTCCTCCTTGAACTATGGAAATGAATGATAAAGGCACAAGAAGTAGAAACAAGCATCATCCTTTACATACATGATGGCTATAAAATAGAATCGGCTAAAAAACATGGGAGGTAGCTTACCATTCTAATTCTACTTTTTTTCTTTTCCTTTTTTTCAACCTAATTCTACTTTTTCTTTTTCTTTCTTTCCTCCTAATTCTACCTTTTTTATTTATTCATCCTAATTCTACTTGCTGCAAGCCTTTTTGAAGAAAGAGATTAGATAATGCAGAATTTAAAATTTTTAAGGCTTTTTATGCAACTTATTGAAAACAACATTGCTCATTTTATGATGCTCATCCTACCCATGTGTCATCCTTAGTAGACATGCAGCTTATTCCCCAAAGACGTTTTGGTATCTCTATAGATCAAGGAGCTTCACTATGTCAATAATAGTAGTACCAAAGTACAAAAGTAGAAATTAAAGATAAGGATGGGTTGCCTCCCAACAAGCGCTAAGTTTTCCGTCTTTAACTAGACTCAACTCACTCTAGAGACTAATTAGTGGTTGATATCTCAAGAGGTTGCAGCTCTTCACTATGGGGAGGTGGTGGTCCTTCTTCACCAATATATGGTTTCAACCTATGTCCATTTACCTTGAAGGAATTTTTGGTCTTGGGATCTAAAATCAAGATCGATCCATTGTCAAACGCTTTAATGACCTCATATGAACCATCCCATGTAGAGCGGAACTTCCCTGGAAAGAGTTTAAGACAAGAATTATAAAGTCATACCTTATCATGAACATGAAAAGTTTTCCTATTAATGTGCTTATCATGAAAGGCTTTATTTTTTGCCTTATAAATCTCGGCATCTTGATACGACTTATTCCGTAATTCTTGGAGCTCTTGAAGTTGTAGAAGTCTTTCTTTTCTAGCTTGATCAAGAGATAGATTGAGCTTTTTAATAGCCCAATATGCTCTATGCTCTAACTCGACGGGGAGGTGGCAAGGTTTGCCATAAATGAGCCTAAAAGGAGACATCCCAAAAGGTGTCTTGAAGGCGGTGCGGTAGGCCCATAGAGCATCAGGCAGCTTTGCTGCCCAATCTCTTCCATCCATGAGAATGATCTTCTTCAAGATATTCTTGACATCTCTATTGCTGACTTCTACTTGGCCATTTGCTTGGGGATGATACGGAGTCGTGATGCGATGGTGAACTCCATATTTCTTAAGTAAACTCTTGAAATGAGAGTTAGTAAAATGAGATCCACCATCACTAATAATAGCTCTAGGAAAACCGAATCAAGAAAAGATATTGCTAACAATAAACTTATTAACCACTCGATGATTGTTTGTCCTCGTCGGTATCGCCTCGACCCATTTGGACACAAAGTCCACCGCTACAAGAATGTACTCTTTTCCCTCCGACGCTGGAAATGGTCCCATGAAATCAATCCCCCAAAGATAAAAAATTTCTACCTCAAGGATGGTTTGCAAGGGCATTTCATCTCGCTTTGAGATATTCAATGCGGATTGGCACTTTAGACATTCCTTGCAATACTTGATCGCATCCTTGAATAGAGTTGGCCAATATAAGCCACTTTGTAGCACCCTTGCTCTAGTCTTTTTCGACGCAAAATATCCTCCACATAAAGATAAGTGTCACATCGATAGAATATACTCTTGCTCTTCTTCTGGAACGCATCTCCGAATAATCTGATCAGCCCCTATATGGAACAATTGGGGTTCTTCCCAAAAATAATTTCTAATATCATAGGAAAATTATCTCTTTTGATGCGTGTTCCAATACTCGGGGACAGATTTTGTGACTAAGTAATTAACAATATGCGCAAACCAGGGTACCTTAGTCACAATGGCAAGAAGCTGCTCATCGGGGAATGTGTCACTAATCTCACTTGAAGATATGGTATGAAGTCGAGAAAGATGATCAGCCACTGAGTTCTCACTTCCCTTCTTGTCTTTGATCTCCAAATCGAATTCTTGAAGAAGGAGAACCCATCGAATCAGTCGCGGTTTAGCCTCTTTCTTTAACAGCAAGTACTTCAATGCAGCATGATCCGTGCACACAATGATCTTGCTGCCCAAGATTTACGACCTAAACTTCTCCGAAAGCAAAGACGACCGCTAACAACTCCTTCTCCGTAGTAGTGTAGTTAAGTTGAGCGTCGGCTAGCATCTTGCTTGCGTAACATATGACAGTCGGCTTCTTATCGATCCGTTGCCCCAAAACCGCGCCCACTGCAAAATCTGAAGCATCACACATAATCTCAAAAGGTAAGTCCCAATTAGGACTTTGTAAGATAGGTGCCTCCACTAATGATCGCTTCAGCTGCATAAAGGCGTGCTTCCCTTCTTCCTCAATGATTAAATCTTTTTCCTTGCATAAAAGAGAAGTCAGTGGTTTTGAAACTTTAGCAAAATCCTAAATAAAATGACGATAAAAACAAACATGCCCAAGGAAACTTCTAAGTTCCCTTATCGACTTATGGAGTGCAAGGTCTTGGATCACCTCGACCTTGGCCTTGTCCACTTCCAATCCTTTGCTTGAGACTAAATGCCCAAGCACTATACCTTCTCTTACCATGAAGTGGGACTTCTCCCAACTAAGGACTAGGCATTTCTTAATGCAAACGTCAAGAATTTGCATTAAGTGCTCTAAGCACGCATCAAAGTTCGGCCCGAAAACTGAAAAGTCGTCCATGAAGACCTCCATGCTCTCCCCTATAAAATTGGAGAAGATGGCCATCATGCACCTCTGAAAAGTGGCAGGAGCATTACATAGTCCAAATGACATGCGCTGAAATGCATAAGTGCCAAATGGACATGTAAATGTCATCTTCTCCTGATCATCGGGGTGTATCGCTAACTGATTATACCTGGAATAGCCGTTTAAGAAGCAATAAAATCCTTGACCTGAAAGCTTGTCAAGAATTTGGTCAATAAATGGCAAGGGAAAGTGATCCTTTTTAGTCTCCGCATTTAGCTTCTGATAGTAGATGCATATTTGCCACTTCGTCGGAAGACGCGTTTGAAGTTCTTCGCCCTTGTCATTTTTCATCACGGTGATCCCCGCCTTCTTAGGGACAACATGCACCGGACTGACCCATGTGATGAGTCACAAATTTTAGTGATAAAACATGCTTTTGGAATGAATTTTTGATGCAATCCTTTATGTTTATTCGCATGTTTTATCTACAATCTAGCATGACATGGTGATTTTTATGAATTTCAGACCTTGCTTTAAACCTATGCATACTTATGTATTTTTAAAAGAATTTGAAGGCTTAGGTGGAGACATGAACCCAAGGAGCTAGGGGAGACAGTCCAAGCAATGTTGGAGCAGCCCATGAAGATGTCAAGAGAGGAATAGAGAGGCCCATTAAGACCCAAAAAGGGGCAAGAGAAGAGGATCCAGATTGCTGAAGCCGGGAGATCCAATGGCCCATTTTTCTTCTCTCTTTCCCGATTTAAAGGCTTAGGGTTTCTGGAGAAGAAGCCGTCATTTTTGGATTCAGACCAGCCTGAGTTGGAAGCCTGCGTGCAGCTGGATCTATGGCCCTCTTACCCGAGTAAGAGCTATGAGGAACAAGGGCGTCCAGATCTGCTGGAGAGGAAGAGGAAGAGGAGACCCTTAGGCCTCGACGGGTGTGACAAAAGGCATTTCCCTCTCAGTCTCTTCCTCATCCCTTTTTTCCTTCCTTTTCTGCAGGTTATCCTCGTGGCAGGTAGCCCACGTGCAGAGCTCCCTAAGCCACCGGCATTCCCCAAGCCTCGTCCTGCAATCTAGATTTCAGGAGACTTCGAGTTGGGGTTGCCGCGTTACAGCTGCTGTCCGCCGGCAGCAACATCGTTCCTTAGGTTCAAAAAGACAAAAGAAAAAATACTTTCTTCTCTTCACGATGCTACTCAGCATTATTTTGTTGTTCGGTTTTTTTTTACTTTTGAGTTAAATAGGATTCCGTGTCATCTTCTTCACTAATATAGATTATCGTAACCGCATTGAGATCGTAGGGGATATCGCGATCCTCCCCAAGTCCATTTCTGAGATCGGCCTTCGATTAGAAAACAAAAAAATTCTGTTTAGTCTGAAATTGCTCCTCTCCTCGCGCTCTCGAGTTTTTTTTGACCGCCTGCATTCGTGCATCCGCCCCAAACAAGCTTCGGAAGTCGATTTTGAGTCACGAAATTTCACGAAATGATCTCCGGATTCTGTCATTTCCGCAGCCGAGCTTTGCTCAAGAAATGTTCGCTGAAATCGGTTTGAAAAGACTTGCGTTTTTCACAAAAAATTACCTATCTCACTTGTTGAATCGCCCCTTGCGACTGTCGTGTCCCACCTGTCGTTGCACGACTATCCACTGCCGACGCCCATCTTCAGGTACGTTTCCTCCATAAAATAAATCTCCGAAATCGGTTTTGAGTCAAACCGATTTCACGTAAGTCATTTTCCGTTGTGCATCTTTGAGTTTTGTCCCCGCTTCATCTCGTCCTCTTTCGTTTTGATCGTCTCTCGTTCTTCTCCTTCTTATTTTTATTCTAGTTCTCCTCTATATTAATTATCCTCTCCTGTCATCTCAGTCTGTATCGTTCGTTTTTCCACTCCCTTCCTATTATTCTTTTACTTATTTTATTCCTCACCTCTCCGTATTCTCTTCCTATCGTCTTCGTATTTCATTCTCTCCCATCGTCGTGATTTCCGACTCTCTGCACACATTACCGTTATTCTTCCCCTCTCTTAATTCTGTTGACGTATTCCGCATTCTCTGTGATCTCTCTCTTCTGTCTTACCAGTCACTTTCAGTCATGGGAGGCCTCTCCTCGTGCTAACAGTCGTATCAGCCACCTCGCAACGATCGATTTATTATTCCTATCTCAACTTTATTCCTCTTTCCTCAGTAACTCTCTTTTATCTCCTTTGTTCTTTGTGTTTCTAATCCATCTCATAAGTCACGTGGAATTTATCTTGCTTTCATCGAGAAAGTTTTAATTATTAAGTAAATTTCTAGCATATATATTTCTTTACTCTCCTTAGCATTCTCAAGCTCTAGTCTTATAAAAAATTTCAAACATTCTCTAAATATTCTAGAAAATTCTCGTCTCGAATTGGAAATTCACTAGCTAATTACCTGCTCTTTGTGGATCGACCCTTGCTTGCCCTAGGCTCGTGAGGTTTATAAATGTGTTGCGTAAGCTTAAAGACTCACACGACGTAACAATTATTCATATTGTTTACCACTAATTAGTACCACAATTTGAGCTTATCACCATGGACTATCGAAAATGGGATAAATGATACCTGCATTAAGCCATTTAAGGATTTCATCCTTTACGGTATCCCATACCTTAGGGTTTAGCTGCCTTTGTGCCTCTCTTGAGGGACGAGAGTCCTCCTCTAGGAAAATGCGATGAGTGCACAAAGAGGGATCAATTCTCTTAAGGTCTAATAAGTTCGATCCGATCGCTTCCTTCCTTGCAAGACCGTCAATAGTCTCTTCTCTTGGTCTTGATCTAGCTATGAGGATATAATAATCGGGTTAGCGCAATGATGATCAAGAAAATCATATTTCAACGTAGAAGGTAGCGGTTTTAGCTCGGGTACCGTCTCACTGGAGGGAAATGGATCATCCTCGGGCTCCTCGAAGCTCTCATCCTCAACAGTCGCCATCGTCTCCTCGATACAACTCTTAATCTCCGGATCCTCGTAAATATCGACGACGCCTACCTCATCGGACTCATGTGAAGGATGTCGCATCAACTTATTGATGCTCACCTTCATCATGCTATCTTTGACCTGAAATATAACTTCACCCTTGCCCCAATCCGTGATCGCTTTCACAGTAGCTAAAAATGGTCTCCCTAGTATGATGTGAGAGCTGGTGAAGTCCTTCATGGATTTCATGTCCACGATAATAAAGTCTACCAAAAATTAGCAGTTTTCTACCTTAACTATCACATCCTCTACAACACCGTGAGGTCGTCTCACGGATCCATCCGCTAAGCTCAACTCGATGAATAATGGCTGCAACTCGCCAAGTGGAAAAATGTCATACACTCCCTTCGGGAGGGTATTTACACTAGCCCCCGTGTTGAGGAGAGATCAAGTGAAAGTCCTGCCCCCTATCTCACAACTAATCATGGGAGCTCTCGGATCATGTCGCTTACAAGGAAGCGTACTCAGCATGATAGAACTAATGGTTTCACTCATTTGGATACGTTTCAGCTTCCTCGTAGGGGTGCAAAGTCCTTTTAAGAACTTTGCGTAGGATGGAATATGTTGGATGATATCTACTAATGGGATGGTGATAGTAACCTGTCTAAAAGCCTCTATCAATGTATCATCACTATCACTCGTAGAGACTCTGGGCCGGCTCAATAACTGAGGATAAGGCACTGGAGGTTTGTAAACCTCGGGATTGGGCTCTGCCCTACTCTCCTCATCGGGTGCCTCCTCATAATCAAAGTCCTCCTCCAGAATAATAGTGGGAGAGGGATGGGCGTCCTTCTCCTCAAGCGAGTCCTTGTGGCGCTTGTGGTCCGTATGAGGATTTACTAAGACCTTGCCGCTTTGTAGGCCCGAAATGGCATGTGCCTCCACCACTGCACTATCAATGCGATCTTCGTTCACATTGTGGGTGCGGCTCGACGATGCTTGACCTACATTCCTAGGGTATGCTAAAGGTTGGAAAGGTAATTGATCTATAAATTCAACTCGCTTACCCTTCCTTTTCTCAATAGAAGCATCAAAGCATTGGGCTTTAGCCCCTTCGACTCGGTCGCTAACCTCATTCAGTTTACTCATCATTTGTGCTAATGCACTCATGACGGGATCAACTAAAGGTGCTAGAGGTGGGACTGCCAGTGGCGGTGTGAGCGCTCGGGGAAGACCGGGGGCGAAAGATGTCGGCCTTGGGTTCCCCATATGCTGGGGCGCCGATCCATAGGACTGATGGTATGGAGTGTGCTGCCCGTTCTGCTGCTGCGCATAAGAAGGGTTATGAAAACTAGAATAACCCTGATTCGGGTAGTTTGCCCTCCCCGCTTAGCTCAAACCTATATATGTAGTAGGGTTTGGCCGAAATGGAAATGGACCTTGGATTGCCATCACGGGGCAATCCAGCTCTACGTGCTCAAAACTAGAGCAATGCGAACACGGAGAGACATCGACATGTGAAACTGGCGCAAGGCCATCAAAACCCGGTTGGATCTTAAGCAAATCCTTGATCAAGTTCTGTGCCTCGGTCAGTTTCTCAATCTTATCTAAAAGCATACCTGTCTCCACCGCCTTTGCATCCAACATCCCTCCCTTAGCGGGAGCGCTCCGTCCTATTTGCTCATGAATGTGCCTCCACTAGCGGCATCGAGCAAATATCTTTCAGGTGCACCTAAACCATCATAAAAAATTTGAGTAATCTCATGTTTAGGTATATCATGATACATGCACTGTCTCAAGAGATCTCTAAGTCTCTCCCATGCCTCGTAGAAAACCTCACCAGGCACTTGTGAGAACTCGCGTATGGCTCGTCTCACGACGCTAGTCTTACCTACCGAGTAGTACTTATGCAAAAATGTGCCTTCCATATCTCTCCATGAATCAAACTCACGGCCCAAGGTGAAAAACCACTCCTTTTCCCTTTCCTTAAGTGTGAAGGGGAAGAAGCGCATCTTGGCCGTCTCGGAGGGGACATTGTGAAATTGGTTGAATTTGCACACCTGGATGAACTTGTCCACATGTCGATAGGGATCCTCCGATGGTAGTCCATGAAAAGTGGGTAAAAGGCTAGGAATATGTGAGTCAATTTTAAAATTTGCACCTCGTTGAAGAGGGGCATTGACTCGCATAGTCTGCCTTTGGACGACCGGTCTTGCGTATTCACTAAGACGTCTGAGAAAGGAAGAGAGAAAGATCGGTTTTTAAAGGGAATTTCTCCGCGAAAAGTGCGAGTCGTCCGATCTGATGAAGGTAGGTTGGATGGCAGCGATTGCGCTCGTAGGATAGGCCACGATCCCATGACACAGGCCCACCTTGTCCTTGCATCTTGCTCGTCTGATAAAAATCGGACCGCTGCGATGTCTCCACACGACGCGCCGATTTCATCTTTAATCCTGAGCATCCACGTGTCCCCCACGATTGCGAGTCATGACCCATGCCTTCCGCTTTGTTTCACCTATCCGATGAAGATCGGACGCTCTCGATGCGTCCACGTGTCGGCAGGTGAGTCCTCGATCACGGTCACTTATGTGTCCATTCATGCACGTGCTCCGATGGTGATCACGTGGACTTGGGTCCACGCAATCGATGCCCTTTCATTCATTGCGATAACATCTGACGTCCACGGTGCGGCCACGTGTCGTGCACAGTTTAAATCTCCAGGGAACATAGTCCCACACGGAGGAAATGAGAGGAAATCTTGCGTATAAAAGGTAGGGCGATTTAACGATTTTGCGTTACCGCCCCAATACTCTTACGAAGGCCCACTAACCCGTGGGCCCTTCACACGCCAGCCCCCCTCATGCCATGTGGCGCCCCTTACAGGTGTACGCGTGGAAACGTGTGGCCCCTGCCACGCGTCCGCGCCACCTTGCACCGCGCGGTCTCACGTGGCCTTGCGTGCAGCGTCACATCCGCGCGGGTCTCGCGTGCCATGTCAGCTCCGCGGGTTCTGGGGAAAATAAAACCCTTTTTGCAGTTTTAACTAAGGAAGAAAATCAAAAATAAATTCTAAGAAATCAAGAAAATCCCAATAAATTCAAAAATTCATAACTTAAGAAATACAACTCCTTTTAATCTCAAATTTTCTCTATTGAATCACAATTCTCTTTCTTTTTAATATCATGTCATTTAAAAGATAATTTCAAAGAATAATATAAGATGAATTAAAATAACACTAAGGCATTCATTAAGATTTAGATCTTTTAATCATCCAATCATTCTTTAAATAGAATTAATCCTTTAAATCTTCTACTAAAGTCAAAGTAAGGTAATTAATTTCTTTTTATTTAACCTTGTAAAAGATTAAACATTCATAAAGCACATAATTAACCCTAAATTATGCATAAATATGAAGTTTAGTAGAATGGCATACCAATGGAGAAAATTCATAAAATTAAGATAACATGCATCATAATTACATAAAATACGCATAAATATGAGTTAAATAAGATAAGAATTTAAGTTATAAATGCATGTTATCACCCCATCAGTCGTCGTAGGTTTTATTAGAGTTTTTTCTGGCTGAAGACGTTAAACTTAGTGATGTTGGGAGGCACCCCAAGATAATCTCGCCTTTTTTTCCTTTTATTACTTTGTTTTTATTTTTGTAGATGTCGAAGAAGAACTTTATTATGCTGAGGGTGCATGACGAGACTAAATCGTATGGTCGTTGATTACACACAATTTAGTATCAAAATAAAGTCCTAATATTACCAATTTAAGATTAATCAAAGTAATTAATTAGTATAATGGTAATTAAGGGTCGAATCCACGCAGAATTAGGGAAATTTGAGAGATATCTTCAAATTTTGGTCAAATCGGACGATGAATTGAAGTTAGAAATTGGGCGTTTTGATATTTTAAGAAAGATAACTCAAAATCGAATCCACGGAATCAAAAATCAGGTGATTTGGTGGAGAATTCGAAGAGAAATCGAAATTTGAAGAGAGGAGAAAAATTCGTTTCGAAAAACGATTTAAAACTGAAATTAAATCTAAATTAAACTAAATCTATGATTCTAAAACTAAAATTAATGCTAAATGATGAAAGATTATGAAGAATTCACCCAACCTAACCCAAAGTAGCCTTCGAAATGATCCAATTAATCGCCGGATGCAAGGCTATTCATTCCGAAATTTTTGAAGACGAAGATGGAGTTCAAGATGCAAATTCTTCCTTCTCTCTCGATCAAAGTTTGATTTCAAGTGCTCATTGGAAGCGGAAATCACTTATGAACAAAAGGAAACAAACGGCACGCGATTTAATGGAGTATACAAGGAGTATTTTAGGATTGAACGCGAACGTGTTCTTCGTCGCGAAGAAAACGTTTTATAAAAGACGAAAATACATATCAGCCGTTGGATGATGAAGTTATCGCGATGGACGATCAGGATGAGACGCCCTTTTGATCGAACCGTTGTTTGATCTCGGTCGTCGGATCTTCATCGTAAGATCGAGATTTGATCGGAGATCATCGCTTCGATTGATCTGGACCGTCATAATTAATTTGATGAACGGCGCGGATTAATTCACTTACTCCTCCAATTCTGCACGTGCTGGATTTCTTGATCGCGTGGACCGCGTGTTCACACGACCAACGCGCGCGATCGATCGCACCGTTGATCCGACGCTCCACAGCTCGCCACGTTGCCCTGAAATCAACTAAAAAGAATACCATTTAGGCCCACATTGGATAAATCGCGATAAATGTTCAGTAGAAAATGTATGCGGAAATGAGGCTATTAATGTTTCGTCCCCTTCGACACGCGGGACCCCTAAACTTTATAATAATAATAATAATATATATAGTGTACACGTCATCCATGCCACGCAAGCGCGAGTGCGTCCACGTGGCTCTGCCACGTGGCCTTGCGTGCCACGTCGCGTCCACGTGGGCCCGCGCGCCGAAACCCCTTTTTTTTAATTTATTATTATTATTTTTTAATTATTTTAAAACATTTAAAATCGAAAATAAATCAAATTAAATTCAGAAAAATTCCAGAAAAATTCTATAAATTTGTAAAAATCATAACTTTCAAAATATAACTCCAAATTAAGTCAAATTTGTTTTGTTGGATTCAGAATTGAATAATCTATCATTATAAAAAGTCAAATTATTAAAATAGTAAGAGAATTAATTTATATTAATTTTATACATTTATGTATTATATAAAATAAATTCATATAAATACATAAATGTTGATAAATGTGTTTTCTCTTCTATTTTCAACTTTAAAACATGATTATGATCATAAATATAATTAGGATTAAAGATTGAAATGTTTACTTATGCATAATAATCCATAAATTGATGTATTTTAAGATCATAACATGAATTTACACAAAATGATAGAAATATGCTAAAAAGATGATAACATGCATAGATTTATGATGATTAATGCATTAATTTGCATTAATATCTATGTAATTACATGCATAAATAGCATGTTATCAGTGCACACACAAGAAATCCTGTGAACAAGCATGAAAGATCAATGAGTTTTTCTAAACCCTTGTCTTCTCACCACATTTTCATATTTTTTTCATACCATGCTTGGTATTGTTTGTTGCTATCTTCTTCATGAGCATGGCGATTTCATTGCAAGCAGTGAAAAGTTGTAGTTGGGGGGTTGAGGACTTAGACAAATTCAACTATTTTTTCAAAATTTTTCAAATTCTACACTCTATAAACTCCTATTTTCTAAATTTTTACCACTCTACCCCACCTTAGAAGTCTTGACATTTTAGATCTTATCTACTAGAGATGTCACCACATGGTGACGTGAATACGCGCCACATGGTGCACGTGTGTGTACGTGTGTGTATGTGTGTGCGCAAGTGTGTGTGTGTGCGTTGACGAATCAAGACCGAGTGGTCGTCAATTGCTCACAGTCAAGAGTCAAAACAAAGTCCAAACTTACCAATTTGATGAATATATCTCGAATTGAGGGGTTTAATGGTAAATAAGGGTCAAATCTACAGGGAAATAAGGAAATTTATGATGATCTCTTCGAATTTGATCAAATCGGATGAGAAATTGATGTTAAAAATTGGGGAAAATGGTAGATTATGAAAGAGAACTTCAAAACATTTCCATAGAATAAAAAATCATCGAAATTGACCTTGATTTCGCAAAAAAATTGAAGATCGAAGTGGGGGAATATTTTCGAAAGTTAAAATCGCAAATTTGACGTAAATTAAACAAAATTGAACTTAAATTGCTAATCTAAACTGAAATTAAACATTAATAGATGAAAGATTAGTAAAAACCGCCTCCACTAACCCAAGATTGCGATTGGATTAGCTTGATTAGTCGTTGGATCAAGACTTTTAATCGAAAATCCGAAAAACCGCGATAATGAGATTCATGTGTCGATTTCTTCGTCTCCTTTTGGTCAAATCTCAATTTTAAGCCCTCTGAAGATGCAGAATTGTGTGTAGAAGAGGATAGGATTGAGAGATTCAAGAGTATTGGTGTCTAAACAAATCAATTGGATTCATTTGCTCTCGAATGCTTTATAAATCGGAAGAACATCTCAATTTATAGGGCATTTAAGCGTAACCGTTTGATTAAATTCAATTGATGGTTTTGATGAAACGGTTCATCGTGAACCGTTTCAATTAAATCGCAGCCGTCCGATCTTGATGGAGCGCTTGGATGAATCCACGTGGTCATGCGTTATGAAACGCATCAGATGTGCCTCCGTTAGATCGCGATCTGACAATCACGATGCGTTTCCACGCGTTACATTTGGGCCGTTATAAATCCTTTTTAAAAGCACGTGTGCGATTTGATGATCTGGTGGACTTTCAGTCCATGCGATCCACGTGCGATCTTCGTCGGCTTCCGATCTGACGCTTCTCCTTTGGCCACATCGCTTGTATTCAAACCTCAGTGTGGAACTTGGTCCCAGACAGTAGAAATAGAGGAAAAATGTCGGGTATATAAGGTGTGACAATTTATGAGGTTAGCAAGTTCCGAATACGGAATGCTTATATGTACTATAACCCCAGTATGATATGTATAATATGTATATATGCACACACGTCACATCCACGCCATGTAGGCGCTCGTGTGGGTCCATGTGGCTTTGCCATGTGGACTTGCGTGCCACGTTGCATTCACTTGGGTCCCGCGCGAAAATAAACCCCTTTTTGCCCCTTTTTTAATTATTTTTAACACTTAAAAATCAAAAATAAATTCAGAAAAAATCCGAAAAATCCCTAAAATTAGAAAATTCATAACTTTCAAAATATAACTCCAAACTAATCAAAATTTCTTTCATTTGATTCGAAATTTGATTATCTATCATTCTAAAAAGTCAAAATTAATAAATAATGAGAGTTTTAATTTCCATTTGAAAAATACATTTATTTTTTAAAGATTTAATCTTAAGAAAATTTAATAAATGTTTATAAAATGATTTCTCTCATTATTTCACTTTAAAAAGCACTTATAATCTCAAGTAAATATGGGTTTATGAAATTATTTATCTTTAATTCATCATATTTAACCCTAATTTAAAGTATTTTGAGATTATAATGACTTTTTCATGGAATGATAGATAAATACTCATAAATATGATAACATGCATAGAAATGAAATCATTTATGCCTTAATATGCATCAATAATTATGTATTATCATGTCTAATTAGCATGTTATCATGCACATCTGTGCGCAAGTGTGTGTGTGTGCGCCCGTTTGTGCGCAAGTGTGCGCGTCTATGCGTGAGTGTGATTAGTGGGTTAAGCATCCATTGAGGATTTTCGCTAGCCCATTATATACACTTATAAACTTGTCAGAATGCATTTATTTTTGGGATGGGGACTATCTTGCTATTTATTTTAAGCAGGTGATGTGGTGTGCTCAGAATTGTACAATCGATGTGAATTAGTGCGATTTTATCTCAGCCCCTCATTTTCACTTAAGTGAGGGGGGTATGATGGATCAAATCGGCACGGTCACTGAATACACACTGATTCATGTAAAAAAATTATCAAACTCACCAGTTTAATGAAATAAAAATGAATTGAGAGGTATAGTGGTGAATAAGGGTCGAATCCACGAACAAAAAAGGGATTTTTGAGAGATCTTTTGAAATTTGCTCAAATCGGACGATAAATTGAGGTGAGAAATTAGGGAAATTGATTGATTTGGAAAGAGAACTCAAAATGGAATCAACAGAATAAAAAATCACTCGATTTGGATCAAGATTCATAGAGAAATCGATGAGCAAATTAGAGATAAATTTCTGAACACGAAGAGAGAGAAATTAGAAATAAAATATAAAATTATCTAAATCTACGATTGTAAATTAAAATCTAATGACACAAGACGAAAGATTAGAAGGAAAACACATAATCTAACCCAAGATAGCAAACAAAATGATCCAATTAATCGCCGGATTCACGGCTTTTCATTCTGCGATTTCGAAAACAATGTTTGGTGTTCAAGAGGCAAATTCTCCCTATTCGATTGACGAAATCTCACTTCCAATCACTCCATCGATGCAAAAATGAGTCTAAAAGGGATTGGAAGCTAGAGATTCAAGGATGGTGGTGTCTCACGGAACGAGATTGCGAGGTCGTCAATTGTACATGGTCTCGTGTCAAAAATAATTCGAAACTTACCAACTTGATGAAAATATCAAGAATTGAGGGGTATAATGGTAAATATGGGTCGAATCCACAGAGAATTAGGAAAAATTTTTGATGTTCTCTTTGAATTTGATCAAATCGAATGACGAATCAATGATAGAAATTGGGGAAAATGGTATATTATGAAAGAGAACTTTAAGATGATTCCACAGAATAAAAAATCATCAAATTTGACTTTGATTTCGAGGAGAAATTGAAGATCAAGTGGGATGAAATTTCCGAAATGTTAAATTGTGAAATCAACAAAAATGAACCTAAAATTACTTAAATTAAATATTCTGAAATGAAATTAAACATTAATAGACAATAGATTAGGATAAACCGCGATCACTAACCCACAAATGCGATTGGATTAACCCAATAAATCGCCGGAATCAAGGCTATTCATCAAAATACAAAAATCGCGATTCGTGGAGTTCAAGCGTCGATTTCTTCCTTGTCTTTCGCCCAAATCTTGATCTTAAGCATTTCCTAGACACGGAATTGAGTTTGGAAGTGAAATAGGATCAAGAGATTCAAGAGATTTGGTGTCTAAACAGTTCAATTTGATTAAATTGCTCTCAAATGAATTACAAATTGGAAGAACATCTCAATTTATTGGGATTTTGGGCGTAACCGTCTGATTAAAGCAATCAGCAGTTCTGATAAAATGGTTGATCGTGAACCGTTACAGTTATGTCCTGTCTGTTGGATCGCAGATGGACGCTCAAGATGAAGCCGCGTTGACGCGCGTTATAAAACGCATCGAAACGGCGCCGTTGGATCTTAATCTGACGCTTCAGATTCTTTTTCTGTCCGTTTAATCTGGAGCGTTATAACTCTCGCGATCAACAATGGAGATTAAACACAATCCGGTGAACCCGATTAAAGCCAGGTGTCCATCAATTTAAGTGAAGATCAAGGGCCACGATTCACCGCGCGGTCGGATGTCCCTTACGTTGCCACGCCATCGCCCGCATCGACCATTCGATCGCGACGCGATAGGAGAGCTGTGATCACTCCACGTCACATGCGCATTATAAAAGATTCAAAAAATTGAGTTTTAATTAAAAAAAATTGATTTTTAATTCAAGAAAATTCTTAGAAATTCATTAAAAATTCAGAAAAATTCTAGAAAAATCCCTAAAAATTAGAAAATTCAGAACTTTCAAAATATAACTCCAAATTTATCAAAATTTCTTTCATTTGATCAGAAATTTAATTATCTATCATTCTAAAAAGTTAAAATTAATAAATAACAAGAGTTTTAGTTTATTTTTCAAAAAAAATTCATTTATTTAAGATTTTAACTTTAGAAATTGAATGAATGTTTATAAAAATGATTACTCTCATTATTTGACTTTAAAAACAACTTCTAATCTCAAGTAAATATAGGTTATAAAATTATTTATCTTTAATTCATCATAATTAACCCTAATTTAAATTATTTTGAGGTTATAATGATTTTTTCATCGAATGATACATAAATACTCATAAATATGATAAAATGCATAGGAATGAAAGCTTTTATGTTTAAATATGTAGCAATAATCATGTATTATCATATATAATTAGCATGTTATCATTGTCTAGACAGTTCGATGAATCGAAATCATCCAAGAATGCATTATAATGTCGAAGAACATCTCAATTTATAGTGAAGTTGGGCGTAACGGTTCTATCTGACGTTTCATATTTGATCAACGACTTTGATGAAACGCGTGAATGCGAATTGTTATGATTATGTCATGGCCGTTGGATCAGAGATGGACCGCTGAGATTTCGTCACGTTGCGCTCTTTTGGAAGTAACGCGCAAACGTCATTCGTTGGATGTTGACCTAACGCTTTAGATGCGTTTTCGTCGATTTTAATCGTAGCCGTTATAACTCTTTTTGATTAACGGCTAAGATTAAATCATTTTCTAAACGATTCGCCATCGAATCAGAATGCGCCTTGTACCCCCGCCTCAAGTGGTGATCGACAATCGCGATTTAACCGCGTGATCGGACGCTCCACGTGCTGTCATGTCACCCCTAGCCGTGATCGACAATCGCAATTTGATCGAACGCTCCAGATTGCGCGACATCACCATGCACTTATAAAAATCTGAGAAATTGATTTTTAATTAAAAATATTGATTTCTAATTCATAAAAATCCTGAAAAATTCATTAAAATTTCAGAAAAATTCATAAAAAATCTGAAAAAATTCCTTAAAATTAGAAAATTCATAACTTTAAAAATTCAACTCCAAATTAATCCAAATTTGTTTTATTGGGTCAAAAATTGAATTATCTATCATTCTAAAATTCAAATTATTTAAATAACAAGAGAATAAATTTCTATTCCAAAAATACACTCATTTCTCTTAAAAATTATAACTTAGAAAAATAGATGAGTATATAGAAATAATTTTCTCTTTTTATTGAGCATTAAAAGCTAGTTATAATCTCAAATATAGATGGGAATAATCTTATTCTAAGATATATTGTTAAAAATTCATAATTATCCCTAAAATAGTGTTTTGGAGATTATCACTTAAAATTGCATGAAATGACAGATATGCACTTAAAGGGTGATAACATGAATGTTTTTATGCCTTAATTTGCATTATTAATCATATTTTTGCATGTTATGATTGCATGTTATCAGTGTATGTGGCAGCATTTTAATGGATGAAATTTTTTTTATTAAACTGATCAATCCTGGTCATTCATGTAAGGAGTTATGACAGCTAGGATTTAAAGCATCATCTGAGAATTTGAAACAGTAATTCACAATTGAACGGACAAGATCTTGTGACGCTCTCTCTTCGAGCAATCATGTGGCCTGATCTTGATGCTCCGATGAAGATCTGATGGTTGTGACTTAATCATAATGATTCACTCTTCGGATTCCATCGCCACCATTGATCTCGACAAGAAAAAGATTCGACGGTCACACCCAATTTCAAAATAATACAAATTCTCTCTCTTTGATGAGAAATATATTTTTAGATGTTTCAAGCTATCAAACTGTTTAGACATCTCAATCCTTGAATATCTTGAGTTTCTTCCTCATCTAGACTCATTTCCGCGTCTAGAGGGTGTCTGAAATCATGATTTCGTCAAAAGAATAGGGATAAATCATCTCTTGAATGCTGAATTTTGTCTTTGAAATCACATAATATAATGCCCTTGATCCGATGATCAGTTGGACCAATTTGAGCGCGACTTTGGGTTAGATTAGACATTTTCATCTTAATCTTTCATCTTGTATCATTATCTTTCAATTTCGAATCGTAGATGCTGTTAATTTTAGATTTAATTTCAGTGTTCTCTCTCTTTGCGTTTATAAATTCTACCTAATTTTTGCTCTGTGATTTCTCCGCGAATCTTAATCCGAATCGAGTGATTTTTTATTCCATGGATTTATCATTGAGTTATCTTTCTAAATTAATCATAATCTTTAATTTCTCACCTCAATTCGTAGTCTGATTTGATTGAATTTGGAAGAACACCTAAAAAATACCTTAATTCTCTATGGATTTGACCCTTATTCACCACTATACTCTTTAATTCCTTTTTATAACTTGAAATTGAGTTAGGAACTTTTTTTGAACCTATCAGTGCTTTTTCAAAGACCGCACGGATTTGTGTCATTAATGGGATGAAGAAGGTTGATAATCATGAAATTGATTTCATGCAACAATGTTAATATTTTTGTTACTTAATAAAGGGTAAGAGTTGAATCCTTAGGGAGCCTAGATAATGAGATTAGTGCTTTAGAATAAAAGATACCATTATAGGGAAATCACCAAAAGAAAGGATTTTGGAGAAAAGTGGAAGGATGAAAAACTAGAATATGTTATGAGTGAAATTATAAATATATACTTGTATAAAATCAAGACCCAAATCCTCACACAAGCCCTGTTTTTGTGAAACCAAAAATTTTTCTTTATGAATTTCTCTTATATTTTTTAGATTTTCTGGGCATTTTTTTTATTTCATACACCAAAAATTACTTTTGAAGGTGTTGTTGATGTGGCACACCAATGTGGTAGTGCTCACGCGTGGCCCGACAAGGTAGCACCATGTGACATATAGTTGGCATGTGTGTAGCACAACCAAGGGAAGTGATGAGTTTACAAATCAAAATTTTTCCTTGCTAAGAAGCCTTAATGGGATTTTCGTGTAAACAAATTTTGGTTTTTTAAGTGGGACAAACTTTTTTTTCATAGTACACGTTGGCATCATCACGAGCACCTGATCTTGTGGAACAAGTCCACATTGGCTTGATGAGTAGAAGCATGTCATATGATGCATTGTGGGGCACTGGATCAAAAGCCATGCGATCAATAGCGACCTCTTTTTTCTCTCTGTCCCCTTGACGAGACGAGACCGCGAGGTCGTCGATTTCACACGGTCTCGTGTCAAAAAAATAATACCGAACTTACCAATTTGGGGAATTAAGAGAGAATTGAGGGGTATAATGGTAAATACGGGTCGAATCCACAGGGAATTTAGGTATTTTCGAGATATCTTTTAGAATTTGGTCAAATTGGACGATGAATTGAGGTTAGAAATTAGGGAAAATGGTGTTTTTGGAAAGAAGACTTCAAATCGATTCCACGGAATCAAGAATCGATGAATTTGGACTTAATTTCGCGGAGAAATCGAAATTTGAAGTGGAGAGAAATTTTCGGACTTTGAAAATCGTGATTTAAGCTAAATTTTATAAAATTGAAATCTAAATCCTAACATAAACGAAAATTAAAGATAATTGGAGGATAATTGAGGTAAAACCGCTTCCACTAAACCCGTTTAGCGATCAAAACGAGGTGATTAAGCCGATTAATCACCGAAAACGTGAAGATCGTCACGCCGAGCTTCAAGCGTCGATTTCTCCCTCGATTTTCCACCAAATCTCGATTTCTACCCCTCCATGGATGCGGAATTGAGAGAAGAGGAGGAAGAGATCGAGAGAAACGAGTGAGAGAGGTGTCTAGACAGTCAATTTCATTGAAAACTCACTCGAATACATGTATCGACGAAGAACTCGTCTATTTATAGGGCGAAAAAGGGTAACCGTCCGATCGATGTCTTTAAGGCTTCATCAACGGTCGAGATGCGTTCGTAACGGCGAACCGTTACGATTAAACTGAGATCGTCCGATCGCAAATCAACGCTCGAGATTTAATCCATTTGATTTGCGTTATAAAACGCATCAGCTTCTGATCGTTGGATCGCGATCTAACGCCTTGGATGCGTTTGATGGCGTGCGATCTGGACCGTTATAACTTGGCTTTTAAGACACGTGTTTTGATGATCTCCGATGGTCCAGTGGTCCACGCGATGGAGGCTTGAGATGCTGCCACGTGTCCCTCATCCGACCGTTATAATGATTCTTTTAGGCACGTGCGTCTGATCGCGATCAATGGTCCACAGCTCACCCGATCGACGCTCGTCATTTAATCCCGCCTTCGATCCGACGTTCAGCGCGCGTCCACGTCACCTGTCAGGTAAATAATGTGTGGAGATTAGTCCCACACGGAGTATAATTTTATTACCGTCGGGTTTAAATAACCCGACGGTTTATAAGGGTATGACCCTCCCTTATAAGGGGAGGACAAAAACCCCTTTTATATATGATAAAATATGAAAATATATATAGTAAATCTAGGCGCCACGTAGGCGCGCTGCGCGGGTCCGCGTGGCGCTGCCACGTGGCCTTGCGTGCCACGTCGCATCCACGCGGGCCCCGCAGCCCATTTTTTTAATAATATATTTTTTTATCGTTTTAAATAGAAATTTAAATCAAAAAATTCAGGAAAAATCCAGAAAAAATCCCTAAAATTGTAAAAAAATCATATCTTTTTTAAAAATACAACTCCAAATTAATCCAAATTTCTTTCATTGGATCTGGAATTTAATTATCTATCATTCTAAAAAAATTCAAAAATATTTAAATAACAAGAGATTTAATTTATATTTCAAAAAAATACATTCATTTTTTTATAAGATTTTAACTTTAGAAAATTAAATGAATGTTCATAAAAAAATGATTTCTCTTATTATTTAACTTTAAAAAAACCATTCATAATCTCAAGTGAAGATGGGTTATAAAATTATTTATCCTTAATTCATCATAATTAACCCTAATTTAGTGTATTTTGAGATTATGACATAAATATGCATAGAATGATAAAAATGCACTCAAAGTATGATAACATGCACATAAATGTAATGTTTTATGCCTTAAATTGCATTAATAATCATGTTTTATCATGTTAAGATTGCATGTTATCACCCCTCGTCATAGCGAATCAGTGACTGCCATGCGATGTGATCTAGGCCACTCTAAATTTTATGAAGCTTCATGAAATGATAGGTACGTATTCTACTATCTCTCTCTCTCTATCTCTCTCTCGCTCCCCATCGCAATAAAAAGGGCGGTTACTTGTGACAGAATCCTAGTGGAAGTGAGCTTGACCTAATCTATTTGCAGCCAACAATAAACCAAGCCCAATTTAAATCAAAATCAAGAGCTAGAAATGCTTCAAATCGAAATCACAATATCTCATGATCTTGAAGAAATTTGGTGCTAAAAATTTATCAAAAAAGTTATCATCTTGTGATCTATCTCCTCAAGCTGATTTCATCGTCTAGGGTTTTTGACATTTATTTTGACACTTCTAGCATTTGCTACGTTCAGAAAAGGGATCAATAATCAATTGTGACTCATTTATCAAGCATCAATTTTAGTGAGTTTCTTTCCTTTTCTGTTATTTCTTTTAATTTATGCAAGTTGCTTGCCAAGTCTGATGAGATGTAGGGACTCTCAAAGGGGTGATTGATTAGGGAGCATCTCTAGAGTAAGTTTTTTTATCACCAATCTTTAAATTAGGATGATTACTCATAACATGTATTTTTACTTACTTAAATCATTGTTCTTTGATGATTTTAAAACATAGTTCACATCATTGTTATGCATATTATCATGTTTTGATGAAATTTTTGCATTCATCATATCATATCGTCCATGAGACAAATTTGTATTCAAATGCAAGTAATATTGTGCATTACTGACGTTTGACATTTCTTGGTTAAAAAAATTTCAATTAATTTTTTTTACAAGTTTCTTTAGATGATCTTGAGTTATGAACAAAGAATGACAAAAGCAAATAAGTGAAGGAAACAACTAATTTTTAATAAGACATTAATTATTATAGATTATTTATATTTTGATTTTAGGTAGTGCGATTAAAAAGTAGACAAAATGAGGATCAATATGGAAAATTTCATCTAAAAAGGAGTTTCTTTAAAAAAATACAAATATTTTTAGTTTTAAGGATTTCTCTATTCTTTTCCTTATTTTTCCAAATTTTTCTTATTTTTACAGATTTTAAAAAACTTTGCTGATTTTCCTTCTGGTTTTTTCTATTTTATAGATTTTAAAAGAAAATTTCTAGGACTTTGAAATCAGAAAGGGTTTCTTTGCGTGTGTTGACATGGCATCGTAGACACAAGGCATGAAGGTGTGGTGTTGATGAACTCTATTTCAGGGTGTTTTAAATGATTATTTGGAATCGATTTCATGTAATAGTATTTAGAGTTCCTCACTTTGTATAATGTTAGCGATTAGTGCTTTATTGGGAGTAGAGATACTATTATAGGGGGAAAAATGGTGAAAGGGATTTTAGAGAAATATGAAAGGACAAAGAAATGGAATATGGTATGAACAAAATTACAAATAGATATATACTTATATTCTATGAGTAATAATGAGAAAAAGATCGAGTATGAAATGATGGAATGTCGAGATGAGAATGATGGAAGAATGGTGAAAAATTGGATAACCAATAAATTGGGTAAAGCTGATAGATTTTTTGAAGAAAAGATAGCAAATCTAAAATATGAAAAAGAGAAATAGGGTTTACACTATCCATGGAGGGGATTACAAGACAAAATCAGATCCAAATCGTCACACAAATCTTATTTTTATGCTAGTCCTAGGCCTATTGATGCTATACTCATTACGATCTTTATCTTCTACTTGATCTTGCCTCCACAACAACTTGAGCTCCAAACAATGTCAAAATTGGGCCTAAGCCTCTCCTTTTCCTTCCGGTAGCCTAATTTTACAAGAGAGCCAAAAAACAGCAAAAAAAGAAGAAAAAAGATTGATAGCATGCATATTTAACTTAAATTCTTATCTTATTTAACTAACATTCATGATTATTTTATGTAATTATGATGCATGTTATCATAGTTTTATGAATTTTCTCAATTGGTATGCCATTTTACTAAAGTTCATATTTTTGCATTATTTAGGGTTAATTATGTGTTTTATTGATGTTTGATCTTTTGCAAGGTTAAATAATTAGAAATTAACTACTTTCCTTGATTTATTTTGACTTTAGTAGATGAATAAAAGCACAAATTTCAAGAAAAGAATGATGGGATGAATCAAAATAAAATTTTAAAGGGTTGATTCAAGATTATTTTGAATCCACCCTATTTTCTTGCTTGAATTTAAATTTTTATGTGGCATGATATTAAAGATGAAGAAATTTATGATCCAATGGAGAAAATTTGAGTAAAAAAGAAGTTATATATATGGAAATATGAATTTCTGATATTTTATATAATTTTTCTGGATTTTATTTTGATTTTTAGGTATTTTTTGGATTTAATTTCCTTATAAAAAATGACAAAAAGGGTTTAATTTATTCGCACGGGACCCGCAGAGCTAGCGTGGCGTGACGCAGACACATGGTGAAGCCACGCGAGCCCACGTGGATGCCTACGTGGGCGTCTATGTGGAACTATGTCGGACGGGCTTGCGTTTGATGGGCCCACATGTTAGTGGGCTCAGGTAAGAATAGGGGGACGTACTTGGCCCAATTGGGCAACCCAAAGGCTTAAATGTCTTTCTCCTTTTATACCCGCTCACCTTTCTTCTTTCCTTCTGTGTGGGACTAAGTTCCACTTAAAATCATGATTTCTAGGCTCCGTGGCAAAGTATGGAGCACTGGATCAAAGTGCGTGGATTGACGGACATCGATCTCCTGGAATTCAGTCCACCGGATCTTCATCAAAACAAGTGCAAAATTTCCATCAGTTGATCCCGAAAGTGAGATCCGATGGTCACGATTTGATCACGCCTTCGATCAATCACCAATTGACAAGTGGCTGCTCACAAAAACGCGGATGAAGATCGAATAGGTGATAATTAAGGAATCATGGGATCGTGGGCCATCAAATTTGTGCAATCTCAGCCGTCCAAAGTCTCTTCGGCGAAGCAAACGGCCCGCATTTTTCGCATCGATTTATCTATAAATCGATGTTCTTCTTTTTGTGGACTCAAATTTTGATTGAATCGTGAAGAAATTAAGCAATTTTAGAGCAAAATCTTAAGTTTTTTGTGATCCCTTGCTTTATAAACTAAATTGCAATCATATTAAAGTAGGGTTGATCACGAATTGTTGCAAGAATCGATCGAAATCTACCCTTCAACGTCGAACGCGTGTTGAAAAAGAAACCGCAGAAATCTATTTTAATCGAATCAATTTAAAGCTCAATCTTCACGCAAATTGGGTTAGTAGTGTGATTCAATCATAATCTTTGCAATTTATGTAGTTTAGATTAGATTTAGACAGATAATTTCATTTTAGAAATTGGAATTCTCATATGTTCGCCCCAATTAGATTACAGATTTTTGCTGATTTTGAAAAAAAAATTTCTCCCTGATCTTAATTTCAAATCATTCGATTTTTGTTTCACTGGATTCCTTGTTTCATGAGCTTTTCGTGGATATCTGATTCGTTAAATTTCATCACCATTTGATCCTTCAGTATGATGTTTGACCATCGATTGTTCATTTTAAATTCAAATTTGGGCGTTGATTTGCGGGGGCAATCACGCTTAAAATATAGGGTAAAATTCAAAAAAAATCATCTCTTAGGCATCCTTTGATTGTAAGCTTTCTACTCATATGTGAATTTCAAGATTTGGATATCATTTGGTTAGTCAATTTTGCGATTTCTGACAGAGGTCTTCATTTCGGGATTTTCTGATTATTGATTTTCAATTAATCATAGTAAATCCATTTCTTCTCTAAAAATCACATATTTTTTTATCAAAATTTTCCATTTTTTCTCTAGTTTCTAAATATATAATTTTCGTAATATTTTACCACCTTTTTGTTATTTGATTTTATAGAAAGTCAACATCTGGTCAAAGTCAATGCTTTGACCTTGACTTTTGACTTTTCTTCCTCAAATCATTTTTTAAAATTCTTAAAATATATTCATATCATTTCCAGTAATTATAAATCCCTTTTATTTTTTAAAAACCCTAACTAAACCTAAGTTTGACCAAGTCAACCCTTCGATGAAAGTCAACCGTGTTCTCTGTGGATCGGCCCGATTTTTCATTGTTCTTGATTTTATATTTTTTTTCATTATGAGTTCAGAATTATAATTTTTTTGACCGACGATCATTATTTTTCAACGACCGCACAAATCGTTTCTTCAAAGATTCTTTTATATGTAAGGTTTAGAGGTTTCTTGAAGAACTCTATTTAAAGGTATTTTTTTAAATTGTATTTTTAGAAATATACCTATATTCTATGAGAAATTAATGAGAAAATATTGAGAATCTAATGATGGAATGAAGAGATAAGAATGATGGAATTGAAGATGATGGAATAACTATGAAAAATCAAGTAATCTGGAAATTGGGTAAATATGAGAGATTGTTTGAAGAAAAGAGAACAAATATAAAATATAAAAAAGAGAAATACGGTTTGCACTATCCATGGAGGGGATTAAAAGAGAAAATCAGATCCAAATCCTCACACAAACCCCGTTTTTGATGCAAGTCGTAGGCCGTGTGATGCTAGACTTGTTAGAATCTCAATCCTCCACTACAAACCTAAACACCAAAAAATGCCAAGATTGAGCCTAAGCCTCTAATTTTCTTTCTAGTAGCCTGATGCTAAGAAAGATAAAAAAACCTGGAAAAAAGGAAGAAGAAGACTCTTTTATATGTTAGGCTAAGAGGTTCCTTTGAATCAATGGTGGAGATTTAGTCTTTCTGGGTGCCATCAAATGAATGGTGGAGGTTAAACCCATAGTCCATGACCATAACCACCTCCTAAGGAGATGAGAGAGTCCCTCCTAAAGAGATGGGCCCAATAATCACCTCCTAAGGGAGTGGGTTGACCACTCTCTAAGAGGTGGTAACCTTACCACTTGCCTAAGGAGGTGGGGTTACCTTAAAAATATAGATAAAAATATGGGCTTACTCTTTTCTATTCTAAATATGGATTCTTCCTAAAAGATATGAAAGATATAAATTGATTAATAATAAATAAAAGAGAATAAATTTGACCTCTTTGACTTGTCAAGAATCACTTTGACTATCACTAACTTCCAAGGTAAATGGTGTGACTAGTCTCTTAAGAAGTGAAATGGGTTAACCCCCCCTCCCCCCCAAGAAGGTGGTTGGATAACTGTCTAAAAAGGTCGAAAGGTTTGGCTAATCTCCAAAAAAGGTGGAAAGGCTTGACCATCCTCCTAAAAATGAGGAAAGGTTTGACTGACTTCCTAAAAAGGTGGAATATCTTGACCAAGTTCCTAACATGGCAAAAAGGTTCGACCATCCTCCTAGAAAGATAGAAAGGTTAGACTAACCTCCTAAAAAGGTGGAGTACCCATTTTCTTATTCTCTTTCTAGATAATTTGTATCCATGCTCTTATTAAACTTCACCTAAGTCCTTGCATCCACATAACTCATAAAAAGTTGAGAATTCAACTATTTGACTTTGAAGAAGTCTGATGGAGTTAGTGTCATAATATAATCAAAATGGAAAAAATGATACATGATGAGACTTCGTCAGGGAGAAGCTATTTTAGCAATAATTTTGAACAAACCTCCTAAATACATTGTGAACCCCAAGAAGCCTCTCAAATCAATAACATTTTATTGCACTTGCCATTGTACCGTTGCCTCAGCTTTTGCTTTATTTGGAGAAACCCCTTCAATTGATATATTGTGTCCTAGGAACTCAAAATGGGAACACCCAATTGCACATTCTCACTTAGAATTACTTTCTAGATCATCCTAATGTTCTTCTTTATGGGGGCTACAGTTGAGAACCTCATCTAAAAACTGGTATAAACTTTCTCAAATAGGGTTTGAATATCTGATTTATCAATAATTGGGAAGAAGTTGGACCATTAGTCAATCTCAAAGGCATCACTTCAAACTCATAGTGGCCCTCATGTTTTTTAAAGGTTTTTTTTAAAATATCCTCCTTTTCATCCATATCTGATTTCAAATCCAAATTACAAAATATCTGACTTTGTAATTACAAAATTACAAAATATTTGTAAGGAAATCCAAGAGCATATGTAATTATTAAGTTAATCATGATGAGATCATAATACAATGGTTATTGTTCTTCAAAAATATGTTCTTAATATTCCTATTCAAAGGATACTCCATAAGAACATCAAAGTATCTAGAAAGAATAGCACTATCTAATCTCACTCACATTAAATATGTATGGCTGATCATATAGCCTTATGTGTGGAGGCACCAATGATAGATAGTAGGCTCTCTTTAGAGAAAGAGTTCAATAAATTAATTCTTATAAATCCTTGAATAGTATTATTCTAAAACTATTAGTCATGTCAATTCATGTCACAATTGTGTAAGTGGTCCTTCAACTTGGGGCACGAAAGATGCCTTATGAATGGATGATCATGTACGAATTTGACTTTTGAATCCCTAATGGTAGGATCTCCATAATGTCATATATTGGTCATGAAATGAAGTCTGCTAAGGTGCGTGAGTGGTCAAGATGGAATCTATTTTCTGCAAAATAATAGTTGCATGCATGCATTATATACCATATTTATGTTCTAATCCATTCTTTAATTGTGAAAATATCTATTTCTTATGGCTGAATAGGGTATAAATGTGACCAAGTCCTATCATGCATCAAATTCTATATTTTTCTTTCAATATGAGACTAACTCCATTTGACTTCTTTGAAGGCAAATGGTTGAAATTTTGCACTTCCATGATTTATGAGATGCAAGGGCATAGGTATAAATACATAAGAACATACATAAAAATTACAATGAGGAGGAGGAAGGAAGTGAGCTCTCCTCATCTCTAGGAGCCAAGTCAACCATGCTTCTATGAATTCAAAGAAGGTAAAAGGGTTTAATGAGGCGTCAAAGGTAGTCGACCAGATTTTTAAGACATCATGTGGATATTATTTTTCTAGCATGACTCATAGTTTTGGTGAAGTCAAAGGTGGTCAACTACCCCATTTTTAGGGAAGTACGACCCATCTTTGTGTGACTGCTTTATAATATGATTTTATCCTATTAAAAAAATACATCAATCCCCCTTTTTAAGGGCTCCTATAGAATATTAGGATTTCCACTTTTAAAGAAGAAGGGCTCCCCTTTTTCTTGGTGGGTTATGAGTAATATGCATAAAATTACATCATTGAATATGCAAGTTCACGTGTAAAAAATTATACCAAACTCTTCAAAATCAGTTTTGAAATTTAGAACAAGGGCTAGCCGAGATTGAAGCCACAAGAAGGAAGATTAAAAGTTTGAAATCAAGAAATATATTTTGGTATTTTTAGATTTAGAGAGCTGAGATAATCGATGAAAGGAAGAAGAACTATGTAGAAATGAAATGAATTGATCAAATGCTTCCAAACTTCTTTAGAAGATTCAAAACCCTTGAGTGATGGTGTAAAAGTGATTTTAGGGTCTGAAAATATGAAAATTTGATAAAAAGTAGAGAAAATTGAAGCAAATCAATGGGAAATGATTCTAATCTAGGGGTTCGTGATGAAAATACACTCTAGTGAAGCTCTCTAATCAAAGCATACCTTTGAGAGCCCCTACATTGCCCTTGGACTTGACATCTTGCATCTATTAGGAGGAAGAGAATAGAAAAGAGAAGAAAAGAGAAGGAGGATCGGCTAATGAAAGGATAGAAGTAAAAACACATTCAAATTTTCTACCATTAAAGGTTAATATTGTTTCAATCCTTTCCATTTCTCTACAACTTACCCACAACCTCAAAACACATTTATCTAGAATCATTGTTTTTTAATAATCTAAGCATGGCCAAGATGCACTCTAAGAGCCTACCCTTGTACACAAGAACTCATGGTTCCTAAGGTGGAAAGGAATCTTGAAGAAAAATCCATGATTGAAGTTAAGCTTTATTGGACACGTATTTGTCTTTTTGATGGTTTGACAATAACAATGCTTGACATGAAATGCTCCCTCCCCAAAATAATATATGCATGGGCCTCAAGGCATGAATATGACAGTATAAGTATTTCAAGGGAAAGAATTTCAAATTGAGGAGGGGTTTTCTCATCACGGCAATGGGCTCCTTCAAGTAAGATAGTGGCTTGCTATTAGCTTTGTGACATGCATCAAGTGATCATCATTTAAGGAAAGGTACCCAAAAACAAGAAAAGAAAACATAAAATAAAACATGAACGCGATAAATAAAATAAAATGAAATAAAAGATAAAGATAAATATGAGGTGGGCATTTGATCTTGTGATGCCTTCGATAGCTCTCCAAGAACAAAAGATGTTGGGGATTGAAGCAAGGATGTGTTCACATAGGGTTTAACTTGTTGACCATTGACTTTGAATTGTATACCTCATTTTGGGTCTAGGATTAAACAACACCATTAGATAAGATTTCCCTAATATTGTAAAATCCATCCCAAAAGCGACTTGAGCTTCCCTAGGATGAGTTTTAAACGAGAATTAGAAGCCCAAAACTTTTGATCTAATTGAAAATCTCTTCATTTACTTTTTTATCATGAAAGTCCTTCATTGTGGCTTTAGAAATCAAGGAATATTTGCACACCTCATACTGTAATTCTTGAAGCTCAAGCATCTGTAATAAACAATTCTTTCCAACTGCATCTAAAGAAAGGTTAAGACGTTTCATAGACAAAGATGCTTTATGCTCAATTTCTACTAGAAGATGACAAGCTTTCCCAAAAACTGACATATAAGGTGACATCCATAAAGGTATTTTATATGTTTTTCTATGAGCCCACAAAGCATCATACAACCAACTTGGCCAATCATTCCCATCTGGCCCAATGATTTTCTTCATTATCTTCTTAATTTCTTTATTAGAGACTTCTACTTGCCTATTAGCTTGAGGACGATAAGGAGTGGTAAGTCTATGATGGACTCCATATTTTTCAAAAGGGAAAAAATCAATAATTATTAAAATGTGTCCCCCATTTCTAATAATTTCCCTAAGACATCCAAACCTAGAGAAGATATTTTTCTTGATGAACTACAAGACAAATTTTATGATTATTAGTTCTTGTAGGGATAGCTTCTACCCACCTAGACACATAATCTGCAACCATAAGGATATACTCATAACCATTAGAGTTAGGAAATTGACCCATAAAATAAATAAAGCGTAGATAAAAAATTTCTACCTCAAGGATGGGTTGGAGTGGCTTGCAATCATTCTTCTTTATGTTCAAGGCCACTTGGCATTTTACACAACAATACTCAAAATCATCTTTAAAAAATTTCGACCAACAGGATCCATATTGTAAAACTTTAAATGACCTTATTCTAGATTCCTTATGCCCTCCACAAAATAAGAATGACAAGATTTCAGATATTCCATTGTTCCTCTTCAATTACACAACGTCTATAAACATGATCTACACCCCTATGGAATAACTCCATAAGAATAGAATGGAAGATCTTTAAAAAAATTTTTTACTATCATTTGAAATCCCAACCATCTGTTAATCTCATTGTAACAAGATAATTAACTACATGTGCATACCATGTTAAATATTGGATTTTAATTTCCAAAATATGCTCACCTCGAAAAAAGTCAAAAATAGGCATGGAAATATGAGTACACAAATGAAAAAGATGATCGCTACGAAATTCACTACACCATACCTATCTTTAATCTCTATATCAAACTATTGCATCGATAAAATCCACCTCACAAGCCTAGATTTTCTTTCTTTCTACCAAGAACAAATTTTAAAGTAGCACGATCGGTGAAAATGATGACTTTACTATCTAAAAAGTTAGAATGAAAGTTTTCTAATGAAAAAAGCTAGGAAATCCTTTTCAGTTTTAGCATAATTTACATGAGCTTCTCCTAAGGTTACATGAGCTTGCTAGCATCATAAATTGAAATTGGCTTCTTATCGATCCTTTTATCCAACACAACTACTACAACAAAATCAGAAGCATCACACATTAACTTAAAGGGCAAATCTCTAGCAAGGGCCTGAAAAATAAGAGAATTGATGAGTGCTTATTTAATGTTAAGAAATGAACCTGTCTAAAAAAAATTAACATCTAAAAAAAATTAACATCTTTAGAAGGTAAATGAGTCAAAGGTTTAGAGATCGTGCCAAAGTCTTTGATGAATTTCTAACAAAAGCCAACATGCTCAACGAAACCTCTATGTTGCTCGATTGTGGTGGGAAGAGGAAGGTTCTTAATCACTTCGACCTTTTTCTGATCCACCTCTAACCTACTCTTACTAATGTGATGACCCAAAATTGTTCCCTCCTCTACCATGAAATCGGGTTTTCCCAACTTAGTACTAGCTTGTTCTCCGCACAAATCTGCAAAACTCTAGCCAACTTAGTTAAATATAAATTAAAGAAGGATCCAAAAGCTGAAAAATCATTCATGAACATCTCCAAAAAATCTTACAGTAAAACTGAAAACGTGGTGGTCATATGATGGAGAATTATTTTGAAACATGAACACAAGGGTTCAAAGTGAACCTATCCTCCTCCTCCTCCTCCCCACTCACGAGTTTTAAAAAATTATCCATTCATTTAATGGATGAAGAAGACCTCTCTAAATCATTAAAGAGAGAGTAGATCTTAAGGGATTTATTTTCCCTCCTTCCTCTATTTTACACTGATCTAATTATTGACTTGGTCAAAAGAATTAGCCTTATCCTTAGATACTTAGAATTCCTTGAATGGACCAAGTCAACCACATCCACTATATCATAGGTACCTTGTATAATTATGAATAATGATCTCAAGAAACAATAGTAGGAACATCCTTAATTTCTAATTCCTTTTCTTTGAAAACTACCCTTAGTTAGAATCATAGGAGAGATCTATATGAAAGTAAATAGCTACAGGAGTATTTTCCAAACTAAGCCAATGCATGAATAAAACCATGCACCTATGGAATCAGCTCATTTGATGATCACCAGCTTGAAGAAACTCATGACTTACCTCCTACCTTAAGTGAGCAATGATGGCAGAAATAGAGAGATGATCTGATTATCGGCGCCATTTCAATGTCTTCACGACTGAAGAAAAGACAAGACTTAATAAGAGCAAAGGAGAATATCGATGACAAATGAAGCAGGAAACTCCTCGGAAGCTTCCTATCACCGCTATCTACTCTCCCATCGCCTCAACCGATGGAGTATTGAAGACGCTTGACAAGGTCAACCCCGACATCCACGACCCTACGCAGCAGTGTCGGAATCACAAAGGAGCATGAAACCGTCATGAGAGGAAGCGTAACTGCTCGGACAACCACGCTGAAACGTCATCGGATTCTTGGAGAGTTCCGCCGACCAGAAAGAAAAGAGAAAACGACAACATCTGAGAGGTTCCCCAGCGCCGTCGCGACGTATCCCTGTTGCGCTAAATAGAAGACCTTGAAAAGCAAGAAATCATCCGCGTCAACAGCACCATTCGACGTCAACAAAATAATTACCATCAGTACACTATTTATGTGATTGCAAGACCTTCATGCGGACGCGGAATCTCTCCACGTCGCCACCGCCATCCACTAAGCCCGACGATAGAATAACACTGGAGATATTTTCTTCTCATCGTCCCTGCATCTAGCAGTTCAACGTTCGAGAGTTAATCCTCAAAGAAAACGTCCTCACCAATGATTCCATCCAGTTTCCCCACCGATCCGGCATCGACGTTATGAAGACATCGAACAAGGACTCGATTCTCTGCATTTCGGCAAGTTTTCGATATCATCCGAGATCGTGCCCCACGACAACGCCCCACGCGCGGGAATAAAGACTTTCGGAGCTCCCTAAAACTACTAAACTTCACGTGGACTGGTCAACCATCCCACGTAGACAAAGCGCTTCAACGACGAAGCTCATCGCGAGTTGCCTCACAAAATACATTCGCCCTTTCGCACCGGCGCTCTAGATTATCTCCCTTAAAAGTTGAATCACTGAGACGAAGGATCCTAGACAACAGATGTTGATCCAGGTCAAAGAAGCAGCTACTCGTTGGCTCCCACGATCGTTGACCTCCGCGAACACATCCTTCTACTGACTATCATAACTACCGTGAAACCGCACGGGATCACGGCGACGTTTCCGCGTCACTCCACCAAGCGACGACCACGTCGGACGAAGAGGCAAAATACATGAAGCGAAAGGACGTAATCGGCGAAATGTTCTCTCTCCCGAAGCACCTCTTCGGCCCGGCTTCTTCACTATTTCCACTCTATAAAAGGAGACGATTTGTAACAAAGAAAGTCAGTTTTATTGAATGAAAATTTGGGTTACCTGTTTGGTTACGATTTACCCTTTGTGTTCGTGTATCCCTGTGTTTCTCCCACCTTCTCTCCTCTCCGAGTTCTACCCTCCTTTCCCTTTCTCCCTCCCGTTCTGTCCTCTTTCATTCATCGTGTCTGAAGCATCTTGAGATTAATCTGGATCGTTGCGGAAATCCAAAGGTATCACTTCCCGACGCTACAGGTATCATCCTCATCTCTATTTCACCGTGAGATCGTTCGTTCTCTGATCTACAATAAGTCCAACGTTGACTATCCCGTTTTACCTCTATTTTCCGTCACGTAATTGTTTTCCGAGAACCGTTTCAGTCTTTCCGCGGAACTTATCGATAATAATAAACGTTATTCTATATATCATTCCTTCTCTTCATTATATTCCCTATTCCCTAATTCATTTCATCCTTTCTATTTCTCTTATTTCCTCATTATCCTTCTCCCATATCTCATCTGATTTTCTACTTAGCTCCTTCAGTGATATCATTCATAGGTCCTCCCCATATTGTAGGATTTAGATGCCTTTTCTAAAATTATCCTACATTATCATACATCTTTGAAAAGTAGCATGCACAGTACATAATCCAAATGACATATTTTTAAAAGCAAATTTCTAGACGAGGAAAGTGAATGTCATTTTTTCTTGATCATGCTCATGGATTTCAATTTTATTATAACTCGAATGGCTGATAACATGCAATTATATGATTATTAATGCAAATTAAGGCATTCAACATTCCATTCTTATGCATGTTATCATACTTTGAGAACATATCTATCATTTCATGCAATTTTCAGCTACAATCTCAAAATGCACTATTTTAGGGATACTTATGCATTTTTTAGAGTAGATTATTCCCATCTATATTTCAGATTATAATTGGGTTTTGATGTTAAATAATAAGAGAAAATACTTTTTCTATACTCATTTATTTTTATAAGTTTTAATTTCTAAGAGAAATGAGTATATTTTTAAAATAAAAATGTATTCTCTTTTTACATATTGAATTTGACTTTTAGAATGATAGATAATTTAATTTCTGATCCACCAAAATAAATTTAGATTAATTTAAGTTCTATTTTGAAAGTTATGAATTTTCTAATTTTTACAGAGTTATAAATAATTTTTCTGAACTTTTTATGAATTTAATTCGATTTATTATGAATTAAAATGAAATAAAAATTATAATTTTACCACGTGCTGATGTGGAACAAACAAAATAGTGGCACCATGTGGCGGCGTATGAGAATGCCACGTGTCACACACGTGTACACGTGCGCACATGTGTGAGTGCGCATGTGCGCGCGCGTGTGTGATTAATGGGAATAAGCACCCTTTTCAGGATATTTTCTAACTCATTAATTGCACATTACTTATATACCCGTTGGATTAAAAGAATTTTTTTCATGTGGGATTATTCTCTTCTATTTTGATGCTCAGGTGAAGTGACGACATGTGGAGCGTTTGATTGCGTGATTTAATCGTGATCGTCGATCATCACTTAAGTGAGGAGGGTACGGAGTGCACTGTGATTTGTCGATGAATCATTTTAAAATGGTTTAATCTCAACCATTCATCAAAAGAGTTATAACAGCTGAGATTAAAACCGTTAAGTGGATCCCGTGCACACGTGGATGCATCTAAAGCGTCAAATGAAGATCGAACGACATGCGTTTCAAACATTGTTTCTTCACGCGCAACGTGTCAAAATCTTAGCAGTTCATCTTTGATGCAACAGATGCGATTTAAACATAACGATTTGCATATATGCATTTCATCAGAGCTGTTGATCTAAGATTAAAAGTGCGATCTGAAGGTTACGCCCAATTGTCCCCATAAAAACACATGCTCTTCAATGATGTCAAGCATTCTTGGATGTTTTTGAGCAATCGAACTATTTAGACACCACAATCCTTAAATTTCTTCCTCCCTACACCTCTAGATCAATTTCCGCGTGCGAGAAGTGTTTCAAAGTAAGATTTCATTGAGAGAATAGGGAGAAATTGGTCCTGAAATGCCGACGATCATCTTCGAATTTGCAGAATGAAAATCCTTTAATCCGGCAAGAAATTGAATTGATTCAAGCACTATCTCAGGTTAGACTTTGTGTTTTCATCCTAATCTCTCTTCCTATAACATTAGATTTCAATTTCGAGTTGTAAATTAAGTCAATTTTGATTTTAATTTTGGTTTTTCTCTCTCTTCGTGTTCGGAAATTTTTATCTAATTCGCTCGTTGATTTCTTTGCAACTCTTGATCCAAATTCTGTGATTTTTGATTTTTTGGATTCGCCTTCAAGTTATCTTTCTAAAAACATCAAAATACCTAATTTATCACCTCATTTCATTATCCAATTTGATTTAATTTCAAAGAGTTCTTTAAAAATATCTTAATTCTTCGTGGATTCAACCCTTATTCACCACTAAACTATTTAATTTGTGATTATTTATCTGAATTGGTGAGTTTGGAACTTGTTTTGACGCGTGTCCGCATGTATTCAAAGACCTCACGGATTCACTTTGTCATTGGCCATCAAGAAAGCAACACGAATTTTGTCTCAAAAGCTTTTCAAGAATTTGATGAATAAAAGGTTAAGGACAATGATCTTCCTTAGTAATGGAGTTCAGGTTTTGATAATCAATACAAACTCTCCAACTTGATGGAACTTGGGTTTGCAGTTCTTTAATTTTTTTCATGTTTTTGTACTGTTATACCTGATTTCTTAGGCACCACATGAATAGGACTCACCCAAGGACTATCCAAAGTAGCATAAATAAAATCAGCTCTAAGCCATTTCATGATTTCTTTTTCTACTACTTCAAGCATATGAGGGTTAAGTTTCCTTTGAGGTTATCTAGATGGCTTGAAGTCCTCTTAAAAAAAAATTTATGCTTGAAAATTTTAGGGTTAATCCATTTAATATCATCGATACTCCAAGAAATAGCTGATTTAAGAGAAGATAAAACATCAAGTAAAGCATGCTCTTGTTAAGGTGATAAAAGAGATGAAATGATCATACGTAAAGTTTCATTAGACCCTAAAAATGTATATTTAAGATGACAAGGTAGAGGTTTTAATTCAATAGTGGAAGTAGGAAGAAAATTTGAGATATCCTTAAAAGAATCTTCTTTATCTTCTTTTGTATCAAGATAAAACTCATCTTGATATGAATCATAATCGAAAATCATCATCTTCACTCAATGATGAACTTCATGTCGGTGTTTTTTCATAGTTGTTTTGAATCAATTTCATGAATCAAAATATTTATGATTCCTCATTTTGTATAATTTTAAAGTAAGGGTCCTAGGTATTGAGATTAGTGCTTTAGGGAGTAGAGATAGGGAAAAACAAGAGTAGAAGTGATTTTTGGATAAATATGGAAGGACTAAGAAATGGAATATGGTATGAAAAAAAATAGAAATAGCTATATATTTCTATTCTATGAGAAATAATTAGAAAAATATTGAGAATAGAATGATGGAATGGAGAGATGAGACTGATGGAATGGAAAATGACCGAAGAATGGTGAAAATGGGGAAATCGGGTAATCAGGAAATCTATAATAATGAGAGATTATTTGAAGAAAAGAGAACACATATAAAATATTAAAAATATAAATAAGGTTTACACTATCCATGGAGGGGATTACAAGAGAAAATGATATCCAAATTCTCACACAAACCTCGTTTTTGATGCAAGTCATAGGCCGTGTGATGCTAGACTTGTTATAATCTCAATCCTCCACTTGATCTTGTCTCCACAACAAACTTAAACATCAAACAATGCCAAGATTGGGCCTAAGCCTCTCCTTTTCCTTCTAGTAGACTGATGCTAAGAAAGATCCAAAAAACTTGAAAAATAAAGGAAGAAGAATATTCTTTTATATGCTAGGCTAAGAGGTTCCTTTGAGTAAATAGTGGAGATATAGTCTTTATAGGTGCCATCAAATAAATGGTGGCGATTAAATCCATAGGCCAAGACCATAAACACCTCCTTAGGAGATTGACGATACGGGACCGCGAGGTCATTAATTTCACACGGTCTCGTGTCAAAAATATTTCCGAACTTACCAATTTGATGAAAATGTATCGAATTGAAGGGTATAATGGTAAATAAGGGTCGAATCAACAGGGAAATAAGGAAATTCTTGATGTAATCTTCAAAATTTATCAAATCGGATGATGAATTGATGATAGAAATTGGGGAAAATGGTAAATTATGAAAGAGAACTTTAAATCGATTCCACGGAATCAAGAATCATCGTATTTGGACTTGATTTCGTGGAGAAATTGAAGATCTAAGTGGAGAGAAATTTTTGGATGAAGAAATCGTCATTTTAACTAAAATTAAACGAAATTGAACCTTAAATCCTAATCTAAATTGAAATTAAACATGATAGGAAGGTAGATTATGAAAAACTGCTTCCACTAATCACAATTACCGATCAAATTGTCACGATTAAACTGCTTAATCGTGAAGAACACGAAGAACGCGAAGATGAGATTCAAGCGCCGATTTCTCCTAATTTATCCCACCAAATATTGATTTCAAAGGCTCCGGAGGTGCGGAATTGAGAGTATAACATGATGAGATCAAGAGACACGAGAGGGGAGGTGTCTAGAAAAATCAATTTCTTGATTTCCAACTCGAATGCTTTAGAACATCGAAGAACATCTTGTTTTATAGTACATTTGGGCGTAACCGTCCGATCGAAACGATCGACGGTTATGATGGAACAGTCCATCGTGGACCGTTTCAATTAAGTCGTAGCCGTCCGATCGTGATGGATGGTCCAGATGAGCTGCGTGGATTAGCATTATAAAAACACTTAAGATCGCGTCGTTGGATCGCGATCCAACGCTGTGGATCTCATCCCGCGCGTTGAATCCACACCGTTATAGCGCTTCAATTAAGGCACGTGCGCTTGATGGTGATCCGGTGGACCGCGCGTCCACGTGATCCTACGCGCCTCGATTGATGAGCCTTCGATCCAATGCTCCTTATTCGGCCACGTCACCTGCATTCAAAATAACCGTGTGGAACTTAGTCCCACACGGAGAAAATTAAGAGGATCCATCGAGTTTATAACGCGCACTAAATCTGAGGGGTAATAATTCCCTTCCGATAAGCGGAAGGCTATACATTATAAACTATATAGTAATAAATATAAATATTGCGTATATGTCACATCGCCGCGTAGGCGCGCGTAGGCGCAGCGTGGGCCCGCGTGGTGCTGCCACATGGCCTTGCGTGCCACGTCGCATCCATGTGGGTCCCGCGCGGAAAACCCCTTTTTTTGCCTTTATTAAATTATTTTTAACATTTAAAAATCGTAAAATTAATCAGAAAAATACAGAAAATAATCCCTAAAAATAGGATATTCATAAATTTTAATATATAACTCAAAATTAATCCAAATTTCTTTCATTTGATCCGAAATTTAATTATCTATCATTCTAAAAGATAAAATTTGATAAATAATGAGAGTTTTAAATTTTATTTCAAAAACACATTTATTTTTTTAAGGTTTTAACTTTAAGAAAATATAAATAAATGTTTTATAAAACATTTTCTCTCATTATTTTAACTTTAAAAACATTTATAATCTCAAGTAAAGATGGGTTATTAATTATTTGTCTTTTAAATCATCATAGTTAACCCTAATTTAAGGTATTTTTGAGATTATAATTACTTTTTCATGGAATGATAGAAAGATACATATAAGAATGATAACATGCATGGAAATGAAATCATTTATGCTTTAATATGCATCAATAATCATGTTTTATCATGTTAATATAGCATGTTATCACACCCCCCAACTTAAATTATTGCTAGTCTCTTAGCAATTTACTATATGATCTCCCTAGAAAGTCTTTTCATCCTTTGATTCTACTACTAAAAGGAGAAGTGTATAAATGTATGATCACGTCTTCCTCATAGTGTAGGCTATAATGATCTAGATTCCATCTCTAGGTTGACTTCTTTAGTGCATGTTAGGGTAGTGCTCATCGGCTAATGCTCAAGTTTAATTCTTGATTGTAATCAAGGTGAGCATATCTAAGGTATGATTCTATGGTGCTGAAAATATACTCACTCTCTCATGAGTGGATGTAATTCCTTACCCTCTCCATAAACACATCACTCCTTCCCTCAAAATGCAGGCTACTTAGTACTTAGAATTCCCCTCAACTCGCTTTACTCCTTCAAAGAGTGCAATTCAAAAAGATTCCTATCTTTGGATGCATCGTGTGAGGAGGCTGAAGGAAATAAAAGATACTATTTCTAAGGGTATGACTTGGCTAAAAGCAAATATGCAGATAAAACAAAGTGCATTATAAAAGCAAAGAAGGTACCACTTATGATGATTATACTCCCAAGTGAGGTGGATGGTGATGGATAGGGTAGATGGTGGAGATGATAGTGGAGGTATAATAACATGCTATTTTTACATTAATTAAATGATTATTAATGCAATTAAAGGCATTAATTATTCTAAATATATGCATGTTATCATATTTTAAGCATATTTCTATCATTTTGTGTAAATTCATGTTATGATCTAAAAATACACTAAAATTATGGATTATTATGCATAATTAAACATTTCAATATTTAATCCTAATTTATATTTATGATCAGAATCATGTTTTAAGAATGAAAATATGCGAGAAAAAACATTTATTAACATTTATGTACTTATATAAATTTATTTTATATAATACATAAATGTATAAAATTAATTAAAATTAATTCTCTTATTATTTTAATAATTTGACTTTTTATAATGATAGATTATTCAATTCTGAATCCAAAAAAATAAATTTAACTTACTTTGGAGTTATATTTTGAAAGTTATGAAATTTACAATTTTTAGGAATTTTCTGGAATTTTTCTGAATTTATTTAGATTTATTTTTGATTTTTAAATGTTTAAATAAGTTAAAAAAATTCAAAAAAGGGGTTTATATCGCGCGTGTACACGTGGATGCGACGTGGCACTCGGGGCCACGTGGCTTTGCCACGTGGACAGCACGCGGGCGCCTGCGTGGCGCTGATGTGACATGTGTACGCTATTTATATTTAGGGTAAACATCTTATAGTGGCACAACCTTTCATTTTAGGTCTAGATTGTGGCACCACCTTTTTCTATGTCCAGATTGTCGCACCACGTCAGCATTCCTGCTGAGGTGGATGTTTTTGTTATTCTGTCCCCCACGTGGCTGCCACGTTTTGTCCACGTCTTCATTCTCTCTCTCTTTATTCTCTCGCTCTCCCTTTCTTTCTCTCTTCTCTTTCTTCTCTCCCCCTCAGCGACGGTGTCTCTCGCGATGGAGAGCAGGGTCTCTCTCTCTCCCTCTCTTTCTCTCTTCTCTTTCTTCTCTCCCCCTCAACGACGGTCTCTCTCGCAACGGAGAGAAGGGTCTCTCTCTCTCCCTCTCTTTCTCTCTTCTCTTTCCTCTCTCCCCCTTAGCGACGGTCTCTCTCTCGACGGAGAGCAGGGTCTCTCTCTCTCCCTCTCTTTCTCTCTTCTCTTTCTTCTCTCCCCCTCAGCGACGGTCTCTCTCTCTCCCTCTCGTTCTCTCTTCTCTTTCTTCTCTCCCCCTCAGCGACGGTCTCTCTCTCTCCCTCTCTTTCTCTCTTCTCTTTCTTGTCTCCCCCTCAGCGACGGTCTCTCTCGCGGAGGCTGAACTGCGGCCGGCGTCTTCCACAATTTGAATAGGTTGACTTTCTCCACTGACCCTTGTTCCCGAATCTCCGTTTGGATCGATTCCCAGAGATCCTCGATCTCTCTTTCCGCTTCACGGGGCAGATAGATTCTCCGGAGTATGGTCTCTGCTTCTCTCTCTCTCCCCTGATGCAGTAAAATCAACGTGATAAAATCTGATAAGCGGTTTTGTCGACCTCTTTGTGGGTTGTTCACTTGAACGGAGAGGAACCTTTCTGTTAAGCCAGCAGGGCGACTCGGGCAGGAACATCATCAGGACGAATTGGAGCAGGGCAGGGACTCCCGCTATTCCCAGCATCCATCTCCATGTTCCTGGCATCTAGGGCGCACATCAGTAAACAACATCTGACTGTGGGTGTGAGTGTGGCCCTCACCAGGTAAATGAGAGAGAGAGAGAGACCTTGGTGAAAGCGAGGTTAATGAGGTACGACAGAAATTGGCCACCAGTGATGAGGAAGCCATTGGTACTGACGAGAGCTCCTCATATTCGAGCGGGGGAAGATTCGGAGATAGAAAGAGGAGAGGTCATTGAAGCAATCCCCACTCCGAAACCCACGAGCAGGCGCTCGACAATGATAATGGCCGGGCTCGGCGCCGCCGCCATTACGATTGCACCCCCGAAGAAAAGCAAGTCAGCAGAGAGAATCGCCCTCCGCCGCCCGAACACGTCGTTCACGTACCCTCTTGCCGCAGCGCCCACGATCTCCCCCGCCACTGCCACGCTTACTATAATTTCCTGAATTCAACAGAAAGTTCGTTCTATCAGAGAGAGAAAGAGAGGGAGAGAGAGAGAGAGAGACCGTCGCAGAGCGGGAGAGAAGAAAGAGAAGAGAGAAAGAAAGGGAGAGAGAGAGACCGTCGCTGAGGGGGAGAGAAGAAAGAGAAGAGAGAAAGAGAGGGGAGAGAGAGAGACCTGTGCTCTCCGTCGCGAGAGAGACCGTCGCTGAGGGGGAGAGAAGAAAGAGAAGAGAGAAAGAGAGGGAGAGAGAGACCATGCTCTCCGTCGCGAGAGAGACCATGGCTGAGGGGGAGAGAAGAAAGAGAAGAGAGAAAGAGAGGGAGAGAGAGATCGTGCTCTCCGTCGCGAGAGAGACCGTCGCTGAGGGGGAGAGAAGAAAGAGAAGAGAGAAAGAGAGGGAGAGAGAGAGACCATCGCTGAGGGGGAGAGAAGAAAGAGAAGAGAGAAACAGAGGGAGAGAGAGAGAGAGCCGTGCTCTCCAGTCGCTAGAGAGACCGTCGCTTAGGGGGAGAGAAGAAAGAGAAGAGAGAAAGAGAGGGAGAGAGAGAGAGACCGTCGCTGAGGGGGAGAGAAGAGAGAAAGAGAGGGAGAGAGAGACCCTGCTCTCCGTCGCGAGAGAGACCGTCGCTGAGGGGGAGAGAAGAAAGAGAAGAGAGAAAGAAAGGGAGAGAGAGAGAATAAAGAGAGAGAGAATGAAGAGAGAGAGAGAATGAAGATGTGGACAAAACGTGGCAGCCACGTGGGGGACGGAATAACAAAACCGTCCACCTCATCTGGAATGCTGACGTGGTGCCACAATCTGGACATAGAAAAAGGTGGTGCCACAATCTGGACCTAAAATAAAAGGTCGTGCCACTATTAGATGTTTACCCTTATATTTACTATATATATTTTTATATAATGTATATAGGTCTCCCTATAATCGGAAGACAAATCATTAGTAGCTCTGATTAATTATACATTATATACGCTTCATTTCTTTTTAAATTCTTTAGTGTGGGACTATTTCACTTCCTTTTCTTTCATTTCAGGACACACGGCGTAATGAGGAGTGTTGGATGGAAATCAAGATGGATCGCGCACGTAGATCGCGTGGACACGCCGTCCACGCGATCAAAGATCAAGCACGTGCTTAATTGAGCTTTAAGTGAAATCATATCGACCGTCCGATCAAGAGTTATAACGGTCCAGATTTATCACGACGGTGGATCTCCGATTTCATCATGATCGCATGATCAAAATCCAACGCTCATCACACACAATGTTTCGATCAAGCGGCGCGTAATCCGAGCCATCAATCGCGATGCGCTTCATCGAACGGCTGATATCAAAAATCACAATTTATAAAAACCGTTCTTCATGACGAAGAACAGGTTCGCGATCATTCTCCAAATTTGAAGTGTATACTCCACCAAATCGCGCGCCGTTTCTTTCCTTGTAATCGAAACTCATTTCCGCTTCTATTGAAATTTTGAATTTCAAAGTTTAATCGAGGGAGAAGGAAGAAATCACATCTTGAACTCCAATTTTCATCTTCGTCAATTTGGAATTAAAAGCCTTGCATCCGGCGATTAATTGGATCATTTTGAAGGCTAATTTGGGTTAGGTTGCGTGATTTCCTCTTAATCTTTCATCATTTAGTATTAATTTTCGTTTTTAGCATCATAGATTAATTTAATTTAAGTTTAATTTTTCAGTTTTTAATCGTTTTTCAAAACGAATTTTTCTCTAAACTTCAAACTTTGATTACTCTTCAAATTCTTATCCAAATCATCTGATTTTTTTGATTTCGTGGATTCGAAATTGAGGTATCTTTCTTAATATACTAAAACACCCAATTTCTAATCTCAATTCGTCGTCCAATTTGACCGAATTTCAAAGATATCTCTCAAATTTCCCTAATTCTCCGTGGATTCGACCCTTAATTACCATTATACTAATTAATTACGTTGTTTAATCATAAATTGGTAAGATTAGGACTTTGTTTTGACACTAAGTCATGTGCATTCAACGACCATACAACTTAGTCTCGTCAAGGTAGAGATAAGGGTAGAAGATGTTCCCACTTATTTTCCTTCTTGTAACTTCTTATTTCTCTGTTTCTTTTGACTTTTATCCTCTTTCTTTTCTTCTTCTTCTTTTCTTTTTTTAGCATTTCAGAAGACTAGAGTGATGATGTGGAGGAGTTTTAGGATTTCTGAAGAGAGTGTGTAGAAAATGAAGTGTAGTGAAGGTATAAGTACATGTGGGAAAAAAAATGGAAGGTGAGATGGATATGTGAGTTCACTTGGGAGTGTTCATCATCAAAAGCGAAGTTTAAAGCAAAGTGGTGTAACTACTTGACTGCTTTGGAAGAGAAAAACGACATGCCTATAAGGAAAGATAGGTGCTACAAAAATTTATGAATCATTGCACTCTTTAAAGGGGAAAGTCTAGAATCGAGAAATTCCTTATACTAAGCAGTTTTGGCTAATAATAGGTAGAGGAAGGAATTTTATTTTCTCTCAAATACTCTCCTTTTCAATCCCATAGCATTTCAACCTCTGATTACTCTTTTTCCCAAAGAAGAAGTCAACCACTAACTCTTTTTCAATCCCATAGCATCCCATAGCCTGTTAGGTACCCAACCCCAAAGAAGTCAACCACTAACTCTAATCCATTGGTCTCTCTAGATCATTTGCCTTTATTACTCAAAATGTAATCATATGGACTATAAGGTCCTCACTTCTACATATCTAGTAGGTCAAATATCTAGATGAACAGACTTCTAAGGTGGGTAGATTAGATCAAATTTTTGAAAAAAATAGAAGTTTTTAGAAGGTAGAATTTTTTAAAAAAAATTGAAAATGGTAAAGCTTTTTCTAAATCCTCACCCCCAACTAAAATCTTTCATTGTCCTCAATGAAAACTAAATGCTCATGTGAAAAACTCATCGAATCATGGCATGAAAACAATATAAAAAGTGCGGTGAGATACGTTTAGAAAAGCTCATTAGTCCGTGATGGTCGTGAGATTTCCGGTGCAGGTGCGCCCTTTCCTAATGTAGTTCTCCGATGTCTAAAAAGAAACTGAAAAAAACACATAAAACTAAAAAGGTAAGATAATCTTGGGGTGCCTCCCAAGAGCGCTAAGTTTAACGTCTTCAGCCAGACTAAACAAAAATTAAACCTACGACTACTGATGGGTAGAGGGTGATACCGATCACGTCGTCGAGTGCTCGGGAAGATGCAGATTTACCTTATCTGCTGGTGCGGGTGGCTCTGAGGTCAGGTATGGCTTGAGACGATGGCCGTTTACCTTGAATTGTCGGCCGATCTTAGGGTCAGAGATGAGTATCGCTCCGCCGTCGAACAATTCTAGAACCACATAGGGACCATCCCATCTGGAGCGCAGCTTTGCAGGGAAGAGTTTGAGGCGAGAATTGTAGAGCTAGACCTTGTCGTTGATATGGAATGATCGTCGTCGGATGTGTCGGTCGTGGAAGGCCTTGGTCTTCTCCTTGTAGATCGCTGCGTTCTCGTACGCGTCGTGCCTCAATTCTTGTAACTCCTGGAGCTAGAGAAGTCGTTCTTTCCCTGCTTCGTCCACTGCGAGGTTGAGCTTTTTGATAGCCCAGTAGGCTCGATGCTCTAGCTCAACCGGAAGGTGGCAAGCTTTCCCGAAGATGAGCCGGAAGGGAGACATCCCGATGGGTGCCTTGTATGCCGTCCGGTATGCCCATAGTGCGTTGGGGAGCTTGTGTGCCCAATCCTTTCCATCTAGATGAATTATCTTCTTAAGAATAGTCTTGACTTCTCGATTACTAACCTCTACTTGCCCATTTGCCCGGGGGTGGTATGGCGTGGTGATGCGGTGATATACTTCGTATTTCTTCAACAATGCTCGGAAGTGAGAGTTGTTGAAGTGTGATCCGTCGTCGCTGATTATGGCCCTCGGACAACCGTATCGGGCGAAGATGCATCGTGTGATGAATCGCAGAACCTCCCGATGATCGTTTGTCCTAGTGGGGATTGCTTCGACCCACTTGGACACATAGCCCACCGCCACCAATATGTACTCTTTCCCATCAGAAGGTGGGAAAGGTCCCATGAAATCTATCCCCCAAAAGGTTGAAAATTTCCTCCTCAAGGATCAGCCGCATCTGCATCTCATCTCGCTTAGAGATGTTGATCGCCGCTTGACATTGTAAGCATTCCGTGTAGAAACGGTGGGCGTCCTTGAAGACGGAGGGCCAGTAGAAGCCGCTCTGTAGGATCTTGTCCACGGTCTTTCGTGCCGCGAAGTGTCCTCCGCATGTCAATGAGTGATACATCGCCAGTATGTCTCCTTGCTCCTCCTCCGGTATGCATCGTCAGATAATATGTTCGTATCCTAGGTGGAACAGAATCAGTTCTTCCCATAAATAGTACTTAACCTCGTGGAAGAACTTATCTTTTTGGTGCCGGTTCCAATGCTCTGGGATCAAACCAGTGACGATGTGCGCGTAGTCTGAAGCGTCGCACATGATCTCGAAGGGTAAGTTCCCAATTAGGACTTTTGTAGAATTGGTGCCTCGATCAGTGCTTGCTTCAACATCGTAAATGCGCGCTTCCCTTCTTCGTCGATGATGAAGTCCTTGTCCTTGCACAGAAGGGTCGTAAGGGGCTTGGAGACTCTCGCAAAGTCCTGGATAAATCTTCGATAGAAGCCGACATGCCTGAGAAAGCTCCTCAAATCTTTCACGGTATTTGGTAGAGGGAGGTTTTGGATGACCTCCATCTTGGCCTTATCCACTTCTAAACCCTTGCCCGAGGCGATGTTCCCGAGCACTACTCCCTCTCGTACCATGAAGTGGGATTTCTCCAAGCTCGAGTACCAGTCGTTTCCTGATGCATACCTCCAGTATCTTTGTCAGGTGAGCAAGACAACTTTCAAAGTCGTTTCCAAAGACGGAGAAATCGTCCATGAAGACTTCTAAGCTGTCGCCAAGAAAGTCAGAAAAAATTGTCATCATCCATCATTGGAAGGTCGCGTGGGCGTTGCACAGTCCGAATGGCATGCGTCTGAAAGCGAAGGTGCCAAAAGGACATGTGAATGTCGTCTTCTCTTGATCATCGGGGTAGATAGCAATCTGATTATAGCCCGAAATATCCGTCGAGAAAGCAGTAGTTTCATCCTGCCGGTCGGTCGAGGATTTGGTCGATGAACGGTAGTGGGAAGTGGTCCTTTTTAGACGCGGAGTTCAGCTTTTGATAGTCGATGCATACCCTCCACTTCGTCGATAGACGCGTCTAGATTTCCTCGCCTTTCTCGTTCGTCATAACCGTTACTCCGGCTTTTCTTCGGAAAAACGTGTACCGGACTCACCCATTGGCTATCGGATATGGGGTAGATGATTTTTGCGTTAAGCCATTTACGGCCTCCCATACCCTCGGGTTGAGTCGTTGACGAGACGAGACCGCGAGGTCATCGATTTCACGCGATATCGCGTCAAAAATTATTCCAAACTTACCAATTTTAGGAAACTCACTTGAATTGAGGGGTATAATGGTAAATATGGGTCGAATCCACAGGAAATTAAGGAATTTCTTGATGTAATCTTCAAATTTGATCAAATCAGACAAGAAATTGATGGTAAAAATTGGGGAAAATGGTATTTTAAGAAAGAAGACTTCAAATCGATTCCACGGAATCAAGAATCATTAAATTTGGACTTCATTTCGCGGAGAAATCGAAATTCGAAGTGGAGAGAAATTTCGGAATGAAGAAATCACGATTTTGAGCTAAATCCTATGAAATTGATCTCTAAATCCTATGAAATTGATCTCTAAATCCTAATCTAAACGAAAATTAAACTTAATAGGAGGATAATTTAGGAAAAACCACTTTCACTAAACCCGTTTAGCGATCGAATTGTCGCGATTAAACCGATTAATCGCGAAGAACACCAAGAACGTCACGACGAGCTTCAAGCGGCAATTTCTCCCTCGATTCTCCACCAAATCTTGACTTCAACCCCTCTGTGGATGCGGAAATGAAAGAGGAAGAGGAAATAATCAAGAGAAACGAGAAGAACGGTGTCTAAACAGCTCAATTAGCTTGAGATTCAACTCGGATGCTTAGAACGACGAAGAACATAGAGTTTTATAGGGTGTTTGATCGTAACCGTCTGATCGAAACGATCGACGGTTACGATAAACGGTCCACGATGGACCATTTTAGGAAATGTCGCGTCCATCAGATCTTCGATGAAGGGCTTCGATCACTCCTCAGAGAAGCGTTTTAAAAACGCTCTTAATTGCATCCTTTAGATCTTGATCCGACGGTCTGGATGAGTCTTGATGAGAAGCGTTTATAAAAACGCATCATTTTTGCATCGTTGGATCGTGATCGAACGGCCCAGATGTGATCCGCCACCGTTACATCAGAGCCGTTATAACGCCTCCCTTTTGAGCACGTGTGTGATGATCGCCGGTGGTCCACGCGTCCATTCGATCGACGCGCGTCGATCGATCGCTCGGCCCGAGCCACGTCACCTGCATCAAAAGAAAGGTGTGGATTAGTCCCACACGGGAAATAATTTAGGAAACCGTCAGGTTTATAACACCCGACGGTTTATAGGGTTAATAACCCTCCCCATATAGGGCAGGCTAAAGACCCCTTTTATAACTATAGTAAATAATATATATACGTATAACGCGCCAGGTAGGTGCTGCGCGGGTCCGCGTGGCGCTGCCACGTGGCCGAGAGTGCCACGTCGCATCCACGTGGCCCCGCGCTGAAATAAAAGGCTTTTTGCCTTATTTTTTAATCAATAAAAATCGAAAATAAATTCATAAAACAATTTGGAAAAATCCCTAAAAATAGAAAATTCATAACTTTTCATATATAACTCCAAATTAATCCAAATTTCTTTCATTTGATCCGAAATTTAATTATCTATTATTCTAAAAATTTAAATTTAATAAATAATAAGAGTTAAAATTATTATTTCAAAAATACATTCATTTATTAAGATTTTAAACTTTAGAAAATGAAATGAATGTTTATTAAAAAAATTTCTCTTATTATTTTAACTTTATAAATAGTTATAATCTCAAGAAAAATATGGGTTATCAAATTAGTAAACTCTAATTTATCAAAATTAACCCTAAATTAAAGTATTTTGAGATTATAATGATTTTTTCATAGAATAATAGAAAAATACATATAAGTATGATAACATGCATGGAAATGAAATCATTTATACTTTAACATGCATGAAAAATCATGTTTTATGATGTAAATATAGCATGTTATCACACCCCCCAACTTAAATTATTGCTAGTCTCTTAGCAATTTACTATATGATCCCCCTAGAAAGTCTTTTCATCCTTTGATCCTACTACTAAAAAGGTGAAGTGTATAAATGTATGATCACTTTTTTCTCATAGTGTAGGCCCTAATGATCTAGATGCCATCTCTAGGTTGACTTCTTTAGTGTATGTTAGGGTAGTGCTCATCGGCTAATGCTCAAGTTTAACTCTTGATTGTAATCAAGGTGAGCATATCTAAGGTATGATGCTATGGTGCTGAAAATAAACTCTCTCTCATGAGAGGATGTAATTCCTTACCCTCTCCATAAACAAATCACTCCTTCCCTCAAATTAGAGGCTACCTAGTACTTAGAATTCCCCTCAACTCGCTTTCCTCCTTAAAAGAGTGCAATTCAAATGGATTCCTATCTTTGGATGCATCGTGTGAGGAGGCTGAAGGAAATAAAATATACTATTTCTAAGGGTATGACTTGGCTAAAAGCAAATATGCTGATAAAACAAAGTGGATGATAAAATCAAAGATGGTACCACTTATGATGATTATACTCCCAAGTAAGGTGGATGATGATGGTAGATGGTGGAGATGATAGTGGAGGTAGAGATAGAAGATGTTCCCACTTATTTTCTTTCTTGTAACTTCTTATTTCTCTCTTTCTTTTGACTTTGCTCCTCTTTTTTTTCTTTTTTTTAAGCATTTCAGAAGACTAGAATGATGATGTGGAGGAGTTTGAGGATTTCTGAAGAGAGTGTGTAGCAAATGAAGTGTAATGAAGGTATAAGCACATGTGGGAGGAAAAATGGAAGGTGGGATGGATGTGTGGGTTCACTTGGGAGTGTTCATCATCAAAAAGTAAAGTTTTAAAACAAATTGGTGTTACTACTTGACTGCTTTGGAAGAGAAAACTACATTCCTATAAGGAAAATATAGGTGCTACAAAGATTATGGATCATTGCACTCTTTAAAGGGGAAAGTCTAGCCTCGAGAACATTCCTTATACTAAGCAGTTTGGGCTAATAATAGGTAAAGGATGGAATTTATTTTCTCTCAAATACTCTCCTTTCCAATCCCATAGCATTTCAACCTCTTGATTAATCTTTTTCCTTGGTGCCTGTTAGATACCCAACCCCAAAGAATTCAACCACTACTCTAATCCATTGGTCTCTCTAGATCATTTGGCTTTATTACTCAAAATGTAATCATATGGACTATAAGGTCCTCACTTCTACATCTCTAGTAGGTCAGATCTCTAGATGAAAAGAATTCTAAGGTGGGGTAATTTAGATCAAAGATTTTAAAAATAGGAGTTTTTTTAGAAGGTAGAATTTTAAAATTTTCAAAAATTGTAGAGCTTTTTCTAAATCCTCACCCCCCAACTAGAATCTTTCATTGCCCTCAATGAAAACAACATGCTCATGCTCATAAAAATTGCGGTGAGATGGGTTTAGAAAAGCTCATTAGTCCGTGATGCTCGTGGGATTTTCCGTTGCAGGTGCGCCCTTTTCCTAGTGTAGTTCTCCGACGTCTAAAAAGAAAGTGAAATGAAAAACATAAAACTAAAAGGTAAGATAATCTTGGGGTGCCTCCCAAGAGCGCTAAGTTTAACATCTTCAGCCAGACTAAACAAAAATGAAACCTAGACTACTGATGGGTCGAGGGTGATACCATCACGTCCTCGAGTGCTCGGGAAGATGCAGATTTACCTTATCTGCTGGTGCGAGTGGTTCTGAGGTCAGGTACGGCTTTAGACGATGGCCGTTTACCTTGAATTGTCGACCGGTCTTAGGATCAGAGATGAGTACTGCTCCGCCGTCGAACAATTTCAGAACCATGTAGGGACCATCCCATCTGGAGCGCAGCTTTCCAGGGAAGAGTTTGAGGCGGGAATTGTAGAGCCAGATCTTGTTGCCGATCTGGAATGATCGTCATCGGATGTGTCGGTCGTGGAAGGCCTTGGTCTTCTCCTTGTAGATCGCCGCGTTCTCGTATGCGTCGTGCCTCAATTCTTGTAACTCTTGGAGCTGGAGAAGACGTTCCTTGCCTGCTTCATCTAGTGCGAGGTTGAGCTTCTTGATGGCCCAGTAGGCTCGATGCTCTAGCTCAACCGGAAGGTGGCAGGCTTTCCCGAAGATGAGTCAGAAGGGAGACATCCCGATGGGTGTCTTGTATGCCATCCGGTATGCCCATAGTGCATCGGGGAGCTTGTGTGCCCAATCCTTTCCATCTGGATGAATTATCTTCTTAAGAATAGTTTTGACTTCTCGATTACTAACCTCTACTTGCCCATTCGCCTGGGGGTGGTATGGCGTGGTGATGCGGTGGTGTACTCCGTATTTCTTCAACAGCGCTGGGAAGTGCGAGTTGTTGAAGTGTGAGCCGCCGTCGCTGATGATGGCTCTCGGACAACCGTATCGAGCAAAGATGCATCATGTGATGAAGCGCAATACCTCCCGATGGTCGTTTGTCCTGGTGGGGATTGCTTCGACCCACTTGGATACATAGTCCACCGCCACCAAGATGTACTCATTCCCGTCAGAAGGTGGGAAAGGTCCCATGAAGTCAATCCCCCAAAGGTCGAAGATTTCCACCTCAAGGATCGGCCGCATCGGCATCTCGTCTCGCTTGGAGATGTTGATCGCCGCTTGACATTGTAGGCATTCCGTGTAGAAATGGTGGGCATCCTTGAAGATGGATGGCCAGTAGAAGCCGCTCTGTAGGATCTTATCCGCGGTCTTTCGTGCCGCGAAGTGTCCTCCGCACGTCGATGAGTGACACATCGCCAATATGTTTCCCTGCTCCTCCTCTGGTTCGCATCGTCGGATGATCTGGTCGTATCCTAGGTGGAATAAAAGTGGTTCTTCCCAGAAATAGTACTTGAGCTCGTGGACGAACTTATCTTTTTGATGTCGGTTCCAGTGCTCCGGGATCGATCCAGTCACAATGAAGTTGACGATGTGCGCATACCAGGGGGCGTGACTCGAGATGGCGAGGAGATGCTCGTCGGGAAATGTGTCTCCGATGTCCTCTCCTCCCGAGATGTGGAGACGCGATAAGTGGTCCGCCACCGAGTTTTCGTTGCCCTTCTTGTCTTTTATCTCCAAGTCAAATTCTTGAAGGAGCAGCACCCATCGTATAAGTCTTGGTTTGGCCTCTTTCTTGGAGAGCAAGTATTTCAAGGCCGCATGATCAGTGTAGATGATTGATAACATGCAAAATAGAGCAATTAAAATACCATTTTCCCATCATATTTGTCGGTTTTTAACGATAAATCATCATATTTTATTGCATGTTATCATGATTTCATGTTAAAATGAAGTTTTCTTCGATTTTCAATTAAAATGGTGTTTTTGTTAAATAATTAGGTCAATTAACAAAGTTTGAGAGTCTTAAAGGATGAATTTTTATGAGAAAAATAAATGTTCTTTAATTGACCTATTTCTAAAACAAAAAGAAATCAAAAGAGAAATTAATTTTTCATATTAATAGAATATTTCTCAATAATAAATATATTTTTTAGATTTTATTTCATGCTTTCTTTGGGTAAAAAAATCGATTCTTTTAAGAAAAAATGTTTTTTTTATTGAAACTGGCCCTTATTGGGCCATTTTATCTCTAATGGACCGCGAAGTGCGCGCAAGGAATGCACGCAGATCGCGCGGACCAATCAGAGGCGAGAGTGAGATTTTTGTGCGTGACACGGTGCGTGCGAATCACGACGCGATGAGCTTTTCCGTCGACCAATCAGAGCTCCGCGCACGACCTGCGTACAAAAGGAAAAAAATAAAATTAATAACGGAAACCATGACCTGTTCTTCGCGATTTACGGCTATAAATTGGGCGAAACGCGAAATGAGGCGGTGTTCTTGATATTTTCTGCGGGAGGACTGGTCGCCGGCACTCCTCCCTGTCTCAAGCACCTCCTAGAGCGATCTGGAGCTGAAAACGACGACGATTTTGCTGGTCCGGTGGCATCAAGTTTCCACCTCTTCTCCCAAATCCGGCTGTGGCAAATCGCCGGATCTTGATGTTGTTCGTCGCACGGAAGTCATCGAAAGAGGTTCCTAATCCATCTCCAGGAATTCCTAGGCGATTAAAACATAGATTTACTTAAGGTTTTCAGTTTAATTCATAGACCTTCTTGATTTTCTCTCCCCTCGCGAGTTTCTTCCGATTTTTGATTTTTTTTATGATTAGATCCAATTTTCTCAATATTAATCAATTGAATAAGATTATAAATGATTTCATATAACTCCTAAAACATAATATACCTTCAATAAACTCCAATTTAGGTTTTAATTGCTTTAATTAGCCAATCTTGATCAAGATTGGCTAATTTAGGGAAAATTGACCTAATTCTTGAATAATTGAAATTAAAATTCAAAAATCATGTTTTCTGTTGATAAATAACAGTGGATTAACATGATGATTATTAATCCATAATAATATGATGATTTCATCATTAATTGGATAAATGCATTTATATGATAAAATCTCAAGAAAATTATATTAAATCTAGATGTTCTTAAATTCTCAATGATGAGAAACTTGAAATCTTAATCTCTGATTAAATCTATCTGATTATAAATAGCAGAGAATATTGATTTTATGAAATTGAATTTGCAATGATCTTAATTTCAAACATTGATCAAGAATCATCATTAATCACATAAATAAGAATTAAACCATCAAATTCATGCTTTTCTATCCCTAAATCGATTGAAATTGAAATTCACCACCGCCTCCTTTGGATTCGACCCCTTATTACACCACTAAGGGAGATTATAAATTTTATTGTATAAGTCCGGAAAAACCCTAAATAACGACATAAATCACGCTAATTTCCGACTTATCAATGATGATCTTGCTCCCCAAGATGTAAGGCCGGAACTTCTCGAGAGCATAGACCACCGCAAGAAGCTCTTTCTCCGTAGTTGTGTAATTAATTTGAGCTTCAATTAGGGTCTTACTTGCGTAGCAGATGGCCGTCGGCTTCTTGTCCAGTCGCTGCCCCAAGACCGCTCCCACCGCGTAGTCCGAAGCGTCGCACATAATCTCGAAGGGTAAGTCCCAATTAGGACTTTGTAGAATCGGTGCCTCGATTAGTGCTTGCTTCAATGTCTTGAATGCGCGCTTCCCTTCTTCGTCGATGATGAAGTCTTTGTCTTTGCAAAGAAGGGTGGTGAGGGGCTTGAAAACTTTCACGAAGTCTTGGATGAATCTTCGGTAGAAGCCGACGTGCCCGAGAAAGCTCCTTAAATTCTTCACGGTATTTGGGAGAGGGAGGTTTTGGATGACCTCTATCTTGGCCTTATCCACTTCTAAGCCTTTGCCCGAGACGATGTGCCCGAGCATTACTCCCTCTCGTACCATGAAGTGGGATTTCTCCCAGCTGAGTACCAACCGTTTCCTAACGCATACCTCCAGTATCTTCGTCAGGTGAGCAAGACAAGTTTCGAAGTCGTTTTCAAAGATGGAGAAATCGTCCATGAAGACTTCTAAACTGTCGCCAAGAAAGTCGGAGAAGATAGCCGTCATACATCGTTGGAAGGTCGCGGGGGCGTTGCACAGTCCGAATGGCATGCGTCTGAAGGCAAAGGTGCGAAAAGGACAAGTGAACGTGGTCTTCTCTTGATCGTCGGGGTGGATAGCAATCTTATTATAGCCCGAGTATCCGTCGAGGAAGCAGAAGTAGTTGGATCCTGCTAATCGGTCCAGGATCTTGTCGATGAACGGTAGCGGGAAGTGGTCCTTCTTGGTCACGGAGTTCAGCTTTCGATAGTCTATGCAGACCCTTCACTTCGTCGGTAGGCGCGTCTGGATTTCCTTGCCTTTCTCGTTCATCGTCACCGTTACTCCGGCTTTCTTCGGAACAACATGTACCGGACTCACCCATTGGCTATCGGATATGGGGTAGATAATTTCCGCATTTAGCCATTTAAGAATTTCTTCTTTTACGGCCTCCCATACCCTTGGGTTGAGTCGTCTCTGGGCTTCCCTGACGGGTCTTGACTCATCCTCTAGGAAGATGCGATGAGTACATAGTGAAGGGTCTAACCCTTTTAGGTCTGTCAGGGTCCATCTGATTGCTTCCTTATTTTTCCTTAGCACCTCCAGTAGTTGTTCTTCTTGCTTTAGGTCCAGCTTGGACGAAATAATTACTGGCTTTGCTTTCTCTTCGTCAAGGAAGGCATATTTGAGTGTAGACGGGAGAGTTTTGAGCTCTAAAGTTGGCTCGTCCATCGGAAGCTCTTCATATCTTGCTTCCTCATCGATCATCATTACTTCTTCTACGCATTCGTCTATGTCTTGATCATCGGCGAAGTCGATGGCTCCCAAGTCTTTAGATGCTCGTGAAGGGTATTTCCTTAGCTTGTTGATGTCAACCTTCACGGTGTGCTCTCCCACTTTGAGAATAACTTCTCCTTTCCCCCAGTCGGTTACAGCTTTCGCGGTAGCTAGGAAGGGTCGTCCTAAGATAATTGGGGCTTGGCTCAGCTCCTTAGTCATTTTCATATCGACCACTAGGAAGTCTACCGGGAAATAACAATCTTCTATCCCCACAATGACATCCTCTACTAGTCCATGGGGCTTCCTAACATATCCATCGGCTAAGCACAATTCTACTAGGAATGGTTGTAACTCCCATACATGATGACGATCAAATATTGCTTTAGGGAGGATGTATATACTGGCTCCTGTATCTAGTAGGGACCTAGTAAAGGACATTCCTCCTATTTCACTCGTGATCATGGGTGCTCCCGGATCTCTCTTTTTTACGAGATCTTAATTTAGTGCTCAGGAAGGTATGCGTGGCACGACTATCAAGTAGAGTAGTAACCTCCTTACCCATAGATTCTTTTTTTCATTGAACTAGGGTTTGTCCACCCCATTACCACTTTTAACTAACACATGGGCTATTAGACATACCCCTTCTTCTAGTTCTTGTTCGATTTTTTTTTCTTGTTCACTCACTTCTTTTGCAGTACTTGCTTCCTCTACTTCTTTATCCATCTCTTGTACTATCATGATTTCTTGTTATTTCTTGCATCTTTGGTCCTGGCTAAATTTTTCATTGTGACCATAGCACAATCCCTCCTCCTTGTGTTTTCTCTTCAATGAGCCTTCATTTTTGTTTATGTTTGCCTATTTCCTTTGACTTGAGGTTTACTTGGAGAATCTTGTTTTCCCTGCCTTCCTTTCCTTTCTCAAAGTCCTTCTGAAATATGCCATCCTTACATGAGAAGCCTACCCTTTTCAATTGTATCTTATTAAAGGAAAATGAAACTGATAGACTACTTGCAAATTAAGAAAGTCCGCCTTGATTGTTGGAAGAATTCCAAGCCTTCATTGCAATATTTTTTCAGCACTCAAAGCAGCATCCATAATTGTTCTCAGTCCCACTCGTTGATAGATTGATGGTTCAGCTTAAATTTCTAGTTTCGATTCTTTAAGGAAAGTCTGTTCGATGATTTCATTTGGAATGACTGCAAAGAAGACAAGAAATCTTATGAATTCTTCTCAATAATGCCATACAAGTTCATCTAGAGATATATTCAACAATTGGTCGATCACATTTTCCAAAAATCTTTTTTCTAATTTGCTTCTTGAAATCATTCCAATTTTTAATGCAATTTTTTCAAATGCCCATGTGTACCAACAAAGAGAAAATCCTTCTACACAAACCATAAATCTCTAGCTGATCTGCATCAGATATCCTGCTCATTCTAAAATATCTCTCCATGCATCTTAACCACCCTTTTACACCTTGTGGTTTAGAAATTGGGGCCTCAATCTTATTTGTAGCTACTGTAATCGAATAAGAGTAGTTGAACTACTTTCTTGAACGTACCTTCCCCTGATCCAATCTTTCAGCTCACTCAAACTCCCTAAAGGACTCTTTGAATTTTGTTGGTTATCTCATTGCATAGTTATAGCATGTGACATAGATTGAAGATCCACAGGTTGTTGCTGATTTTTGGCAAATTGTCATTGATTTTCAGCAAATATTCTCCCATTTTCTTCTCTAGCACAGGAAAATTCGGCTTCAGGCATCTCCATTCTTGATTCTAGCATCTGCAACATCATCGTTGGCCATGAATTGTGTGCTCTGATACTGATGTTACATTTCTTGAAGATAGAATTCAAGAAACTTCACAAAATAGAAATCAACCGATACATGTGCTCTGTTATGAGTTCGTAAGAGAACAGCTGGTCACCTCTTGAAGAGATCTCTCACAGAACTCAATCAAATGCAGCCCTTGCTCCAGAATCTTGTCCGAGTTGCTTTACCACTCGACAGCTTCCCCTCCTTCACTTGCAGCCCATTTTCTCTAACAAACTTCTGGACTTACTCTTACAAGCAAATGCCTATGCACGCACTTATTCTCCTTGTTTATGTCTCTTTACTTATTCATACAATGGTTCATCCCTTGTCTGTTGCCTGCAATGCCTTCTTTCATAAGTTCCAAGTGGTATCGTTGCAACAGCCTACTATCACTGCCTGTTTTCACTTGAATATTCGAGCACAATGGAAGAGCTCATCACCAACATTGGAAAAATCTGATCCGTTACCTTCTGAAAATACTTACAGTTGTGTCCATGGAAGCCTATCCTGTCTTCAATCATTTCATGCAGTCCGTAGACTTGTTTTGGACTTCTGAGTAAATCATTGCTCATAGACAGTGGTCAGAGGGTAAACCGCTATACAGCTGTATCTCCTTTTCTATGCAAAAAATATATAATGCCAGAGCCAAGCCGCATGGTACTCATGGGACACAAAATTACCTGTGATATGATGTACAATTTATTCAGTCAGGGCAGATATTACAATCTTGTATTTGATTCACTCACAACATGAAGAACAGATATCAGATTTATCCACATGGTGAGAGAAGGAGAAAGACAGACAAATTATGTCAAAATTCACCCACAAAGTGAGAGAGAAAGAGATGTAGATGGCATAGACAATCTGATCTCTTTTACCCGCACAGAGAGAGAGAGAGAGAGAGAGAGAGAGGCAAGGGAAAGATAAACAATCTCTGACTAATTAACTAACTAATCAACAAGCCTGATCAATTTCATAGAATGAACCACAACACCCCCGATATGGTGGAATCAATCTGCACATCCACCACAGAAATCCGGACTCACCAGCAACCTCTACAGTATCCGGACACCCTCGGGCATGTCATCCCTTGGCCCGGCAACACTCCGGTACACAAACAACTTCTCCACTCGCTGCCCATCTCCTTCTTCGATGACCTCCACATTGAGCCATGGCATCTGCGCCGCAAGTGCCTGACACCCCTCCAGGGTCACATCACAAGATGACATCCAAAGGGATCGCATTGTCTCATACTTCCTTGTGTTCTTCAGAAATGCCACATCTCCAAATGGGCAGTCCCTGATCTCAAGCTTACGCAGTCGAGAACATCCCTCCATGACATGCTGCATTCCCCTGTCACTTTCTCCAGCAAAGGCAATTGAGAGCATTTCAACCTTGTGAGCATACTTGCCGATGTAGAAGAAGACCCGGTCGGTGAGGAGACCTGAGACAGAGAGCCGAAGGAGGTCTGGACAGGCTCTAACAATGGCTCCAAAACCTTCATCAAGCGGCTGGGAGGTGAGAGGATCCGGTTTTCTTGGGTCGAGGACACAGAGCCGGAAGCGTGTAAAACGAGGGCAATGCTTGGCAACATTGATGAGAGCTTCGTTGGTCATTTGATGGCAGAAGTAAAGGATAGAGTGAAGTTTAGGGCAGCCCATAGAGACTGAGAGGAGGCCTTCCTCAGTGACAGTGGCTCCACAGCCGATATTGGGGTCCAAGGGGAAGACTCTCAGCTCCTGCAGTTCCTTGCAGGTGGATGCTACCACAGCTAGTCCTCTGTCTCCTATCAAATCCAGCACCTGAAGGTAGATAGTTAGGGAGAGAATGAGAGAGACTTTCCATCATGCACAGAGAGATGAAGGAAAAAAGACCAGGGGAAAGATGTTCCATCATACTGACTGTAGCAATGAAAAGAAGAATTGGAAGGACAATTGGCGCAGGGAGAGAGTGGGAGAGAAAGATTTTCCATCATACCGAGAGAGCAAAAGAAACGACAGCAGAGACATGATCCATCATATCGGATCCAGATTTTGAAGGAAAAATGGAACGGGATGATAGCAGGAGAGAGATTCTGCCATGAAAAAACTAGCATTAAAAAGAAGAATTTGGAGGGAATTGGCAATGGAAAATGAAAGCAAGACAGTGGAAGAAAGGAGACAGGGAGGGAGAGAGTGAGAGAGAGAGAAGAGAGAGAAGGAAAGGAGAGAGAGATTCCATCATACCCAGAGACTCTGGAGCCTGTGGCAATGGCGGATCATCTTCACAAGCTCGATGCCCTGGATTGATGCTGCGTAGCTAAGGTTCAAGCTTGTCAGGTGGGAACAGATTGGGTAAACTGCAGGGAGACACTGAGGGTTGACTTCCCAGAAACCAGACAAGCTGCGAAGAGATTTGCATGCCATGAATGCACTTGCCAGCTTGATATAAGCTTCTGATCTCAGGTCATCGAAATAACAACCGGTGCCCAGATCTTTCAGTTGGGGAGCCCTAGATATCACCCTCGAAAGGGTCTCTAGAGAAACAGCAGCACTCATCCTCAACCTCTGAAGATTGGTGCACCTTGAAACGAGTTTCACTAGAGCTACAGCATCCACGTCTCCTTTGAGGCATGCAAAATTCAAAGACACGAGAGATGTGAAGGAATCTGGAAAGCAGCCCAACCACTCCCCTCGATCATCAACATCATTTTCATGCAGATCGAGTTCCTTCAACTGTCTGAAGATAAAGATAAGAGATGAAGGACATGATAATCAGGTAAAACAGTTTAATGAGATTAAGATGTACTCACATTCGCTCATATAGCTATGCAAGGGATTATATTCTATAATTCAGAAATCTTCCCGGAAAGACTTCTTAATACTTACTTTATAATAATTTCAGAAGTACGTAGGAAAGGACAGAGATCACTTACTCGCAGTGTCTAGCAATGGCTGCGAGGCCATCAGTGCTGAATCCGTCACAGTTAACAAGAACCAGAGACTTGAAGTTGGGGAAAGACCGGGCCAAGAGCTCAAGACATTCGTCAGTGATCACCATCCTCTTCAGATGGAGCTCCTCAAGATAAGGGCAGCCTCGAGCAATTGTTTCCACCCAAGGAAGAGCATACGCACCCCAATCAGGGGGAAGGAGATTGAAATCCGCAAAATGTGGCTTCCCCTTGAGTTTCAGAGATCGAATTCGAGGAAATCTAGAAACCAGAGTGTTGGGTTTAACGGCGTAACAGTTACCAACGAACACACTCCGCCGGCTAAACCTTTCTACTCTGTACCACGTCTTGCAGACTAATGACACCGTGTTTCGATCACGGTGAGAGCCCAAGAAGCTGAAGATATGCTCCACAACTTCCTCAGGAAAGTAAGCCATGGCGATCAGCAACGAAGAGAAGATATTGAAGCTGAATCTATCACTCCCTTGAAACCCTAACCCTTAAAAGATCACTTTAATAAAGACCCCGCAAATAGCAGATGACGTGATTGCTCAGATCTCCCTGGAAAGAACGAGATCCAAAAGTAAAAAATGGCAGGCTTAATCTCTCTCTAGATACGAAATGCTTTTTACCTCAAATAAAAAAAAATCAAGCAATCCAATGATTCCAAACGGTTTTCCCCGGCAACTGCTGACCTAATCAAGATTATAGAGTTCAATAAATCGATCACATAAAGTTCGAGGTCACTAAAGCTTTCAGAAAAAAAATGGGCCAACGGAAAAAGATTACCAACCTAGAACTGAAAGTTTCCCAGAAGCGATGTGGATCCGAGAAGAGGAGCAATGAGCAGGAAAAGCAGTAAACCAGCAAAGATCTCACCTTCAAACTCCGAGTGAGAGCAGCTCAAATGGATTCTCTTCTCCACCTCTCATTTTCGCCGGCCCGCTCTCCCCCCTTCCTCTCTCTCTCTTCTTTCTCTCACATGGCATCTCAAAAAATCCAATGGCAATTATTCGACCGATGATTCAGCCAGGAAAATCCTGGCCGTCCAGAATCAATCCCGCGGTCGCAGGCTCAGGTCCTTATCTGCTGACGAGCCTGGCAGAGACTAACAGAAGATTATGAATAAGTCCTCCTTTTTCTTGTAAATTACGTGAGTACCACAATCCACTATTAATCATTACTCGGGTGACCTATTTTATTTCTGAACCCTGAATTTTTAAATACTACGGGGTGCCTCTACACGTGCGCAAACCACAGAGAAGGGGCTCAAAGAAAATTCTTTAATTAAGCGGGACTTCATTGACATTTCTCTCGCAATCCTAAAAGATTTGGACGGTGCAGATCCGGGCGAAAGGCGCACGTGCTCTTTGTGGCTTTGACTGCATGGTCCCCGTCAACAGTTGACTACGAGATTCTTAATTAAACCCACGGACCGGTCGCATTATTTGGAATTAAGAATATCATTAAATGCACGTCACGTCATCATTTCTTCACACGAAGTTCTTTGCAAGTCAACGAAGAATAAGAACGAGAGCGACAGTAAATGTTCAGGATATTTAATAAATGATTAATATGCCAAATAATAAATAGAATGAGAAAATAATAATGAATATGAATAATGAATCCTTGATTAGTAAAAAAAAAAGAGTGCATTTTATTGGAGGTATTTACCCTCAATTAATATTATTTGCCATCAATATCCTATAAAAAGCACATTTTTTTAATAATCAAAAGGTATTGATCCTCGATTGATATTATTTGCTATAAATATCCAAAAAGGATCAATCAACTTGATCTTCTTTATGGTATAGGAATAGACTTCAAATTCTTTATAAAATAATAGAAAAATGCTTTGTTTGGGATTTTTGGCATCTTACCCATTGTATTGGGAACTTTTTCCACATAGAACGACCATCTTAAAAGATTTCTTCAGGGAATTTTCAAGGTCTCTCCCAAGCATCTTGTGAGTTTCTATAAGGAGATTCTTTGGTGATTGTTTCTAGAAGCACTCCAAGAGGAAGCTTGTTTGAGGAGTGCTAAGTGTCTCGGAGGCTAGTCAATCAGATTCGTTCCATTGGATTGTTAAAAGGTCTCTATTTATATGATTTAAATAAATTATCTATATTATTCATTGATGTTGACATGCATGTCTACATTCTCTTGATCTGCTTCCCTGTATGAATCTGTAACCTTGATTTATTGATTATAATATGAATGTTTATTTCCGTAGCAAACTTCCAAAGAAAGGGATATGTGCATGATATTAAGTTCTCAATTATAAATTTTGTTTTAGATTTTTATAGTTCAGAATGATTGTTTAGTTTTTAGTAGAATAATATGATTTTTTGGAATTTTTTTGACATCGAATCATCAAGAAATAATTGTTCAAATCAGAGAATTATTTTTTAATTATAATTATTATAAGGATATTTATGCAATCACACCAGTGGCCTAATCACAACTGCCCATTTGATCTACGAATCACTAGTTGCTCCCAATAACTAGTGACATCTTCCTTTTAATTGTAGTTAATTAATGATTAACATGTCAAATAATAATGAATAGAGTGAGAAAACAAATATGAAAAATGAATAAAGTATGTTCCAAACGAGAATGAGAAAATAATAAAATGTGAATTAATTATTAAAGAATATGCATTTTATTTGATGAATTGATTCTTGATTAATATTTTTTCCACTTATATCCAATAAGGGTGAATTAACTCAATTTTATTTGATTTTGTAGGGTATAGATATAGAGTGCTAAATTTTTATAATTTATAGAAAAAAATTGTTTTTAGTTATTTACTCAAATAAATCCATCTAACTTGTGTATTGAAATTATTTTCATACTATTTCCACTAACTCTATTAAGAACTATGTTGTTTAAGAAATACCAAAATAATGCATCTGAACTATAATTAAAATTTATGTTAATGTATATTCCAAAATTGGTGTGCTTTATTTAGGCAAATCATTCTAACCAATGATTGGCTTTAGTATCTAAGAAATAAAAATAGGTAATATATCAGTTTTAATGTATTTTGGGATTTGAGGACAATAAGCTTTCTAAAACTTTTATGAAAACATCAAACTTGAACATTTAACATGAAGACCCACTGGAAAGAGATGATCTTATCATCTAGTATAGATAAAAAACATACTTACAGGAATCATTTGAAGGAGTTCTTGAAACTCTTCAAGCCTTCAGTTGCTAGTAGTATACACATGATTTTTGGGCGACTGGATCTCTTCTGTAATGCTAGTCACCCACAAGAAAAAGAGAAGAGAGGGAAAGTTTTTCTATGATGTTTGAATGAGTACCCCTAGTTGTTTTTGTTCTCTCCATATTTACAAACAATGGGCGTGCAAAATTTTCACAGAAACCCTGATACTTATGACTATATCCACCAATATCCATGGACCTTATGTGTGTAATCAGCTAGGTTTATTTATATTCTCTAGTGAATAAATCATTCATCCTAATAATGCTTATTGGTTCTGCTTATTAATTAACAATATCAACATATATATTAGTTGATTAAGGACTGATTAAACCCAAGTAGCAGGTTGAGTCGCCACCCCAATGGGTACCAAGCTATAAGTACATGCTCTAGGAGATATAGAGTGTACAAAAACTCCTTTATAAAAAAATTTACCATAATTTATTACCGAGAAAAATATAATCCTTCATCTACTTGAGACTCGCGAATCACTTAGGGTATGGTCAATTATCAAACCATAAACAATCGCTCAAGTTAGTATTGATGTGAATATAAAATTATCGAGAACAACTTCTCTAATATTTCCTCTAGTTTTGGCCAAGGATTTAACTGCATCCCATTTTGTGCGTCAATCTCTTTGTATATTGAGGTCATATAATTTCATCTTGATCACTCAATCACCTTCAAGGACTTATGTCATATTCAAATCTCTGACATTTTTTACAACCATGACTAGGGATTCATAAGTTAGAGTAAAAACACGATCATCCATCCATAAGATGTCCATCCTTGATGTATCAACACAAATGACCACAAGACGAGTCATACTCTTCATATGAATATGATCAAAAGTGTTATTCTTGTCGGAAATTTCTATGGTCTTCGCAAATATCCCACAAATAGGAATATTTGAAACATAATTTAAAAATTAATGATGATAGTATTACAATCTCATCATAGTTCACTTAGTCACTGCATATACTCATGAACTTCATTGTAAACATCACACAAAAATGACAATGAATAAAATTTCATTTCAATTAATATGACAGAGAAATGGAAATATGATTGGCTTTTAGAACACACCATGTCCATCAATATGCTTATAATATGTGTCATAAGATAAAGTGAGAGAAATGAGGGCTTAGCTCCTGTAGTGGAGAGACAACACTATATAGTTATTAAAGGAAAATAAGTGGGCTCACCAAAGTGTGCCCAACAAGGTATAAATGTCCATTAATTAAAATACAAGAGATAAACTCATTTATTAAAATACAAATATCTCTTTCACACTTCTACTCAATCTAGAGCATGGATGTTGACCATGCCTAGCTTGCTAATGACAAGAGATGAAAACTTAGTCGAATTTAGTCAACTAAAAGGTAGAAAGTAATTGAAATAAAAAAAAGATCAGATTTAGAAAGGGGGAGTAAAAAGAATGCAATGCAACAAACCGAGTGTTTATTAAAGTTGAAACAAAGGAGATATCAAAGAATGAGCAGCGTGATTAGAAGATGGAGAATAATGATGAACTCAGAGGACATACACTAAAAATCTAAATCCTACTCCTAATCTAACCCCAATTTCACCTCTACCACATGAAAAGGTCAATTTCTTACCTAGAGTCAACGCAAAGATGACCCTATGTCACCAAATCAAAAGGCTTTAGATAATGATTCTTTGATAGCAGATATCAACATCAAGCATACAATCACCATGAATTTTAAGGGCAACAGATGATCATGAAAGAAATGCAAAATCATCACTAATTGAGTGAAAGAAACAACTGTGGCCATGAACAAGCACAAAAAGAAATGGTGAAGAGAAACCTTCCTTTTAGGGTTTTTAGGTTTGAAATGGCCTGAAATGGGTCATCTATTATAAGTGTTATGGTTGCAATGGATGAATTCTGACACATAATCATTCAAAATTAAAAAAACACTCCCAACCATTTGGTCACGCATTTCTTGTCTGATGGATGGCTTAGATCATGCCACGTGGCCTTGTAGGAGGGATTTGATGAAGATTGAAGGTCACAAGTTTTTCTAGTCGTAAATTCACTGCATTTGATGCACGAGATGCCTAGAATTGCACCACGTGGTGCATCGTATCAAATCCACCACATGAAGCCTTTGTCAAATTGGTGCATCTCGTGGGCAAGATTCTAAGGATTGCACCACATGTCATGTCATTTGAAGATGAACCATCACAAGCAACATCAATCATCCGATAGAAATCCAACAATTGCGATTATGTCATGAGGAGAGATAAAACATGTTACATCAACGAATCAAATGCAGCCATGGCCCCCACTTGAGTAAGTAATGATCAACAACCAAAATCAATCACTCCATCCGATGCTCATGACGTCATCACATCACCTACAAAGGAAAAATAGAAACATAGTCCCTCTTTGGAAAAATTGAGGATTTTAAATATTATAAAAGAAATGCAAATTTTACTAATTAATTTGGCCCATTATGCCACCCTACCAACACTAATCCCCCTACTTATGCATTTCTATGTAGATGCAAAAACGTGCACCACATGGGCACACCCAAGTGCCACCCTAGAACCATGTGGAGTCATGTAGCTGCACGACACAAGTACTAAAGAAGCATCGCCTCAATGCCTATTAGGCATCTGATAAGTCATAAATCTTAGTGATAAAACATGCTCTTGTAATGAACTCCCTATGCAATTCTCTGTATTTATTTGCATGTTTTATCCACATTTTATTATGAAATTGTGATTTTTATAAATTTCAGACCTTGCCCTAAATTTATGCAAAATTATGTATTTTTAAGAGAACTAACCCCTACTTGACTCTTAGAGTCAAGTGGAGTCGATCTCATCAAAGATGTTTTGAGACAATTTCAGGGCTTAGGTTGATCGACATGAACCCAAGGAGCCAGAGGAGACATTCCAAGCACTTTTGGAGCAGCCCATGAAGATGTCAAGACATCCATTGAAAGGCCCATTAAGACCAAAAATGGAAAGCAAGTGAGAGTGCCTTCTAAAGCTGAAGTAATGGGCTGGAATGTGATTGGAGGACCCCCTCTGGACCCACATTCAAGGCAAGAGAAGAGGATCCCGACCGCTGAAGCTCGAGAGATCCAATGGCCCACCTTCTCTCTCTTTTTCCCGATTTAAACCCTTAGGATTTCTTGAGAAAGACTTGTCATTTTGATTCAGTCCAGCCCACGTTGGAAGCCTTTGTGCAACTGGATCGGTGTCCCTCTTACCCGAGTAAGAGTCAGGAGGAACGAGGGCATCTAGAGCTACTAGAGAGGAAGAGGAAGAAGAGACCCTTAGGCCTTGACGGGTGTGACAAAAGGTACCTCTCTCTCATTCTCTTCCTCGTCCCTTCTTTCCTCCCTTTTCTATAGGTTACCCCCGTGGTAGGTAGCCCACTTGCAGAGCTCCCGATGCCGCCGGCTTCGACCAAGACTCGTCCTACAATCACGATTCCAGGAATCCTTGTGTTTTACGGCGCTGCTCCATTGCCGCTGCCCACCGGCAGCCATCTCTCTTTCCTTTGTCTTATTTCTTCTAGGAAATACTTCTTTCATCACGATAGAAAATACTTGTCATTTCCTCTTCACTTTTCCTCGTTGTTCTTCATAGAAATCTTCATTGTTCCTGATTGTTTTTTGCATCTCCTCTTGAATCACTCGCACTACCGCTGCCGCCGCCCGCCTGCAGCTGCGTTCCTGTCCAAAACCGATTTCCAAAATCGGTTTTGAATAAAAAATTCACAAAAGTAATTGTTTCGTCCGTTTTAGTGCTTTCCTAGTTGAACTTCGCCTCACTACTGTCCTCGCGCTCATGGGAGTTACCACTGCCCGTCTGCAGTTGTGCATCTACCCAAAACCGAATTCGGTAATCGGTTTTGAGTTACACAAATTCACAAAAAAACAAAATTATTCGTTTCATCTGTAAGTCGCTCCTCAATGTCTTCGTACCTCATCCTTCATCGCACGCATTACCGTTGCCATTGCCTGCCTGCATTTGCGTTCCTGCCCAAAATCAATTTCCGAAATCGGTTTTGAATTAAAACTGACTTCAGGGTAAACATTATTTCTACTTCTCTCACTCATCTCTAATCTGTTATACTTCTACACTGTGTCTCGCACCCCCATGTCTCATCGCGGTCTCTTTTCCTTCCCGTTTCTCTCTCTTCTTTGATACTAATTCCTCTCATTCACTTTGAGTCTCTACTCTCGCTCTTACTGTTCACGTCTTCTGCCTCTCTACACTCATTCTCCTTATTCTTTTCTTTTCTTACTTCTTACTTCTCCATAATTCTCTTTAATCGCTATTATTCTCATTTGTTTTCTTTATTTCTAATATTTTTCATAAATCACGTGAAAAATTAATCTCTATTTTCATTTAGAAATGTTCTAAATATTAAGTAAACTTCTAAAAAATACATTCCCTTAGTCTACTTAGTAGTCTCATGCTCCAGTCCTTGAGAAGGTATCAAGCATTCTCTAAAAATCCTAAAAAATATGTTTTAAAGTGGAAGTTCACTGGCCAATTACCCGCTCCCTGTGGATCGACCTTTGCTTGCCCTAGGCTCGTGAGGTTTATAAATGTTGTTGCATAAGCTCAAAAACTCACACGACATACCAATTATTGACATTCTTTATCACTGATTAATACCACATTTTGAGCTTATCAACTGGCGTCGTTGCCGAGGAGCACGGTGACTATCATCTAGTGAGTTATTTCTTTTTCGATATTTACTCTTACCTTTAATTTAGACCACAAGTCAAGGGTGATCTCATCGTTGTAATTTTTGTGCTAATTCCTTCTTGAGTTTATGGTCATCACAAGGTCTAGAGCAGCTGAAAGAGAAGAAAATGAAGTGGAGTGTCCGATCACGACTGCCGTTAAAGACAAAGAAGAGGATATCATGGCCGACCAAGAGGAGAGGGAGCTGCCCATGGGAGGAAAAATACTCAGAGATCTTTACAAGACAGCGAGGAGCAAGGATGTTACAAAGATAGTAGCACCTTTGGGTAACAATATCACTTTTAAAATTGATCATCCATTCATGGCTTCCTTGCCCTCATTTCATGGATTACCTTCTGAAGACGTTTTGTCCTACTTAGAAGAATTCTTTGATAAATGTTTAGCATATCAGCTCGTCGAAATTTCTGAAGAGATCATGAAAATGAAACATTTTCCATTTACACTAAAGGATAGAGCTAAAGAATGGTTCAAGAATTTAGGAATTGTATTTCATACTTGGGAAGATATAGAACACCAGTTTTTGAATAAATTCTATTCTATTAGCTGGACCAATAGTATTGGAAAATCTATCATGTTATTTTCCCAAGGAGATGAGTCATTTAGTGAATCATGAGATAGATATAAAGATTTTATCCGAAAGTGCCCTCACCATGGCTTCATAGAACCCCAGCTTGCTCAAAATTTTTATGAAGGTATCAATGACATAGCTAGAAATAAATTAGACATCAGATGTAACGGGAGCTTTCTGGATATACATGAAAATGACTTATTTAAAATCATTGAAAAGGTCACCGAGAATGACTTGCAGAACAACTTAATTTCTAGACATGGCAGGAGCAGACAAGGAGGAATTCTGCACGTTCAAGGTATGGAGCAACAAATAGAGATGGAAGGGGTGAAGAAGAGCCTAAAAAAAATTTGAAAAAAAATTTGAAGTCCTAACAGATTTATTGAAGGCTAATTTGCTTAAATCTTCTATGCCTAACCCAAAAAATTCTTCATGCCCTGTTTGTTTTAGTGATGAACATTTTCAAGGAGAATGTCAAGAAGGGGAGGCAGAGGAAGTTCAAGCCCTGAACTTCACTTCACAACCATGGAGTGGTCAGAAGGGCCAGCAAAACTCCTTCCAACAAGGGCAACATTCTTCATTCAAACCGAGGGCTCCTTATCAATAGGGTTATCATGGCCGACCACCTCAACCTCAGCAGCCTTACCAGCAACCTTACCAGCATCCACAAGAAGGTTTCCAACAAGGTAAGGTAAATAACTTTCAATCCAGAAAAATGCAGGAGCTTGAGGAGCAGAACAAGCAGCTGGAGATGTGGATAAAAATGATGGAAGCCCAAAAAAAGATGATGTTGGAATGACAAGAAAGAACCAACAAGTTTCTAGAGAGTCTTCAGCAAGGACAAAGGCAAAACGATTATGGAGGAGGGGGTGGTATTGGGACACAAGGTCAGGAAATGTGGGCTGGAGGTAAACAGGGCCAAAATCCAGGCCCTTCCATCGCCCACAACTCTACAAGAGGTTCATATTAAACTTTGCTAAAATTTCAAAACCTCTTACTAATTATCTCTCTAGTAAGTCAAATGATATTACCTTAGATGAGAATGCTCTTGCTACTTTTGAGGAGTTGAAGAGAGCACTCACACATGCACCCATTTTTCAAGCTCCAGATTGGAGTTCGCCATTTGAGACCATGTGTGACACCTCTGATTATGTTGTAGGCACAGTCCTATGGCAAAGGAGAGAAAAGAGACCTGTGGCCATCTATTATGCTAGCAAGCTTTGACTGATGCTCAACGGAATTATTCAACAACTGAAAAAGAATTGTTAGCAGTTATTTTTGCTCTAGATAAATTTCACTCATATTTACTTTGTAGTAAAATAATAGTTTATTCTAATCATGCCGCAATTAGATACCTTTTGACTAAGAAGGAAGCAAAACCTAGGTTAATTCGATGGATTTTACTATTTCAGGAATTTGACTTAGAAATTAAAGACAAAAAGGGTTGTGAAAACCCTGTGGCAGATAATCTTTCTAGACTTAAAGTAATTGATTCCTCACCTATCCAAGAGTCATTTCATGATGAGCAGATCTTAGCCTTCCAAACAGGAAACATCCCTTGGTTTGCACATATTGTCAATTATTTGGTTGCATGAAGAATTCCTCAAGGATGGAAATACAGCGAAAAGAAGAAATTCTTCAAGGACTTAAGGCATTATTTTTGGGAAGAACTAGAACTTTTCCACCAAGGGGCTGACCAGATCTTGAGAAGATGCGTACATGAAGAAGAACATTATAGCATCCTAAAATTTTTGCCATTCCAACCCAGGAGGAGGTCATTATGCAGCAAAGGTAATGGCCCACAAGGTATTAGAAAGTGGATTTTATTGGCCTTCTGTCGTCAAGGATGCACTAGATCTTTATTTAAAATGTCCATCATGCCAAGCATCTCTTAACATAGACAAAAGAAATCAGATGCCCTTAAAACCTATTTTAGAAGTGGAGATCTTTGACCTATGGGGTATTGATTTCATGGGGCCATTTCCTAAGGTAAATGGGTATGAATTTATTTTGATGGCTGTAGACTATGTCTCTAAGTGGGTAGGAGCTATAGCTACTAGGACTAACACCAATAAAGTGGTACCTGAGTTTGTTGAATCTGATGGAGAATTATTTTGAAACATGAACACAAGGATTCTAAGTGAACCTATCCTCCTCCTCCTCCTCCTTATTCACTCATGAGTTTGAAAATTATCCATTCATTTAAATGGATGAAGAAAACCTCTCTAAATCATTAAAGAGAGAGTAGATCTTAAAGGAATTATTTTCCCTCCTTTCTCAATTCAAACTGATCTAAAGATTGACTTGGTCAAAGCATTTATCCCTTATCTTTAGAAACCTAGAATTCCTTGAGTGGACCAAGTCAACCACCTTCTTCCTTGATATAGGATCCTAATTTCCAAACATTATCCACTATATCATAGGTAACCTTGTATATTTATAAAATAATGATCTCAAGAAAATAATAGGAATCCTCTTGATATTAAATGTCCTTCTCTTTGAAACCCTCCCTTAGATAGAAGTAGGAGAGATCTAATTATTACTACTTATGGAAGCAGTCCATTGGATGAAACTTCAAGTCAAGCATTCATTATTGAAGAATCTCAAGATCATGTCAGCTACAAAGAGAAGATCTGGAATAAAGACTACACGGTATTCCCTTCCAATCATGATTGCCTTGCCACTGTGGGAAATACGAATGCAATGACCAACTTCCCATCTGAGAAGAATCGGTTACGTCCCGAATATGAGTTCGAAAGGCCAACAAAATATACTGACGACAAAACGACGAAGAAAGTGGCGACAAAAGCTGCGAGCTTAATCGCTAGTCAACCCGACAACTTTCAACAACAAGAGACCATCCTTACGCCCTTCCGCAACTTCTACAACACATACGCAAAGAAGGCAAAGTTTCGGAAACTTCCGAACACTTCCGTATAGTCTCACGATACAACCTGGTTCTCTCACGATACAGCAGTCTCAGAAGCTCACTAATACAACCTTACCGTCACCTACCAGTACCTGCCCTCTCTACACCTCACCTTGGAGATCCGCAAAGAAATTAAAAGGCACAGACCAACGGACATCCACAACCCACCTACGAACTACCCTCGGACGAGATTAATTCCGAAGGATTATCATCTGTTCGTCAACTCACCCATTGATTGCTAAAGGACGACAAGACCGGTCATCGGAGAAGAAATTTCCCGCCACAAAACCCGGACAATCCCAGCACGTTTTGACTAAGCCATATCCGCGGAGAGCCGCCTCAACAAGTCAACGCTGTGAATGGAATTCCCGTCTGCCAGCGCGGACGACGTCTTCCAGACAAACTTCGATTTCATATTCTAATCCGTGGCGCGTTCCAAAGGATGTTCCACGCGCGTGACGACAGTATCGAATGAAGAACGCGGCGATGAAAGATTTACTCAATTTAAAGAAGTACGCGTAGGAATAAAGGAAATGTTGGGAACTCTCTAACTTATCAAACTCTACGACTTCCCGCCGAGTCAATCCAGTCAACCAAGCGGAATATAACCGCCGTGACACGACGCTTCGCCTCGCCGTAACTCCTCTTTTTGTAATCCTATAAAATGGCAAATTGTAAGAGAACGAAGACAATTTTTTTTTATGAATGAAAATCGGTTCTATTGGTTACTTTTTATCCCTGTGTTCGTGTTCATCACGTTCACATGTTCCTCAGTATCTCCATCGTCTTCCCGTGAATCTTCCGCACCCATCTCTCCGAGTTCTATCCTCCAATCTCTTCTCCCCCATTTCTGTCCTCTTTCATATTCCTCACAGTAAGAAGCAAATAGAGATTTCATCTTGATCGTGGAGTGATTTCCAAGGGCTTCTACTTCGCATCATTTCAGGTATCATCCTCTATCCTCTAAACTGTGATCTATAGTTCGCTTTATAATATCTTAAGTCCATCATTATTCACTCCTCTTAAATCTCTCCTCTAAGTAATCTCTGTTCTTACCTCTTATCTATTTCATCACTCTTTTATTCCTCTATATTATTACCTCTATATCTATTCACAACCTCTCTCTTAGTTCTGCTCTTATTCTCTTCCTTTGTCTCTTCTCTTATCTTATTATTCCTATTATCGTCTCTACTAAAATCTTCATATGACCTTATATTCTTGAAATATATCTCCACTGATTTATAAACATAATTCCTAGTGATATCATTTCATAGGTCCTCCCCTATTGTAGGATTTAGATACCTCTTCTAAAATATCCTACATCAGAATCTCACATATTTTGCAGATATGGATGTCCTAGGGCCATGATTAGTGATGGGGGGTCTCATTTTGTCAATCATGCTTTTAGAAATATTTTGAAGAAACATGGAGTCCACCATAGAATAACCTCACCATATCACCCACAAGCTAATGGGCAAATTGAATTATGCAATAGGGAAATCAAGAAGATCCTCCACAAAATTGTTAAGCCCAAGGGAAGAGACTGGCCCAATCGATTAGACGAAGCTATATGGGCCTACAGGACAGCCTATAAAACGCCCTTAGGAATGTCCCCATTTAGGTTGATTTTTGGGAAACCATGTCACCTCCCCTTGGAGTTGGAGCATAAAGCCTTATGGGCTATTAAACAACTAAATTTGTCATTAGATGAAGCAGGAAAATGCAGGTTGCTCTAACTCCAAGAACTTAAAGAAATCAAGAATGAGGCTTATGAGAATTCAGAAATCTAGAAAGCCAGCATGAAGAAAAATCTTCCATGACAAGAACATTAAAAGAAGGTCCTTCTCAAAGGGACAAAAGGTATGGCTTTATAATTTAAGATTGAAACTCTTCCGTGGAAAGTTTAAAAGTAGATGGGATGGTCCTTTCATAGTGGAAGAAGCTTATGAAAATGACGCTGTTTTAGTGATAAATCCTAGTACTCATAAAAGCTTCACTGTTAATGGGCAAAGGCTGAAACCTTACTTACAGCATGATCCGCCTCATCTGCCCATTAACATTCCACTAGATAGTCCTGCCAATAGTTAGAGATCCATCGATCGAATCGAGCTAGTTTCCTTCCCTTTTCATTTATTCCTATCGCTGCATGCGTTTTCGTTTTCTTTGTTCTGTTTCTTTTATCTTTTCAGGAAACAAAAAAAAAGAAAAAGAAAAGAAAAGAAAAGAAAAGAGAGGATCCACCATTCAGCAGTCAACCATGACGAGAAGAGATAAAGGCAGAAAATACGAGAAGTTGACAAAGGAATTTAAGAAGTGCATCACCCACTGTTTGTGTCTTCTAAACCCTTTTAGCTCTTTTTCATGCATTGAGGACAATGCACCATTTAACTAAGGGGGGAGTTCTTTTGATTTCCTTATTTCAAAATCTTTCAAAAGTTTAAACAACTTCACATTTTTACAAGTAAGTTCGGGGTATCTACATGTCCATGAATTAACCCCATATTTCAACCCCATCTTCAACATTTTTACTGTAAGTTCTGATCTTCTTTGTACTTCTTTGCTTTTTCTCTTTATTTCTACTTGTGACTAAATTTTCTGTTCATTGCGAAATTTTCTTGACTGCACCGTACATTTCATCTTTCTTCTTCTGTCTTCTTCTTATTCCTTTCCTCCCATTATCACCTCTCCATTGAGTTCCCTCTGTCATTGTATCTGCCGAAGGTTCTGGAAAGAGAGAAAAGAGAGCTTCGGTTTCTCATTTGCTAGAAGAGAGTGAGAACCGACAGTGACTGTTTCGGTCTCTCTCCGACACATATATTGGAAGAGAGAAGGAAACCATATTGTTGAACTATATTTTCTTGATTGGAGCCTCCCCAAAAGATGGTTCGTTTCTCACTGCCGCCACTGGGTCCTCCCCCGGCTGTGGAAGATAATTTCCTCACTTGGAAATCATATTTGTATCAATCTCTGTTTTTGTTTATTTTTATTTGAATAAATTTTATTTGTTTTCATTCTTCGTTTGAATCAATTTTTGCTTCTCGTTAAGTTTGGATTAAATCAATGCCCATCTGTTTTCTTCTTTAAGTTTTGAATCCATTTTCAATTTTTGTCGTCCGAATCAATCTGTTTTGAATCAATTTTGTTTAAACGTAGTTTTTTATTTGAATCAATCGAATTTTTAGTTTTCAAAGCTTTAAATCCGTTTGATTTTGTTTTCAGATCTATGTTATGATATAGAGAGGATTCTGTTTCAAGATACGCATATAAAATTTATATAATTATAAACATATGGATTCTTATGATCTGGATGTTATAAAAATATGGACATGACCTGCAACTAATGGGCGAGAATTGGCAGATGGAAGAACTACGGTTGCACTGTCCATCGGTATGGCGAGGGAGACGACGTTCCAGAATTCAGACAAGGAACATGTTTTTCAAGTGACGTCTTGGGTATTTATGGCGCAACAAAGAACATGTGACAAATTTGTTGAAATATATAAACTTTAACAAAAGTTCTTGAAGACTTGAAAGCCAAGGACGACTCCATTTCATAGTTCTACTCTGTTTTTGTACCAATAACTTTTTAATGCAATGCTAATTGCATATTATTTTAAAATTTTGAAATTTGCAGTTTGATCTAGATGAAAAATGAGATTATCAATTGTGCTTGTAGCATGATGGATAACTTCATTGTTATAAAATTCATATTATTTTTTACAATGAAATGCTACACCAGCGCATGAAATATTTTTTACAAAAAATTATGAAATTTTTATCATTTTAAAATTTTCAATTTTGAAACTTATTTTATCCTTTTAAGGAAATTTCAAATTATATTTTCTTATCATCTTCCTCATTTTCTAAATTATTTTCAAGTTTTCTTTTTTTAATTGCCTGATCATGATTGGGTATTATCACTTTAGATCGTTGATCAAGATTTTGATTTTCAAAAAAATTTCAATTAGAATTTGTTTTTTATTATGATCGCCAACCGATTCCCATTTTATGTTCTGGACCGTAAGACCAGTCAGCCAATCGTTTCAGATTAAATCTATGTGAGCTGTGATGAAGGCCCAAATAGGCTTGAGGGGCCAGATGATGTCAAATGATGTTAAGTTGAAGTCATATTGATGCTACAAATAAATAAAAATTCCTCAAATGTGGGAATTTGATAGTAATCATTGTGAAATTTTTAACTTGGGTTGGAAGAATTTTCTTCTTGAAATTTAAGTGAATAAAAGGTGCATGGGCACGGAGAAATGAAATTTTATTTTACAAATTATGAACATTTCTATTACTTTGGGTCTATGATTAAAGTAACCTCTCCCAGAGGGCTTTGTTGAGGAGATCTTGGTGGCGTATGACCCCCGTCGTCACCAAGGCACAACACCACGGCGTCGGAGGAGCCGACCCCCACCCGCATCCAGCCCTCACGACAATCGAAGACGAAGGATGCCGATTTTCTCTACACTACTTGAGGATATCATCTCGCCAAGGTCTACCACACTCCAGGCTCGCGCGCATGTGGATCCATCTTCTTTCCTCGTTTTGAACTTTCTTGGCACGTACGTGTTTTAGCGGGCCCTCTTTTATCTCCATCTCCCTTTTGGGCTTCTCAGTGGGCCCTTTCCCCTTTCGAGCCCCACTCACGAAGCCCCTCTTTTGTGGACCTTATTTTTACTATAATTATGTTAGGCTTTAGGGTCTTGGGCCTCAAGTGGGCCCTTTCCCCTCTCGACCCATCTTGGGCTCTATAAGAGGGGAAGAGACCCCCCCCCCCACAAACCCTAACCTTCATTTGAAGAAAGAAAGGAATGAACTCCCTCTCGAGTGACTGCTCAAGGAAGATTGAGGAAGAGGTCCAACCGTTGCCGCCGCTGTCGTCACTACCTCTTGCCACATTCCCGCTGTTGCTGCGACCTGATGCTGACATTGCCGCCGCCGTCACCCATGCCGCCGTCCCTCCGCCCGAGTTGCCGCCGCCATGCCGCCGCCGCTGCTTCGTCTGCTCCATTGCACCCAGCAGCCCTGCCGTCGCGCCCAGCCGCTCTCGCCATCACCCGTTGCCCTCGCCCCATTGCCTGGTTTCCCGACTGCCCTCTCCCCCATCCTCCTTCCGTTCTCGCCCTGTCATCCCACCGCCCTAGTCCCGCGCCCACGTCCGCACCTGTGTCTGCACCCACGCGAGCGCTTATTGCCACGCTTGCATTTGTACCCGCGTGCCTGCCCACTACCGCTCTCGGGCACCCCTATTGCCCCCGTGCTTGCGCCCACACCCTTGCCTGCACCTGCTCCCATGCCCACGCCTGCACCGCACCCGCGCTTGCGCCCAGGTCTGCGCCCGCCACTCAAGCGCTCCCGATGTCGCATATGTTCCTGCACCCGCGCTCACGCCAATTGCCGCACCCGCGCGTGCACCTGCACTCCCTCCTTGCGCGCCCCTTGACAACCTTCTATTTATGCATGTACTTACATAGTTATTAATGCAAATTAATGCATTAATCATTACAAATATATGCATGTTATCATCTTTTAAGCATATTTCTATCATTTTGTGTAAATTCATGATTAAATCTTAAAATACATCAATTTATGGGTTATTATGTATAATTAAACATTATAATCTTTAATCCTAATTATATTTAAGATCATAATCATGTTTTAAGGATAAAAATATAAGAGAAAAGACTTTTATTGACATTTATGTGTGTTTATGAATTTATTTTATAAGATACATAAATGTATAAAATTAATATAAATTAATTCTCTTATTATTTTAATAATTTGACCTATTATAATGATAGATTATTCAATTTTGAATCCAACAAAATAAATTTGAATTAATTTGGAGTTATATTTTGAAAGTTATGAATTTTATAATTTTTAGGAATTTTTATGGAATTTTTCTGAATTTAATTAGATTTTATTTCGATTTTTAAATGTTTAAAATAAATTAAAAATCGCAAAAAACGGGGTTTTAATCGGGCATGTACACGTGGCATTGCCACGTGGACCGGCGGCGACGCCTACGTGGCACGGAAGGTGACACGTGGCCCTGATGTGGTTTTATATTTATGTAATGTATATGGGTCTCCCGTGTATAGGGAGACAAATAATCAATACCCCTCAAATAGCGTATGTTATATACGCGTCTTCTTCCCTTTTTTTCTTCGTGTGGGATTATTCTCATCTATTTTTCTTTGATTTCAGGACACGTGGCGCAATCGGGAGCGTCAGATGAGTGGCGCGATAAATCGCGCGCGTAGATCACGTAGACACGCAGTCCACCGGATCAGAGATTCAACACATGCGCTAAAATTCAGTTAAGTGAATTCATCGGGGCCGTCGATCACTTGAGTTATAACGGCTGAGATTACTTCCGATCGGTGGATCCATCGTCACATCGCGATCGTTGGATTTAAATCCAACGGCTGATCGAAGCTCATCATCTTCTTCTTCAAGCAATGAGGCTTCATCTCAACCCTTCATTCGCAATCCAACGGCCATCAACGGATTCGCCGATTCACCAATGGACGCATGATCACGACCATTGATCGCGATCAAGTGCATCAGATCGAACGACGGAAAATCGAAATCGTCTTTATTAAAATCGTTTTTCGCGACGAAGAACATGTTCGCGATCAATCTTCAAATACTCTTTGTATACTCCACCAAATCTCACGCCGTTTGTTCGAGAGTGTTCTTGACTCATAAACGCTTCAATTGAATGCTTGAAATCAAACTTTGATTGAAGGAGAAGGAATAAATTACATCTTGAACTCCACTTTCATCTTCGAAAATTGAGAATGAAAAGCCTTGCATCCGGCGATTAATTGGATCATTTCGAAGGCTACTTTGGGTTAGGTTGCGTGATTTCATCTTAATCTTTCATCATTTAACGTTAATTTTCATTTTAGAATCGTAGATTTAGTTTAATTTAGTTTAATTTTCAGTTTTTAATCGTTTTTCAAAACGAATTTTTCTCTAAACTTCAAACTTCGATTTCTCTTCGAATTCTTATCCAAATCACCTGATTTTTGATTCCGTGGATTCGATTTTGAGTTATCTTTCTTAATATACTAAAATCCCTAATTTCTAATCTCAATTCGTCCTCTGATTTGACCAAATTTCAAAGATATCTCATAAATTTCCCTAATTCTCCGTGGATTCGACCCTTAATTACCATTATACTAATTAATTATTTTGATTAATCATAAATTGGTAATATTAGGACTTTATTTTGACACTAAATTGTGTGTAATCAACGACCATACGATTTAGTCTCGTCACCCCTGCAGCCCGCGCTCTTGCTCGCGCGCTCCCTGGCTACCTTCGCATTGCCCGCGCACTTCTTGCTGATCGCGACGTGCCTAGCTATCGAGTGCATGCACATCCCAACACCCTGCGCCGTCACTTCGGTCGACCCTTAGCCCCGCACCCCGGTCGTCTCACGTTGCCTCGACCTGTCGCCTTGCAATGTCCAGTATCGCCGTCGATGAGAATTGCAGCCTACTCGGGTTGGCAAACCTTGTTGTTCGATTGCCGCGCTGAGGATCCCGTTATGTCTCATATCATTGCCGATTCGGCCTTACTTTTGTCGAACGCTCGTGCCACATACGAACGACCTCCATCCTCATGACCGACCGGGCTCGTGCCCTTGATAACATGCATTTATAACTTGAATTCTTATCCTAATTAACTCATATTCATGCTTATTTTATGTGGATATGATGCATGTTATCATACTTTTTAGGAATTTTCTCCATTGGCATGTCATTTCACTAAAGTTGATATTTATGCATAAATTAGGGATAATTTCATGCTTAATAGATGATTAATCATTTTGTTTAAATTAATTGAAGTTAATCTCTGTTATTGAATGATTTTTGACTTTAGTAAATGTTTGGAAGGATAATTTCAAGATGAATTTATGATTTAGAATGTTTAATGAGAAATGATTTAAGTAAATTCTAATTCATCTTGATTTCTTCTTTCAAAATATATTTTGAAATGACATGATATTAAAAAGAAAAGAATTTGTGATCCAATGGAGAAAATTTGGATTAAAAAGGAGTTGTATATTTTAAATTATAAATTTATGAAGTTTTATGCCTTTTTTCTGATTTTTTATTTGATTTTCATTTATATTTTCCTTATTAAAATTGGGAAAAAGGGAATTTTACTTACCTGCAGGGTGACGTGGCGAGCGGCGGCTGACATGGCGCGCGGGACCACCTCGAGGTGCGACGCGGCACTGAGGCCACGTGGTAGAGCCCGGGTGGCCCGCGCGAGGCGCAGGTGGCGCTGACGCGTGGCAAGAGGCCACACGGACGCCCGTGAGGGGCGCCACGTGGCAGGTAGGTTCCCACATGGAGGGCCCACGGGTATAGTGGGATCCTGGTAATATAGGGGGCGGTAACGCAATTAATATAACCCTCGCGCCCCCCTATTTAACCGCAACATTTCCTGCCATTTTCTCCGTGTGGGACTATGTCCCACACGATTCTTACCTTTTGCAGGTGACGTGGCGGCACGGCGGGCGTCGGATGCACGGGCGTTGATAGAGATGCGTCAATGTGGTGGACATAGGGTCCACGCGATCACTAATTATAGCACGTGCGGAAAAAGCGGAATAAGTGGCGATGATCAAATGGCTCACCTGCTGACGTGTGGACTGAAATGGCGCGTTCGATCGTCATCGAATGCTCAATCGCGATCGGCTGTGCGATCTTCATCAGATGGCCCTGAGTCGCCCCGATCTCCTCTCACTGCGACGACACGTGGAACCCTCTGGAGTGTTGGATCTCCATTGGATGGATAATGACTGATGGAACGAAGCGATCCTCAGTGGAGTCATCAAGAGCAAACGATCATCATTAGGAGAGCAATCGGACGGCTGGCACTCTTTCGCAAAGAAACCACGATTGACGCGCGATCGTGGCCCGATCGTCGCGCGATCGTGGCCTGATCGTCGCCGATCGTCACGTCGGAGGAGCCATTCGTGGACACCCTACGATCGAAACTCGATCGCCTTGAAATCTAAGCCCGATCGCCAAGCGATCGTGGCTCGATCGCCAAGCGATTGTGGCCCGATCGCCAAGCGATCATGGCCCGATCGCCAAGCGATCATGGCCCGATCGCCGAGCTATCGTGGCCCAATCGCCAAGTGATCGTGCCCACGATTTCGGATATTCCACTACTGAATCAAGACGAAATCAAGGCCACAACTCACGGAATCGAAGCCACGGTCAATCTGCCCCCTCGACGCCATCAAACCGCCTCCACAACCACTTCAATTGCCTATGATTTTTGGGCCAATTTCCCCTTTAAAACCCATGTAGTTCTTCATTGTTCTTCTATTTTGAGCGATTCGTGAAGAAATTAAACAAATTTCGAGGAAGGTCTTAAGTTCTCGTGATCCTCTGCTTCCAAGTGTGTAGAGACGCATCCATTGAAGCATAATACTCACGATTTCATCTCTTGATTTCATCGAATTTTCCCTTTGAATTCCGAACGTCCACGAGGAAGAATCCGAGAAAATTCGCTTCAATCCACGAGAATTGAGGCCCCATTCTTGCATCAATCGGGTTAATAGTGAGATTCGATCGATTATCAACAGGTAATTTATATTTTTATTAGGTTTAGATCTTTAATTTCGCAAAGTAGTTCATAGTGTTCTTCATTTTTCCTAATTATTATTCCAAAAAATTGCTGATTTTGAAAATAGGATATCTCTCTGATTGTAATTCCAAATCACTTGATTTTGGTTTCTTTGGATTTCTATTTTCATCTGCTTTCCGTGGATAGAAAATTCATTGAATTCCAAGTTCATTTGACCCTTCAATTTGATGTTTGACCGAGGACTGTTCATCCTTCATCAGAAGTCAAATGTTGACTTTCGGGGTCAATTACTTTCAATTTACAAATCAGAATTCGATCATTTTGGTCTCTTTAGATTCCTCTGGTTCTTAGCTTTCCATTGACATATAAATTGCAAGATTTGGATTTCATTTGACTGGTCAATTTGAAGATTTTCTTTGAGGTGTTCATTTCGGGGATTTTCTCATATTTGATTTTCAATAATTCATAGTAAATCCATTTCTTATCCAAAAATCACAAATTTTATATCAATAAATTGAATTTTCTCTCTAGTTTCCAAATATATAACTTTTGTAATCTTTTGACACTGTTTGATTCTGTGATTTTACAGTACACCTACTATTGGTCAAAGTCTATGCTTTGACTTTGACTTTTGACTTTTCTCTGTCAAATCTGAGAATTAAATTCTTAAAACTTCTTATTTAGTCTATTTATATTATTTACACTCATTACTTCTTATTTTTTCTTCCTTTAAACCCCTTTTAAACCTAAGTTTGACCAAGTCAACTCTACGATTAAAGTCAACCCTGCTCTCTGTGGATCGACCCGATACTTACACAATACTTGATTTTTATATCTTATCTTTGTGAGTTCGGTTTTATAAATTTTTTTTGACCAACGTTTTTGTGTTTTAACGACGCACGAAAATGACACGTCAGCCCTGCATCCCCTTCTTTATTTCGAAGCTCTTTACTTCTTTTAGTACTTCCCGCACTTGTTTCCACCGCCGTCAGGACCTAGACTAGGTTAGAAAATAGGGTGATACATGTGGATTGGGATTGTAGTCCAATCCGTCTTGTTGATCATCGAGCTACCCTCAATGACTTGAGACCCAACGCTCGCATGGACGTGGGCCTGGAGGTTTCTCTAACTGACTCTACTCGGCACACCCCTAGAGCTTCAGCGAAGACATGCGAGGAGGCAGCATGTTTTGTATTCATTGAGTGAGCATCTTCATCATAGTAGATTGCACTAGATCTCCCATCCATAGATTCCCTCTCTGTCTCCTTTGCACATTTGGGTTTATCAACCTGTCCGGCATTAGATCTACTTCTCTAAAATGTTAGATAGAGTATGGATGTCTAATGTTGGCACTAACCAGCCAAAAGGTAGGCAACAATTGAACAAGATTATACACAACTCATAAAAATGGACTTTGTGATAGCTTGCTATTTTAAGAGAACTTATTGTCAATGTCTGATGTAAAACGATAGATGCCGGGATCGACGGCTCGTGTTACAACACAGGGGAGGAGTCCTATGAATGACCAAAATGCACGAAAAATGACGAATGATGCGGGTTTCGAAAGAACGAGAAGCACAAGGTGCGATAGCTGATCTAGGGTGACGTCCGGAAAGCTCCCAAGCGCTGCTCGAGGGGTCGACTTTCCCACGTTCCGTTAGATCTACTACCAACGACTACGGTGGAATTCCACGATCGAAGTGGTCCGCACCCGTATGACGACTGAGAAAACTCGAGCGAATCCGAAAAAAACAATCCCAACCCAACCCGGGCAGACGAGGGGTACCTATGAAGCTAGTTCCCGGCGGTGGAGCGAGCGCCTTCAGCATTGAAGGAGGTGACGATACTCGATCGAGAACGGCGTCTTGACCTGGATATTCCAGTGGTCCGAAGTGCTCTTGTGCGCGGGCAACACCAACCTGCAAGTGAACGAAACTAACCGTTGTTACGCTAAGGTATACTAGTAGTCATCTAACTAGAACGTAAGAGAATAAGCCTGCTGGCGAATCCCCTAGCAGGTAGTATCAGCAGCGGAGCGGTCCTCCTATAGGGGCCGAAGGACCGACCTGTATGTCGACGCTGAGAGACGTGAGTGATCGCAAGCGATCGGACTACTTGACGGCGGCAACAGCTACGGCAACGACGGCTCCGGGCGAAGGCGATGACTCGGGAACCTGAAAGATCTAAACTAGCGGCTGTCGACGGCAGCGGCAGGGGATCGACCGGCTGGTGGCGCTCTGCGACCTCCGGCAGCAGGAATCGATCCGATGGCCGATCGGAGGCCTTGCTCTGTGGCGAGTCGGAAAAGACTCGGCGGGCGGCGGCGACGGGTGAACGGCGTGGGCACCAGGGCCGGGCGCGAGACAACTCGGCGTCCAAGGCGACGGGCAACTGGCAGGTTCGTCGATAACCTGGAGAGGGGCCGGCTAGATCCCAGCGGCGACTTCCTTCTCCCTCTCTTCTCTACGGAACCCTAGGATTCTCCTCCTCAGGATCCTGCATGGGAGCGTCACACCATGACGATTCTTCTTCAAATTTCATTCATCACTCATCGATTCTCTCTCCTCCTCTTCCTTATATAGGAGAGAGAAAGAGAGAGGGTTGCCCTAAGAGCAAACCCGTAATTCTAAGGGGTTTTGGCCCATTAGGCTAAACCCACCCTCTATTGGGCCTAGAATCGGTCCCACAAGTCCTAGGAAGGGCCCAAAACACGGGGAACCCTCCCACACGCACACACGACAATAAATGAAGCATGAGAAGGGAAAAACTCGCCGAGAGGATCTCGTCAGGCGGTGTACTTGAAGCCAGGGGTCCTGGACGTCGACTCTGGTGCTTCGACGTGACAGTACTCGTGCGCCGTCCGGCTCAACACGCACTGTCGCCTGATCACTGGCATGGCCCTCCATCAATGTCATTCATCACAAAAAGATGCCACTAGATGTTGATGTTTCTATCAAAAGATGATGCATTAATGTAAATTGATGTCTCGAAATCAAATTATATTTCAGTCATTAGTAATGCTTTGCCCTCTCTTGCAATCCATGCACATGAACATGTGATGATTGAAGGACATAGAATACCAATGTTAACTCATACAAATTTCAAGACCTAACAGATAGATGGCATGATGTCTTTGTCTTATTCCAAAGTTGATTATGCTATGATAGACAATAGATCCCTAGAAAAGGATGTTAAAAAATTGAAAGAGTGGATGAATTCATATCTAGTATTCTTAATGACCTTCATCTACTTGAAGTCATTTTCCTATCAAATATAAGCTTGCATACAAGGGCAAGATGCACAAAGAGGCAATTACTTGCCACAAATCCCTATTCATTATGGCACAAAAAAGACTGAGTCATGTCTCAAAACAGAATTGACCAATAAGAGTCAGAAGGAATACTTGATATATTTGACTGTAAGGATTTTGGAGCATGTGTTAAATGCATCAAGGGAAAGAAAAAAAATTCTAAGAGAAAGGAGGCCCTTCAAGCTATAAAAGTTTAATAAGTAACACATACTGATGTTTGTGATCCATTTCCTACTACAAGTCAAAATGGACAATGATAATTTATTTCATTTACAAATGAGTACTCTTGATATGACCACATCTATTTTATTCATGAGAAATTAGAGTCCCCAGACACATTCAAAATATACAAGGCTGCAGTTGAGAACCATCTTGAGTGAAAGATTAAGACACGAAAATCAGAAAAAAGATGGTGAATTCTATGGAAGATAGAATGGATCTCAATATCAATGTCTAGGACCTTTTGCTCAGTATCTCTAGCGATGTAACATTGTTCCTCAATATGAAATATCATGAAATATTTGGATGAATTGTTTAGCAAAGAGATGGAATAGAATACTTCAAGACAAGCCAGAATTATGATCGCATAATCAACACTTTCGGTAATTCTTGTGGGTGAAGTGTTAAAGACTGCAATATATTTTCTAATTAGAGCTCCAAAAAAAGAAACTACAAAGACAACATATGAGCTATGGATTATAATAAAACCCAGCCAAAAGTATTTACATATTTGAAGTCAAAGCATACTGATATCAAGTTTCTTGTTGTTAAAGAAAGAATTTTGAATGGATAATTGTCTTCAAATCATTTCGATACAAGGTCCATGATAGCAGATCCACTTACCAAAGGGCTACCATGAAAGATGTTTCAAGAGGACATAGCTCAAAAATATTTTTTGGCCCTACGATGATGTGTAAGCTTAGCAGGGGTATGTGTTTTGATGCTCATTTTTTAATAAAATTTTTTTGTTTTCTATAAATATTTGCTTACTTGTTCCAAAAAAATCTTCAATTGTTCTCCATTCAGAATTGAGTTACATGTCCAAACTTTATCTATGCCACTATTTCAATTAGCATATGCGATCATCACTTGGGTTAGTTATGCTTAATGTGACAAAAGTCCCTTTAATCTTATGATGATGGATGGGATTGGATGAAATGTCTTAAAATGATAGAAAAAATTGTGAGCTCATTAAGTTGTAAGCTAAAATATCCAAGTATACATGTTTTGTCCAAGTGGGAGATGGTTGGGCTTTAATTTCTTGATTTATTATATACCATTTTAGATTATTGTGTGTTGTCATTTAAGTCCCTTTTAAGTGATTCATTTAAGGTTCACAAGGGATCAAGATATTTGCTTAATTGTGGGGGTTAATTAATGTGTAAAGGCCATTTATTCTTATTTTGTTATTATTAGGCTTACCAATATAAGAACATTCAATGCTTAAGCTACCATCTAGCTCTATAAATGATGCATATCATATGTCCCATAAGCCAAATCACACTTTCATGTCTAATTTATATTTATTTAAATGAAATTTATTCGTTCCTATTCTTGTGTGATGTTTACAATGAATTCCATAAATTTATGCAATGACTTAGTGAATTATGATGAGATCATAATACCAAGATCACTAGTTTTGAAATATATGTTCTTAACCTTTCTATTAAAGAGATATTAAACAAGGATAATAAAATATATAAAAAAATAACCCTATTGGTCCGACTATATGATGACTTGATCGTGTGACTATTAGTGTGAAGACAAAAAGGACAGACAGTGGGTAATTTTTTAAGAAAGTTCACTAAATTGATAGGTATTATAACTAATAATCAATCACGTCGATTCATATCACAATTGCGTATGTGGACCTTTGACTTGAGACACCAAAGACATCTTGTGGATGGATGATCATAATTTGATTATGACATATAAATCTCTAGCTGTAGGATCTCCAAGACGTCTTCGATTGGATACGACATGAAGTCCTCATAGGAAAATTTGTGGTCAAGATGAGATTTTTCATCCTTTGTGTTTAAGGAGATTGACTCTAAGAAAGAGATGTTATAAAATCCTTGGGCATGGTAGTTGAAGAATCGAAGAAGGCATTTGATGTAGGATATTTCTAAAGTTGTTACTATTCCTACAAAGTAGGGAGGATCTATGAAATGATATCACTGCTATAAAGATGATTAAATCAGTGAGAATGCAGATTATAATAATTCAGAAATGTATGGAGAATAGAAAAGATATTAGGATAGATTATGGTCTATAAATATGATTTTATATATAAGGGACAGAAGTAGGAAAATAGAATAAGAGAATAACGACTGGAGAATAGAAAGTAGAGAGAATAAAGGACAACACGAGGTGAAGATAAGATATCATGTAATATAATATAGAAATAAAGAAAGAGTGATGGTATTAGATTTAAGATGGGAGAGAAATCGGGGAAGAGTCAGAGGCTGATGAATGCGGGTTGCGGAGAATAGATATAGGAAAAGAGGAGGAGAAGAGAGGCTAATAGGACGGAGATACGAAAGTAGGAGATAATGCTTTATATTATAGAAATAGGGAGAAGATAAGATTACGGAAGGGCGTAGGATGAAACGGAATTTGTTAATAATATTAAGAGGAGGTAGAAGGAGGGCGGGGAATATTTTGGATATTATATAATAGAGGGAAAAGGGGGAATCGTTGGACTTATGATCTGTTTTAGCGAACTATTGTTCACGAAAAATAGAAGAGGAGATTACCTTAAGTCGTCGTGAAGTGGACGCTCCTTAAGATCACCACTCGACCCAATGTTTCCGCCGTTTGACTTCTTTCTTTGAGATGGATGAAAGCGGAAAGAAACGGGGGAGAAAAGAAGAAGGATAGAACTCGGGAGATGAAGAGGTTGCGGGAGAATAGAGGAGACACAGGAGACACGAACACAAAGGTGATAACCGAACCAAAAGAGTAACCAAATTTTCATAAAACAACTTGCTTTGTCTTTCCTTACATCTTCTCTTTTATAGAGTAGGGGAAGAGGGAGAGAGGATGAAAAGGTGCGTCGTATCTGGTGGAAGCGGTTACGGTAATATCGACTTCTCAGAAATAAACTTCGTCTTCATTCGCGTAATCTTCACACGTGGAAATACGCGCAACGCCTTACGGATCTCATAATTTTTGTTGTTGTATTTCCCTGCATGTCAACGTCCGCGAGAAATTTCCGGAGGTCAACGCTTCCCGGAGAGATTGTCGATCGAAGTGATTGTGGACCACGCGGTCGCGTCTCTGGGAGCGATAGGAGTCTTCGAGACAGTAAGGAAAACTCCTCCGAGCTTGTTTGATTTTTCCGACGTCGCGTCTCCTCCTCGCGAAGAAGTAGCATCACGGGGATAGAAACCGTATTCATAGGAATCTTCAGATGGATTGGTGGATAGCATCGTCATGAGTAGGGGAAGAGCAGAGATTTCGCCGCGATGATTTCGCGAATGGTCGCAAAGGAATTTCTTGTCTCGCGCGCCATTTATTCTTCTTTTCGAGATATTCAGCCGGATTGTTTGAGAGGTCAAAGGTGTTCCATCGTCCTCTTATCGGGTGGGCATCCAGCTGATGGTAACTTTTTTTAAAAGTCATTCGGTTGAGGTGACGATAGGCCGATAGCAGGCGATAACACTAGTGCTTGTTTCTTCATTGCTTGTGCTATTCCAGTCTGCATAGAATGTTTCTACGCTTCAACCTGTTCATCGAGAGGGCGTGAACGAACATGGTCTTGATATCTCTAAGGACATTTTAATTCCAGTGAAGATGATCATTTTGTTGAGAACTCCTTTAGGTTGACTATCGTCCTAAAGTTATCTCGTATTTTTTTGATGATCTTCATTATCACTTGAACAGCCTTGACATGGTAATATAATCAGGTGTGTCTTTTTTGCATTTCAATGCTCTCTTGACAGTCTAGTATTTTTTTCATTTTTTTGGAAGCTTTCAAACCTTTTTCTCTTTGTTGAACGCTTTTAATCATATTGATTATCATCTTATGGGAGGCTTTCAGGAACTTGAGTAATTGTGAAGCTCTTCTTGTTGTAGCTGTCTTCATAACACTTTGTTAACCATAATTGTCTTCTTCAACAGCAAACTTTTTCATACTGATTTCTTCATAAGAACTTGAACTCTGAAGGTAGTGTGCTTTTCATAAATAATAGATCTCATATAATTCTATCTAAAGGTGGTTTTTCAAAGAGAGGGAAAATACGAATAGATTCCTACTTATTTTTTTCTTTTGAGATCATTAAGTAGAAGGATATAAGGTACCTATGATATGGAGGATAAGGTTTGGAGATTAGGGACCCTATTTCAAAGTAAGATGGTGGTTGACTTGGTCCATTCAAGGGATTCTAATTTATCTAAGGATAAGGCTAACTTCTTTTGACCAAGTCAATCTTTGGATCAGTGTAAAATAAAAAGAGGAAGGAGGGAAAATAAATCCCTTAAGATCTACTCTCTCTTTAATGATTTAAAGAGGTCTTCTTCATCCATTAAATGAATGGATAATTTCTCACTTTGGTAGATAAGGAGGAGGAGGAGGAGGAAAGGTTCACTTAGAACCCTTGTGTTCATGTTTCAAAATAATTCTCCATCAGCATTCTTGATGATTTCCTCCCCATATTAGTACTAATTTGAGCGAGCAATTCTGGGTTTAACAGTTAATCACACAATAATTCATTAGTGAGTCCTGAGGATGAAGGCTTATATATACACAATAACCCATAACAAAAAGGTTACTACGATTCCCACTCTCTTAGAAACTACATGCATGAGGATTATTCAGGGTTTATTTAATATTTGACATATGATATTGGCATTTAACTATTTCCTCTTAACCTACGTTCAATTCTTTAGTGTCCTCCTTGGGGCTTCCCAAATGGGTGTGGAGTTTACCTCAAGGAAAATACAATTTGAGCATAGTGAAGGGTCTCACTATCAATAATAAGTGGTGTACACTTCAATTAGACTATATAAATTTTTTTATAAACCTTATAATCAATAATACATATCTAAATGTCTGTAATAAAGTCCAAGGGTATGCACAATGATAATTTAATTATGATGAGATTAGAGTAAATTATTTCTCATCTATAAAGAAAAATTTTAAATGTTCGTACTAATAGGATATTTTTTAAGGACATCAAGTATCCAAATACAATAGCAATGCATGTTCCTAGTTATATGATGTGGATGGTTGATCCCTTAAGCAGTTGTGTGGAGACACTAAGGTATGAGCATTGGGAGCTCTTTAGAGGAAGAGTTTACTAGACTTATCCATTTTAGAGGAAGATTATATCTAGCTGTCAACCAAGTTAATTCATGTCACAATTTTGTATCTGATCCTTAGACCTAAGACACTAATCATATCTAGTTCATGGGAGGTTTTTTCTTGCTTTAACCCATGAGTGCCAAACCACTTGAATCCAAAGGATCAAATCTTTGGTGCAACAAGATATCCACGATAATGATTATATGTTCAAAATCTAATACATTTTACACTCAAGTCCTTGATAACATACAAATTATACTTGAGAGTACATGATTATTATTGCATATTAAGGATAAATCATTTTATTCTTATGCATGTTATCATACTTTGAGTGCACATTCACCATTCTATGCATTTTATATCAAAAATCTCAAAATGCACTATTTTAAAGGTTAATCATGCAAAAATCAAAGTTGAATTTGAAAATAGATTATCCTCACTTGAGATTTTATTTGATGTTTCGATGAAAATAATAAGAGAAATTATTTTTGTGAACACTCATACATATTTTTTAGTCTTATTTTTCAAAGAAGAGTGTATTTTTAAGTTAAAAATTTATTCACTTGTTATTCCTTAAATTAAGATGCATAAAATGATAGATTATTTAATTTTTTATTAAAAAAATTGGATAAAAAAGGAGTTATATTTGGAAATATATGAGTTTTCTAATTTTTAGGGATATTTAGAAATTTTTTTAACTCTTTGAATTTACTTGGAATTATTTTAAATTTAATTTAATTGAAATCATTAAAAATAGTATCTATAAGTGAATGCTGATGTGGCAGTTGACGTGACATGTGCACTTACATGTCACTAAGCGCCCTTAATGGGCCAATTTTAGTTTAATTAAGTTTCTAGCCTATCTATATCCGCACATTTTTGTTACTTTTACCAATGTGGAACTATGCGCATTTTTTTGTAGGCAACGTGGCACAATCTGGAGCATGCGATCTCATAATTTAATCATGACCCTCCATTTTCACTTAAATGGAGGGGGTACGTGGTCATCTCTCATTGGAAAATGATTTAACTTACCTTTTGCAATGAATCCTAGCCATTCATCATGAGAGTTATAATGGCTAGCATTCAATGTGGCCGGTGGACTCCAAGCGACATGTGGCGGCTTCTTGGGCATTTCACGAAGATCAAATGGCGAGCATTACATAATGTTCAAACTTCAATTGATGACTGGTCGCTCCATCATAGATCCAATGACTAGGGCTCAATGATGATGATTTTATTTCTTTCATTTAATTGTAATTGTTGGTTGCATCTAAGGAGATGATCTGATAGCCATGCTGAATTTGAGCTCTATTTGTACTCTCTTTCATTGACATTGTATGCATTCTTAGATGTTTTGATCAATCAAAACTTTTGGATAATCCTTGAATATCTTGTTTTGATCCTCTTCTAAACTCAATTATGTGTCGAGGGAGTTCTTGAAATCGAGATTTCATCGAGTGAAGAGGAATAATTCATCGCTTGAACTCCAAATTTTTGTTTTTTGAAACACAGAATGGAAAGCCTTGATTTGATGATTAATTGGATCATTTCGAGTGTGATTTTAGGATAGAATATGTATTTTACCTCTTATCTTTCATCCTATAACATTATAGGTTACGTTAAAAAATTAGAATTTTTGATATTTTCTTTCTATTTATGCGATTTTATTCTATTTGTCTCTTTGATTTCTCACTGGATAGAAGTCCAAATCGAGTGATATTTTTTATTCCCTGGAAAAGTCTTTGAGTATTCTTTCAAAAAATATAATTTTCCCTAATTTCTTAAGATAATTTATCATCCAATTTGATCCATTTTGTAAACTACCCAAGAAATTCCCTTAATTCTATGTGGATTTGACCCTTACTCGCCATTATATAATAAAATTCTAGCTAAACCTTGATCTGAGTGGACGTGTGTTTTCAATGACTACACGATCACAGTCTATCAGTCCTTGGCTTTGATGGAAAGAGGAGGATCATAACATGAGTTTTTGATATTTTTTAGTGCAGTAGTTTCAACTATAATGATCATTTAGGGCATGAGAATTGACCATTTTGTAAATTATTTAAGGAATGCCATATAGATGAGGGATTGTACATATATGATGATTGCTTACAGATGTGTTCCATTTGTGAGTTGACATAACCCTATTACCTTCCAAGATACGTAGTGTAGCTAAGGTAGTTCACGTGTTACCAACCTAGCCTATTGATTTGATTAAACAGATCTACGGTTAATTGATTAATATTATATATTAAATGAATTAATTATTAGACCAAGAAAATTTTATTTGGCCTATAGGGTTATTGGTTGGATAGGTAGTTGGGCCTAGAGGGTCACACATAAGGATGATGAAATAGATATATTATTATTATTGGTGGTTTTTGTGAAAACATCGAAGACTGAGGAACAACTTTGTCATCAATTCAATGAAAAAAAGAATACCATGACAATGTGAAGGGGAATGAGGATGAACACTACAAGGTGAAGGGGAAAACTTACGAGGAGAAGATAAAGTTGACCCCTATCAACCAAGTTAAAAATTCATAATTCATTGCCTCACAATGTGATCATTTACTTAATTTTCTAAATAAGGTTGTCTCATTAGCACCTTTTTGACCAGTTCAATGACATGAAACAAGGTCAATTATAGTAATTCATAATATCTATTTACATATGGTTGAATGATCCCATCTCATAATGAGAATGAAGGTACACAACCCTATAACACTTAGGGTCCTATTCAGAATGAACTTATAATCCAATGATCGATTTGATTCCATGATTATAAGTTCATAATGCTGCTACTTCTCGGATTGACTGCCTAACCTGCTTAGGCACCAACGTTGTGTAATATGAGTGGCACATTCAACATAGCACTTCCAATTTTAACCACTTGATTACAGGGCAAGAAGCATCACAACAACATGGTATTGTGTTGATGAGAAATTTCCAGGCAAGCATCACAAATACATGGTGTCCATGATTGGAGAAATTGAGTGATTTTGGGCACAATTGACAAAGAATATTGATGGCATGGAGATGATACTAAATCCCCTCAAGATATGGCTTTGATGCACAAAACAATAGAGGGATGTGGTGGTGCCAAATAAGTAATGTTTGTTGATGAATCATTGACATGATGACAACAAGATAGCATGAGAGTGACAATTTATTCACACCGAAGTGATAGCTTCTCACTTAGTGATGTTTAAGAGAATATCATGAAGATGCAAAACCCTAATAACAATGAACAATGTCAAAAAGATTGATGGTGTTCACATAACATGAGACCATATGTGTTTAATAGAATATTGAATCCAACATTATACGAAGATGTAGTATCATAACCATGCAACTTTGGATTACCATCATTTAAATACGCACACACACATGTATATACATGTATACATAGATCTATCCTATTTAAAATATATGTTGTTGTGTGGAAATAAGATTGCAAGAATTTCCATATAACTGTTTGATTAAATAAACTGACATGGGCTAAGCGTCTTGGCTAGCCCACTTACACTAAACCCAGCAAAGCAACCTTCACCTACCCTTCATTTAAATATACTATTTTTAATACCACCTGCGATATATACGTCCGCCTTCTTCTTTTCTCCGAAGACCAGAGCTTGCACGACGATGCAGCCTAGGGTAGGCGGATAAGCGGTCTTCCCGTGATAGTACCTCTGCACCTCTCTTTCCTCTTATCCAGGAACCTCTTCAGCGAGTTCTTCCTCGCGATCGGCGGATCTGGGTCGAAAAAAATGAAAATATCAAAAAGCGAGAACTTGTCGACGAGATCGCTTATTTTAAAAATCAAGGGCTCACCTCCGCGGATCATGGGTTCTTCTGGTTTCTGCGAATCGATCGCTTCTCTCTCCGCCATCCTGATAATGGCCTCCGCCTATAATTTCCGCGCGGAAAAATTTAGAACTAAAAAGGTAGATTTGGGATTCGCGTAGTTGAGAGGACCTTATCTCGGGGAAGATGGAATGCGACGACCATTCCATTGTAGAAGATGGTTAGCGGAGCAGTTTCAGAAGAAAACCTGGGACGAAATTACGAAGAACGAAAATCAGCGATGGAGAAGAGAGAGAGAGAGATGAGGATATCCGAGGATGGAGAAAAAGCGGCACCTGGAGATTGGACTGCGGTGCGAGTTCTTTAGAAGGTCGGGATTAATTCGAGATGCAACCTTCTTGATCCCTGGATATTGAAAACCGCTGAGATCTCGTACTGAAGAAGAGAGATAAAGAGAGAACATCGAATTTCTAGAAAGAGAAAGAGCTTAAGTCCTGAGATGTCCATTTTCTTTCTAGTCAAGATGAGAAGAGATAATGAAAAATCATGAAATTTCTACGAGAGAGAGACCTGAGAAGGTGGAGGCATCATACTCCAAAGGAGGAACAAATGCACGAGCTCTGCTGTTCTCTCCCCGGAAGAAGTCGATCTCCGATGTAGAGTTGGCCATGTCGGATAAATGGCGTGACGTGGAGCTTCTGTCTCTCTTCTGTTTCTTCTTTTTCTTGTGCTTCTTCTTCAAGCCGGGTGGAGGCGCGATCTCTTCATCACTTTCTTCTTATTGTTCTCCATTTCCGTCAAACGCTTTCTTGTCTCTCTCCACGCCATTCTCGTTGGCTACGAACTTCGTGGTTGCTCCCTATCCCTGCAGCAGGGAGACACGGCAGGAGGCGTGAAAGAAATGACGACAGGGGAAATGCCGGTCCCCTACTGAGGTACTGCGCTCCATTCCTCCGTAGGTTAAGGGCGCGGATTACACGTGTGCCTTAAAAAAACTCCGAAGAATACGTAGAATGGAATAATATAAAATTAATATATTATTTTCATCAACAAGAAACACTACCATTATACATTTATAATGCTTGTGTTATAAGAATTGCATTACAATGTTAAAAATGTTTGAAGAACTCAATTTCTACGATATTTTAGATAAATATATTATATGAATATTATATGAAGAATATGTCCCTCAAAGAAACGAAAATTCTTTCAGCTTTATGTAATTCTATGCCAATATGGTTAACAAGCATTCACCTAAAAATCTTAAGGCAAATATTTTTCCCAGATTTCCATGCTATTCAAATTAACTTTCATCATTTATAATGTTGTACCTGCAACACAAGATCTATTGTTTCCATCAAAGAAAGACTAGTTCTCCTCTCATTGTCTCCAACATCTGCTCATTCTATTAAGAGTGTTTTTGATAAGTATCTCAAAAATCATAAGGGATATCATCTATAACTTCATGAAATTAAATTAAAAAAATGCTTTCTTGTGATCGTACCTTTGTTTAATATATTTTTTTACTATACTTAAGCACCAAATACTCTCTTATCCCCTTCCTGCCCCTTCCACCTTCACCATTGATCTTCCTTTATTATCTCTTTTCAAACTTTCTCTTATACATGCGCAAAGCCAAATTTTGGATCTCACTAAGCCTACTTCTTGTCTCAAACTGATAATGTGTCATTCATGCATTCATTTCTATTATTATAAACATATTTTAATATATAATTCTTTCTAATACAATGCACATTATCATGTTTTTATGATATTTTTATATTCATTATGTTATTTCACTCATGTACTCAATTTGCATCTAATTAGTAATGATTGTGTATAAACATGAATATTCCTCGTTATGCATTGTTCCTTTGATTTGTATATCTTGAGACTAATCCCATTTGATTTCTCTGAAGTCAAGTGGTTGAATTCTCGGATTTTTATGATTTTTATGGATGCAAGGACATAGGAAAATATATGGAAATGCATGGAGGCAAATTGAAATGGAAGAAAGGAGAAAATGACTTATTCATCATTTTAAGGGGCAAGTCAACTCTAAATCTCTGAAGTCAAAGATATAATTAAGTGTTGGGTTATGATGTTGATAAGCTTTCAAAATTTTGATCAAAACATTGAATGCAGCAGAAAACATTGAATCAAATATTCAAAACACCAAGCCACCAAGAGTAGATGATCCTATCATCAAGTATAAATGATAAAACATACTTACAGGGTTTCTTCGAAGGATTTCTTGAAGCTATTCAAGTGTCTAGCCTCTAGCGGTATCCACATGGTCTCTGGATGGTTGGATCTCCTCTTCAAAGCTCTTCACCAAGAGAGAAAGAGAAGAAAGGAGAGAATTGCCACAAAGCTTGCATGGGCACCTTGAGTTGTGGTCGTTCTCTCCCTATTTATAGACATTTGGTTTGAGGTTTTTTCATAAAAACCCTCATAATTATGTCTATATCTCCCAACATCCTTAGACCTTATGTGTGTGACCCTCTAGGTCCATACTCACTAGTTAATAACTCTATAGACCAAATAACACCTTATTGGTCAACCTTAATTAATTATCCACATCCACATATAGAGTAATTAATTGATTTAACCTAATCAATAGGTTGAGTTGCCAAGCCGTTGGGTGCCAAGCTACACCACGTACTCTAGGAGATATGGAGTATGTAAGAACTCACATATGAAACCTGTTCATCATCAATTACTATGCATGTATAATCCTTCATTCGCATAAGACTCATGAATGACTTAGGATATTTTCAAGTGTCAAACTCTAATTGGTCACTCAAGTTAGTACTGATGCGTGTAGGAAATCATCGGGAACTCCTTCTACGATATTTCCACTACTTGGGCCAAGGATTTCATCGCATTTCATTCCTTGAGTCAATCTCAAATACTGAGGGTGGATGATCCCATCTTGATCACACAATCATCTTCATAGATTCACGTCGTATTCAATATATGATATTTTAGATATCTTGTGGCTAGGGAATAGTAAGTCATAATCAAAACATGATCATCCATCCACAAGATATCTTTGATACATAACCATGATATGAATCAACCTGATTGACAGTTTGGTATAATTATCATTCGGGGATTCATACGGATCAATTCAGTGAACTCTTTCTCCAAAAAGCACCCACTATCTATCCTTATTGTCTCCACACCGATGGCTACATGAGCAGTCACACTCATCATATGAGTTGGATTAGATACATATGTTTATAAAAATAGGAATATCCCACAAATAGGAATGTTTAGTTCATATGTTTAAAGACTAGTGATCACTGTATTATGATCTCATCGTAATTTACTTAGTCATTGCATATGTTCATGGACTTCATTGTAAACATCACACATGAATTACAATGAATACATTTTTATTTCAATGAACATAAAAAGATACATGAAAGTATGATTGGCTTATAGGCCACATAATATTCATCATTTATGGTCAAGGTGTCAAAGGTGTGAAGAAAGGTCAAAGGTACTTAAATTCATCTTTTCAACAATTATATAGATCATCCTATCCTTTTGGGACTAGCCACTTCACTAAGTTAAGTCAAGATAAGTCAAAGTTGGTCAGCTATCTCTATTTTAGGTAATGTTGACCAAACTATATTAAAATACTTTAAATTAAATTATTTTATACTTAAAATGAAGTGGAGGTCAACCCCTTAAGGTTAACATCCTCCTCATTAGGAAGGAGTTGGGTGTGTTACTAACGAAATGGAATCGTGCGGTCGTTGAATACACAAAATGTCGTGTCAAAACAAAGTCCAAACTTACTAATTTAAAGATTAATTCATGAATTGAAGGGTATAATGGTAAATAAGGGTCGAATCCATAGAGAATTAGGAAATTTTTTTAGATATCTTTGAAATTCAATCAAATCAGACAACAAATTGAGTTTAGAAATTATGTAATTTAGTACATTAATAAAGATAACTCAATTGGGAATCCACGAAATCAAAAATCGAGTGATTTGGATTAGAATTCGCGGAGTAATAAAAAATTAAAAATGAGAGAAAAATTTGATCACGAATTTGATTAAAAACTGAAATAAAATTGACATTATACTTAATCTAAGATTCAAAATGTAAATCTAATGCTAAATGAAAAAAGATTAAGATGAAAACACGTAATCTAACCCAAAGTCGCGCTCAAAATGATCCAATTAATTGCCGGATTCATGGCTATCCATTCCGCGATTTCGAAGATGAAGATGGCATTCAAGATGTGATTTCTCCTTACTCCCTTGATCAATTTCTGATTTCAAACACTCCTCGGACGCAGAAACAAGTGAAGAAGCTAAAGAAATCAAAAGATCCTTAGATTGTGGTGTCTAGGCAGTTCGATTTGCTCGAAAATCCAAGAATACATTTCTGTCACGAAGAACATCTCAATTTATAAGAGATTTTGGGCGTAACCGTCCGATGTGTCGGTTCATCGCGATCAACGGTCGAGATCACGCGTCGATTGATGAATCAACACGATTAAGTCGCATCCGTCCAATCTTCGATGGAGCATCCACAATGAGCCATGTCGCGTGTTTGAAGAGGAGCGTCGTTTTGTCTCATCCGTCGGATCTTCATCTGACGATCGTGATAAATCGGATGGTCCACCGATCGCGATTAATCGTGACCGTTATAACTCCTTGGATGGACGGCTGAGATTAAACCTCATTTAATCGAATCGATGTCTTATAGGATGCTGCCATGTACCCCTTGAGTAAGTGACATCCGACGCACGTGATTAAATTACGCGATCGGATGTCTCACACGTCACCTTGTCACCTGAAACATAAGTGAAATTGAAATAATCCCACACAGAATAATTTAAAGGTTTTAATCGGGTATATAACATATATAGATTTAAGCGGTTAGCTTCAATCCGATTACAAAGGCTCCTAACCCATTTATAATTCTGCGCACACGTGTCACGCACACACGTCACACACACACGTACACACGCGTGTCCACGTGTCACACGGTCAGACGTCCACACGTCGCCACATCAGCGCGTGGTACGAAAACCCCTTTTTTATTCTTTTAATCATTTTGAAATAGAAAATATATTTAAATTAATTCATAAAAATTCTAGAAAATTCCTAAAAATTGGAAAAATCATAACTTCCAAAATACAACTCCAAATTAATTCAAATTTATTTTTTTGGATCAGAAATTGAATTATCTATCATTATAAAAAGTCAAAAAATATTAAAATAGTAAGCGAATGAATTTTAATTAAATAAATACACTCATGTATCTTCTAAAATAAATTTATAAAAATACATGATTGTAAATAAAGATCTTTTCTCTTATCATTTAATCATGAAAACATCATTATGATCTTAAATATACATAGGATTAGAATTACATTGTTTAATTATGCATACTTATCCATAAAATGATATATTTTTAGATCATAACATGAAATTACAAAAAATGATAGAAATATACTTAAAATATGATAACATGCATACAATTGGAACAATTAATGCATTTATTTGCATTAGTAATCATGTAAATTCATGTATAAAATGCATGTTATCAGTTACCTTTTTGGAAGGTTGGCCCGTGTTCTTTATAAGGGGGTTTATTACCTCTTTTTGAGAAGGTGAGACTCATTCTTTAGAAAGGGGTTGGGATACCTCAATAAGGGATATTACCTCCTTGACAAGGTGACCACACCCTTGGACTTTCTTGGGGTGGTGCATCTCCACCTTAAATCATAAGAGTGAAAGATCGACACCCTTGATCATTTAGAACCCTAAAATACCCTCTCTATATAACACTATATTTTCTCTGTGCTCTCTTGTTTTTTGGCTCTCTTAGCATTAGGCTACTAGAAGAAAGAGGAGACGATTTCAAGGCCCAAGGAGAGCATTGCTTGATTCTCAATCATTTTAGGAGATAAGAAATCAAGCGAGGATTACAATTGGAGTGGATTGAGCATCGCTTGGCCATCTCCATAAATAGTAAAGTTGTATTTTTTTATTTTATTTATTTTTATTTTAATCTAGTAGCTTTGAAATCATCTACACTCGCAACTCTCTCTCCCTATCATTGCGCATCAATCCATCGCTACTGCTGACTAGTCTTCTCACCTTGCCACCATGTCACTACCATTTCATTTCTTTTTAGATTACTTTTCCATTTGAATTCTGATTTCTCTCTTAATTAAAAAAGAAATCTAAAAATTATCACTCATATTCATATTCACACCCCATCGATGTTCTTGCTTCCTTTCATGCACTCAGCTTTCATTTGAATATCTAATCTCATTACTTGAGCTCCCTATTGATGCAGGACCGACGGGGTGAATCGGTCCGGCGCTAATGTCCTCTAAGGGGGAGCTATGGATGGGGTGACCTACGTGCTCTAAGTGATGCAATGATATCTAAGGTCTCCACAAGCAGTCAACCGACCAGCGCGTCGTCACGGTGTTCCTGGGGGTACGCCGAGTAGGATGGAACGGGAGTCCTCCCAGATCCGTCGATGCAGGGAAGAGAACAGCCTCGGGTCGTCGGGGCAGCTCGGTCGTCAACCCGGCGACCGGAACCACGATCCCAATCCCGTACCCTGACGTCACTCAGCCTAACTATGCCCGAGGGCGGTGGAGACAAATGCGGGAAGTACTGAAGGAAATATAGACTTCAAAGTAAAAAGTGAGGGGATGAATGCCTAACCTGCGGGGCGCGAGCCCGGTCGGTCGAGGCGAGGGAGGTCGTCGGGCGCGGCAGCGGGGTCGGACGCCGGACGAGTCGGCGACGGAGCGCGGATGGCGATCGGCGTGGGGTGAGGTGGTGATGAGACGAGGCAAGTCGAACGAGCGCAGCGAACACACGGAGACGGTAGGCGGCGTCCGGGGTCGAGTCGAGGCGGGTTGGAACGGTCTGGGCTGACCCGGGCGTCTCTGGGCCGGTCTGGACCGGTGTGGACCGGTTTGGGCCGGTCTGGTCCGGTCTGGGCCGGTCTAGATCGGTCTAGGCCGGTCTAGGCGACCGGGACCGGTTCGGGCCGGCGGACCGGTCTGGGCCGGTCGGCCGGTCTGGGCCGTCGGGCTGGCCTGGACCGGTCTGGGTCAGGGTGACCTGGTCCGGCCCAGCTGGCGGACTGGAGGGGAGGGCCTGGGCGGCCTGACCGGGTCACGGCCGAGTCGAGCTGACTCGGCTGGCTCGGGCCGGCCTGAGAGGGGCGGGCGGACCCGGGCTTGGCGCGTGGTCCGGGCGGCTCGGTGAGGTGAGGAGTGAGGCGGACGATTCCCGCTGAGTCGGCTCAGCGGGAATCGTTCAGTCTTGCTTCTCTCTTTTTTTTGTTAGGGTTGGCGAGCGGCGGGCGGGCGGCGCACGGCGGTGGGCGGCGGTTCGGGGCGGCGTCCCCTGAGTTCGGGAGGGGGCGCGCTGGCGTGCGACGGTGGCGGGGAAAGGCGGGACGAGCGGGGCTGGAGGCGGCGGCTCGGCGGCGGCGGCGCCGAGCACGGCGGCGGCGGTTGCGGCGGCGTCCGGGGACAGGGGCTGGCGGCCTTGCGCGGCGGCGATGGCGGCGGCTTTGGGCGGCAATGGCGGCGGCGCTCGAGGTCGGCGACGGCGGCGGCGGCTGACGCGGCGGCGGCGGTGGCGGAGCTTCGAGGCGGCAGCGATGGCGGCTTGGAGCGGCGGCGAAGGCGGCGACGTTCAGCAAACCCGGAGATAGAGCAAGGAGTGGCGGCGGCGGCGGCACGTTCGGTGCGGCGGCGGCGGCGGCGGCGTCGGCGGTTGGACTCCTTCCCTAGCTTTCCATGAGCAGCCACTCGAGAAGAGGATCTTCCTTCTTTTTTTCTCAAATGACGGCTAGGGTTTGTGGGGGGGTCCCTTCCCCTCTTATAGAGCCCTTGGCGGGCCAAGAGAGGAAAGGGCCCACTTGAGGCCCACAACCCACACCCATACTCATAGAAATAGAATAAGATGTTCACAAAATGGAAAGGGCCTTAGGCTAGGGTCCCGAAACAGAGGGAAGCCCACCCAACGGCCTAAAGAGAGAGAGAGAGACATGCAAAGGCCCGCTTAAACACGTGCGGGCTAAATAAAGTCATAATAAAAGAGAAAACAGGAAAGATAGCTCTACGCGCGCGAGCTCGTGGCGAGAAGAGGATCTCACTTGGTGTAGTGAAACTCAGGATCCTTCGTCTTCGCCTGTCGAGGGGGCTGGACGCGCGTAGGTGTCGGCTCCACCGGCGCCGTAGTGTCATGCCTTGGTGGCGACGGGGGTCGTATGCCACCACCTATGGATTCAACCGTTGCTTACAGTATACTAAGTAAGGCAATTTAAATTTTATTTCATGAAATCAATATACAACAACGATAGAAAACACATATAATTGAGATCATCACAAACCTACTATCTCAATAACCATCTTTTCCCAAGACATTAGCACCTAATCCATCACTTATGCATGTGATTGATTTACACCTTCCTATTGCCCATCCAAAAGGTAAACACTCTTGCATCCATCAGTCTATATCTGATTTTTTTTTCTATTTGACTTCTAGGGTTCTATGTTTTCAATTTTGGTCCCTTTTTTTTAAAACCCTAAAAGCACACCTAAGACTGGTCCCATCCCAACTTAACAACCTAAAAATGACCTTGGGTCCCTAGTAAAATTAAATAAAATTTATTAGTCATTCTAACACAAATTTAGTGGGCTGAGTTCCATGTGTTGGATGTCAAGGCTTAACAAGCTCTCCAAATTTTTTATCAAAGTATCGATTGCATTGGAAGATGTTGAATCAAAACATTCAACAAAGTTTGAAGCACCAAGAATAAATGATCTTATCATCTATTCTAAATGATCATATCCTCTAGTATAGAATATATTTTATACTTACAGGGATCATCTGAAGGAGTTCTTCAAGCTGTTCAAGCATCCAACCTCTAGCAGTATCCACACGATCGCTGAACAATTAGATCTCCTCTAGAACACTCATCACCACGACAAGAAGAGAAGAGTGGGGAGAGTTTTCCACTAGCCTTGCATGAGCACCTTTATTATGGTTGCTCTCCCCCTGTTTATAGACTTTGAGAATGTGAGCTTTTCACAAAAACCCTTATAATTATGTCTATATCCTCTAACATCTATTGATCTTATGGGTCTGAGCCTCTAGGTTCATATATCTCACCAGTTAATGACTCCACCAACCCAATAACACTTATTGGTTTTCCTTATCAATTAACTATATCAGCATATAGATTAATTGACTAAGAATTGATTTAAGCCAATCGGGAGGTTGAGTCACTAGCTTAGTAGGTGCCAAGCTACACTTCATGCTCTGGGAGATATAGAGAATATTAGAACTCCTTCATGGAACCATGCCATTATCGATTACCGTGTACTTATAATCTTTCATCTACGTAAGACTCATGAATGACTTAGGGTGTGGTTAACTGTCAAACCTTAATTAGTCACTTAATTTAGTATTGATGCAAGTAGGAAGTCATCGAGAATAACTTCTCTCATATTTCCACTACATTGGCTAAGGATTTAACCACAGTTCATTACTCTTATATCGAGGGCGCACGATCCCATCTTGACCACTCAATCACCTTTGAGGGATTCATGTCGTATCTAATCTATGAAATTTTGGAGATCCTGTGGCTAGGGATTCATAAGTCATAGTCAAAACACAATATCCATCCACAAGATTTCTTTGGTGTCTCAGGTCAACGGACCACGTATACAACCATGACATGAATCAACGTGATTGGCAGTTTGGCATAATACCATTCAAGGATTCATATGGGTCAATTTAGTGAACTCTTTCTCCAAAGAGCACCCACTATCTATCCTTGGTGTCTCTACACCAATGGCCACAAGATCAGCCATACTCATCAAATGAGTTAGATAAGATAGTGCTATTCTTTTCGGATAATTCGATATTCTTCTCGAATATCCAAAAAATTGTAATATTTAGAACCTATCTTTAAAGCCCCATGATCACTATATTATGATATCATCATAATTCACTTGATCATTGCATATGTTTATGGACTTCATTGCAAACATCACACAAGAATGACAATGAAGAAAATTTCATTTCAATAAATATAAACAAAAGACAAAAGTATGATCGGCTTGCAAGCCACATAATATCCATCACCATGTACCAACCATATCAATAGATTTTTCATGGGGCTGCTCCCCAAAAAAATAAATCTATGTTCTAGTTACATTGATGCAAAAACCTAAAAAAGGAAATATAGTGAGAAGCTTCATCATTCATAAGTATTCTTGAATAACTAGTCAATAAATGATGAAGTTAGTTTTTCCTTCAAATAATTTATGTGAATTGTTCCATTCATGTCGTCGACTCAACCCCAAAACTTCAAAATCATAAGAGCAAAAATGCCATTAGTAGTTAACCTTGATATTTTATCGTTTACAACAACTCTTTCGTTAGAAGACAAAGAAACTCTTACGTAGCAAATTTTATTCTGCAATTTGTGAGGAATTCAATAGGTAATATTGCAAGATGAGGGTATTAAGGATATCAATTTTATGCTAGCATTTAAGTGTATCAATCTCTACAAGAAAGTTCATGGACATGCATTCAAATATTATAGAGTATAGCACACAAAGGACCCATCTTCTTGTACTTTGTCAAAAATCTATATAAACACATGTACTCTCTTCTAAAATATATTGATGAGGGTTTTCTTTCGGCAAGGTATCAAAGTTGACGACTCTACCATAGGATACCTTACCTTTTGTGGCCATCTGCTTGCCATCTTCATGGCCATCACCGCCGCCACTAGCCCATGTTGACTCCTGCCCTGAGGTTCTACCGAGGCCAAATTGTAGGCTGCCAATCAACCCAAGCTACCGCCAGCCCAAATGGCTTCCCTCCTCTCATCAACACCTCATACTCATCAGCACTTGTGCCATGATTTTCAAGAATTCTTTTCCAAGGATGTCTTTCAAGATATGACCCACCTATTGCCATTGCCCCTGATGAACTCGATTTGGGGGCGTATTTTTAGTCATTGTTTTAAATTGATTTCATGCAAAAATATTTATAATTCCTCACTTTTTGTATAATGGTAAATTAAGGGTTGAATCCTCAGGGAGCCTAGGTAATGAGATTAGTGCTTTTAGGGAGTAGAGATACTATTTTAGGGAAAAACCAATGGTAGAAGGGATTTTGGAGAAATATGGAGGGATAAAGAAATACAATATATTATGAAAAAAATATAAATTGATCTATTTATATTATATGATAAATAATGATGAAAATATTAATAATGGAATGATGGAATAGAGAAATGAGAATGATAGAATGGAAGATGATAGAAGAATGGTGAAAAATCAAGAAATTGGGTAATCCAAAAATTGGTTAATAATTAGAGATTGTTTAAAGAAAAGAGAACAAATCTAAAATATAAAAAGGGAACTAGGTTCTACACTATCCATAGAGGGGATTACAAGAGAAAATCAGATCCAAATCCTCACAAAAACCTCGTTTTTGATGCCAGTCCTAGGCCAGGTGATGCTTGATTCGTTACGATCTCGATCCTCCACTTGATCTTGACTCCACAAAAAAATTGAACACCAAACAATGCCAAGCTTGGGCCTAAGCCTCTCCTTTTCCTTTTGGTATCCTGATGCTAAGAGAGCCAAAAAACAACAAAAAATGAAGAAGAAGATTCGTTTATAATTTTAGGTTAAGAGGTTCCTTTGAATCAATGGTGGAGATTTAGTCTTTTTGGGTGCAACCAAGTGAATGGTTGAGATTAAATCCATAAGCCACGCCCATAATCACCTCCTAAAGACGTAGGAGAGCCCCTTTTTAAAGAGGTGGGCCCCACAACCACTTCTTTAGGGAGTGGGTTGACGACTCTCTAAAAGGTGGTAAACTTACCACTTCCCTAAGGAGGTCGGCTTACCTCTTTGTCCTCCTATAAATATGGATCCTTCCTTAAACATAGGAAAGATAAAAATTGATTAATAATAAATAAAAGAAAAGAAGTTTGACTCTTTGACCCTTCAAGAATACTTTTGACCACCTTTGACTTCTCATGAATCACTTTGACTATCATTGACTTCTAAGAGAAATGAAGTGACTAATCTCCTAAAAAGGTGGAATGGGTTGAATCCCCCTAATAAGGTGCTTGACTAACATTCTAAAAAGGTGAAAAGTTTGACTAACCTACTAAGGATATAACAAGGTTTGACCAACCTCCTAAAAAGGTTGAAAGGTTTTGACTGACCTCCTAGAAAAGTGGAAAGGTTTGACTGACCTCCTAAAAAGGTGGAAAGGCTTGACTAACCTCCTAAAAAGGTAGAAAAGTTTTACCAACCTCATAAAAAGATGAAGTACTCATTTCATTATTCTCCTTCTAAATAGTTTGCATCAATGCTCCAATTGAACTTCACCAAGTCCTTGCATCCACAAAACTCATAAAAATGTGAGAATTGAACCAATTGACTTCCGAGAAATCAAATGGGGTTAGTCTCATAATATAATGAAAATGTAAGAAATAATGGATAACGTGACGTAGTCATATTTTTGTCACATTCAACCATATAGAAATGGATAGTCTCATTTTTGTAGTCTTTATCAACTCTTAAACAAGGTAAATGATGCATGAATGTGACTTATATTTTAAAGTTATCAAACACCACCCACTTTACTCAATTCTAGCCCCTTAGGTTCTCCCTAAATATCCCTTCACCTTTTCACCTTGAAGACATGCATATGAAGTGTTCAACATATTAAGTGCACATTTCTTCATGATTTTGCCCCATGGGAGTTCAGATTTCATTTTGTAGGTTGATCTCCTTGAAGCATGTGGGAAGTGCTCAGCAACCGTGAGTAAGGTTGGGCCTCATGCTATGGGTGTGAAAGATTCTCACCACTCTTAAGTGGAGGTATGTCCTTACCCGCTCAATGTAGTCATCACTCATCCTCACCTTCCTCTCATTTGGTGGCTACTTGGTGCATTAGGAGTCCCTCGCAACTCATCTTCCTCCTTAGAAGAGGACATTGCAAAAGTGTTTCCTATTTTGTGAAAGGTGGAGTGCAGTGGCTGAAATGGTGGATGCGGATTACAAGATGGGCTGAAAATGATAAGCATGGTCTCGATTAGAGTTCTCCAGTTCCGGTGTCAGTACCAGCTTTGGTAAGAACCTAAACCTAACTTTGGTTCAGTGTCGGTGTTGGTACTCTCTGGTGTTGGTTCGGTCAAACCTATATGATAACATGCTAAATTAACATGATTAAACATGATTATTAATGCATATTAAGGCATAAATGATTTCATTTCCATGCAGGTTATCATATTTATGAGTATTTTTCTAACATTCCATGAAAAAGTCATTATAATCTCAAAAATAGTTTAAAATAGGGCTAAATATGATGATTTAAAGATAAATAATTTAATAACCCATCTTTTCTTGAGATTATAGATGTTTTTAGAGTTAAAATTATGAGAGAAAATCATTTTACAAACATTTGTTTACATTTTCTTAATAGAAAACACTTAAAGAATAAATATATTTTTGAAAGAAAATTTAAAACTCTCATTATTTATCAATTTTTACCTTTTAGAATGATAGATAATTAAATTTTGGATCAAATGAAATAAACTTGGATTAATTTGGAGTTATAATTTAAAAGTTATGAATTTTCTAATTTTTAGGGATTTTTTCGGATTTTTTTGAATTAATTTTATGATTTTTAATGATTAAAACAATAAAAATAAATGCAAAAATGGATTTTATTTTCGCACGGGACCCACGTAGATGCGATGTGACACGTAAGTCCATGTGGCAGCGCCACACATCGTCTACGCGGTGCGATGTGACATGTGCATTATTGATATTTATCGTAAGTATATAGGTTATAGTACATATAAGCATTCCGTATTTGGAATTACGCTAACCCTTTAAATCAACACACCTTATAAACCGGATTTGTTTCTTTGATTTTTTCCGTTGGGGACTAAGTTCCACACGACATTTTAAAATGCAAGCGACGTGGTTGACGGAGAAGCACTGGATCAGAAACGCGATGAAGATTGCGCGTGGATCGCATGGACTCGAGGTCCACTGATCATCATCAAACGCACGTGGCTATTTAAAGGAGTTATAACAGCTCTGATGAAGCATGCGAGGGGCGCATGTCAACCGGCGGATCGCGATTCAAGGGGCGCGATTCAAGGCGTTTTATAACGCATCTCATCAGACCTCATCAAGATCCGACGGCTGCGACCTAACCGAAACGGTCCACGATGGACCGTTCCATCGTAACCGTCAATCGTTTCGATCGGACGGTTACGCCCAAATACCCTATAAAAAGACATGTTCTTCCGATTTGTAAAGCATTCGAGTTAGAAATCAATCCAATTGATCTGTTTAGACACCTCCCTTCTCGAGTCACTCGATTAAATCCTCCTCTACACTGATTTCCGCATCCATGGAGGGTTTGAAATTGAGATTTGCTTGAGAGACGAAGGAGAAATCGCAGCTTGAACTCCTCGATCGCGTTCTTCGCATTTTCGACGATTGAAGTCATTAATCGTGTTAATCTGATTGCAATCTTGGTTTAGTGGAGTCAGTTTTTCCTAATCTATCATCCATTCATGTTTAATTTTGATTTAGATTAGGAATTCAAGTTCAATTTAGTTCAATTTTCCTCAAAATCGTGATTTACAAATTCGGAAATTTCTCCCCACTTCAATCTTCAATTTCTTTGCAAAATAAAGATCAATTTCAATGATTTTTGATTCCGTGGAAACGATTTGAAGTTCTCTTTCATAAATTATCATTTTCCCCAAATTCTATCATCGATTCATTGTCCGATTTGATCAATTTCGAAGAGATCATCATAAATTTCTTTATTTCCTTGTGGATTCGACCCTTATTTACCATTATACCCCTCAATTTGAGATATTTTCTTCAAATTGGTAAGTTTAGACTTTTTTTTGACACGAGACCGTGTGAAATTGACGACCTCGCGGTTTCGTCTCGTCACTATACTTTCAGTGATGTATTATTTGAGTTGAACATAAATTAAGATTTTTGTAATACTACAACCTACATACCTATAAGTAAATGTTTAACGAAGAAATGTCGAACGATCATTTTTTTCTGAATAACATGTATATAACATATAAAAAATTTAAGATAAAAGTCTTAAATAGATAAACTTAAGGTATTACAAATAGTTAAAGCTTTGAGTCTCAAGAGAACAAAAAAATAAAGTTATAAGAAATTTTCATTTCACAAGTCCACTTTCTTCAACTTTGCAATCACTTTCATGAGCTTGGGTGACATCCTCACGAGTCCAAGACTTCAAGGTCATCAAAGCAGATATAGTGTCGGACGCTGACATTCCTCTTCTTAATGTGATAATTCCTCTACCTATAGAAAAAAGACGTGCAGAGGGAGAACTTGATGCACAAATAGAGAAGAACTCCTTTGCGAGCACTAAAATGCGCAGAAATTTATTAGATCCTATCTGGCATTGCCATTATAATTAGTCATCACGTAAGTAATCAATGCAAGGTTCACGTAAATACTCCACTAGTTTAGTCTAAACTAATTTCTCTTCTATTGTTGTGTATCTATTTGATTGTCGCTCCATAAATTGCATCATTACTTTTGAACGTTTATGACTCGATCAAGCCAAAACATCATCAATTGGTGTAGAAGTCGAAGCTTGTATGGGACACACTGATTGAAGCATGTTAAGTAAAGTTTCCATAACAAAGTTGTGCTCACCATGAGGAATGTCCCAACTTGAATCTAGGGTATGGAACTGTGGCAATAGAAAACATAGGCTTTCTCCTCACCTATATATCGTATTTCATCAATTTCTCCTTCATCACTGTGTGTGCATGTCTTAGTGTCTTTGCGTGGTCGTTGCTCATTTTTGCCCTTGTGAGATCTTAGAGATGAAGAGTTAGCTAAAAAATTAGTGAGTCCAACTGTTCAATTAGAAGTCCATAAAGTGCCGATATATTTGGCAATGTAATTGATTTTGACTTAGAAAATACCTCCGTTGCCTTGCGAAAAGCCAAGAGTTCATTTGCAAACATCTTTAAGAGTTCTCATTTGCCATCCTTGATTAAAAAGTTTATCTCATTTGTATTTAGATGGTCGCTTGCCATTGCCTTCAACACTTCTCTTTTTTTCCCAAGCAGACTCAATCATGTCATATGTTAAATTCCACCAAGTCTGAACATCCTCAACAATAATATTTTTATTTGACATTTCTAACTCATCACAGAAATTCTTATAGCGATGAATCCTCTTGGGAGAATGATTAAATATACCTAAAATTTTTCGAAGTCTATGAAGAATCTCACCAAATGGTTTTTGACTAATGGCTTCTAGTCCCTCCACATGTTTGTCGTCATCCTCACTATCTGAATTTGACTCATCATTATCAAACTGTTTTAAGCCACGTTGTATGGCTAGATTGAGAACATGGGTCATGCAAGGCGTGAGATAGTTCTCGGTGAACCTTGAACTAGAACCCTTCAAAAATTTCTCTAAGTTTAATGCCATTGTACTATTGTTGCTTGCATTATAACTTGTAATCGCGTACAACTTAAAAAGGAAAACAAGTATTTAGTAAAAAATATAATTCACAAATAAAAAAAATTCTTACCTTGTCCGTCAAATTGTAGTATATGAGTATTTCATGAAATACGTTGCCATATGTGCACCTCCATGATATTTGCACAATTCTTCAATAGCAAGCACACGTTCATGAAGGTTCCACATGTCATCAATCCAATGAATCGTGACCCCAAGTATTGATAGACGATTTGTAGTAATCCAAGTGTCCATCATTAGTGATACTTTCCCAATTGGTTGAAAAAGTTGTCATATTTTGTCCTTTTTATCATCAAAATTTGAAAGTAAGCCATGCTGTAATGTGTATCCACTTGGAAGAGAGACATCAAATTGTGCAAAATAGGAACAAAAAGCTTCAAATTCTAGATTCTCAAGGGTTGGAAAGGAAGTATTGTTAAGCTTAAAATGTGGTATTAATTAGTGGTAAACAATATAATTAACTGTTACATCGTGTTTTTAAGCTTACGCAACACATTTATAAACCTCACGAGCCTAGGGCAAGAGTCAATCCACAGGGAGCATGTGATTATGATGGAGAATTATTTCAAAATATGAACACAAGGTTTCTAAGTGAACCTATCCTCCTCCTCCTCCTTATCCACCAACTTGAGAAATTATCCATTTATTAAATGGATGAAGAAGACCTCTCTAAATAATTGAATGAGAGTGTAGATTTTAAGGGAATTACCTTCCCTCCTCCTTCGATTTTACACTGATCCAAAGATTGACTTGGTCAAAAGAAATTAGCCTTATCCTTAGATAATTAGAATCCCTTGAATAAACCAAGTCAACCACCTTCTACCTTGATATAGGTTCCCTATTTTCCAAACCATATCCACCATATCATAGGTACCTTTTGTATAGTTAGAAATTAATGATCTCAAGAAAATCAATAGGAATCCCTTTGTTATCCCATGTCTTCTCTCTTTGAAAACCACCCATAGTTAGTAGTTAAGAGGAGATCGATTCTTTATGAAAGAACAATACCTTCTAAGATAGTCATTAAGATTATCCTTCCAATCATTGACGAGCTCCAAGATCATCTCAAGTACACAAGGAAACTTCATAAGGAAGAATTTTAAGCTCTACGATTGAAAGAAGAAGCTGAAATGTGACCCTATTACCATCATGAGAGCAAAGCATGATTAGAATCAGTCATGATGAGTATGAAGGAAGGTTATCACAAAGCCCTATTAATTGTCACCATATTTCACGCTGAATCAAGCTTCACGAAGATAGAATCTCAAGACAAAGACAGCAAGAACACGATCTACTTAGGATGAACATTACGACAACTGCAGTAAAGCTATTCACGGTTTCTAGAGAGCTATGAAGACAATTAGCTTAAAGGAAATTTGTACTGAAGAAAAGAAATTCCAAAATGAAGGAAAGAAATCCGTCAACACTATCCTCACCCGTCTCAGCCTTCTCTCCTTTGAAACGACATCTTCCGACTGAGAAAAGAGACAACATCTATCATCTCACCATCATAGAAGCAGTGACATTATCGCCACAGTGTTACAATTGCAAAACAATTACCATCAATAAAGAACAGTCCGAGGATCAGTACTCTCCCTCTTCTATCACTTCTACAACTGATGAAGACGTCTCAAGTTCATTTATTCCACACAATCTATTCCTACTGATGTGGGAAAGAGAAAATATCAGAAAGAAGGGAGGTCGTCACGAATGCTGAACAACACTGAAGACCTGACAAAACTTGTATGAAGCGGGCACGACGGAATCGCGAGTGGTCAACATACGACCGAGGATGACTGTGCCAATAACGGAATTCCGTTACCGAACGTATCGAGCAATAGCTTATCGAAGATGACTGAACACTGCAAGAGGCACGTGGATGGGTTTAAGAATGAGAGTCAATCTCATCACCGACCGACAATACCCATGTGTGAGAACAAAAGAAACTCGAGACTTCCCGAGTCACGTAACCGCCGTACGTGAAGTTAGTTCATTCTTGTACCTGTCTGGGAGAACTATTTGACGTCAAAATGATTATCTTCAACACGCTGACACAGCCGCGAGTTCATCAAGCGGACGTGGAATTATTATACTATTTACTCTACATGATAAACTTCTCTCCATGACAGCTGCCCAACAATCCCGAAGACGGAGATCAACGAACGTAACTGCTTTGACGGATCGTTTTCGTGCGTCGTTAAATCAAAAAACGCCGGTCAAACAAAAGTTATAAAAAACTGAACTCACAAAGATAAGATATAAAATCAAGTAGTGTGTAAGTATCGGGTCGATCCACAGAGAGCAAGGTTGACTTTAATCGCAGAGTTGACTTGGTAAAACTTATATTTAAAAGAGGTTTTGAAGAAGTAAAAATAAGATTTAATGAGTGGAAGTGATATAAATAAGCTAAATAAGAAGTTTTAAGAATTTAATTCTGGGATTTGATAGAGAATAGTCAAAAGTCAAAGTCAAAGCATTGACTTTGACCAACAGTCGGTGTACTATAAAATCAGAGAACCAAAAGGTGTCAAAAGATTAGGAAAATCATATATTCGGAAACTAAAGAGACAATGGAATTTATTGATATATAATTCCTGATTTTTGGATAAGAAATGGATTTACTATGAATTATTGAAAATCAACTATCAGAAAATCCCTGAAATGAACACCTCTGAGGCAATCGTCAAATTGACGGCCAAATGAAATCCAAATCTTGCAATTTATATGTCAATGGAAAGCTAAGAACCAGAGGAATCTAACAAGACCAAAATTATTGAATTCTGATTTGTGAATTAAAAGTAATTGACCCCGAAAGTCAATGTTTGACTTCTGATGAAAGATGAATAGTCCTCGGTTAAACATGAAACTAAAGGGTCAAATGAACTTCGAATTTGATGAATTTGCTATCCACGGAAAACTGAAGAAAAGATGAATCCACTGAAACCAGAATCAAGTGCTTTGGAATTATAATCAGAGAGATATCCTATTTTCAAAATCAGTAATTTTTCGGACTGAAAATTGGGGAAAATGAAGAACACTAATAACTATATTACAAAATTAAACTTCTAAATCTAATAAAAACTCAAATTACCTCCTGATAATCGATCGAATCTCACTACTAACCCGATTGCCGCAAGAATGGGGCTTCAATTCTCGTGGTATGAAGCGAATTTGCTCTGATTCTTCCTCGTGGACATTCGGAATTCATGGGGAAAATTTGATGAAATAAAGGAGAAATTCACGATCAATCCCACTCCAATTGCTTCGCAATCGAGTCTAAACACGGGGGGATCACAAAGAACTAGAGATCTTCCTCAAAATTCGATTAATTTCCTCACGAATTGATCAAAAGTTGAAGAAAAGGAGAGAAATACATCGGTTTTTAAAAGGGAAATTTCGCTCGAAGATAATGGCCGATTGATGCGGTCGTGGGGGCGATTTGTAGGGGTCATGGGAGCGATTCCTTTGGCATAGGTCGTGGCTTCAATTCCGCTCCGAATTTGTGGTGAGTTAGCTTCAATTTCACTTCAAAAAGAACCACGATCGCACTGCGATCGGGCCACGATCGTGCGTCAATCATGGTATTGATGCTCTAACAACTGCCGTTCGATGATCGTGGAGGTGATTCCACGAGGAATGATGCGCGATCGCGGCTCGATCGCGCCGCGATCGCGGTTAGATCAGACCGCGATCGTGGAGTTCTTCCACGAATTGTTTGAGCCGTCTGATGGAACTTCAGGTGAGCGGATGGTGCGATCGCGATTGTGCAGTATCCGCTTTTGATGAAGATCCGGTGCTTCTCGTGTCGCCACATGGCATCAGGTAAGCCATCCGATCGCCTCACTTAAGTTATATTTTAAGTACGTGCCTGATTTGATGATCGCGTGGACTCGGGTCCATGCGATCTCCGCCATCTTGATGGAATCCGACGTCCGCTGAGCCGCCACGCGTCCTGCAAGGTAAGAAACGTGTGGGACATAGTCCCACACTGAAGAAATAAAGGGAAATCGTAAGTATAAAAGATGGGGTGTGGTAACACATTTGCGTTACCGCCCCAAATATCTAACCAGAGCCCCACTATACCCGTGGGCCCTCCAATTGCCGTCCCCTCCTGCCACGTGGCGCCCCACACGGGCGCCCATGTGGACCCTCATGGTCGCATGGCCCCCTGCCACGTGGCCGCGCCTTGTGCGCCTCCTGCGCCTTGCGTGGGCCACCCACGGCTCTGCCACGTGGCCTCAGCGCCGCGTTGCATCTGTGCGGTGGTCCCGCGTGCCACGTGTCAGCTCACCGCCGGGCCCGCTCGCCACGTCAGCATCTGCTGGTAAGTAATTTCCCTTTTTCGCGATTTTAATAAGGAAAAATTAGTTTAAAATTATAAAAAAAATCGGAAAAAGGCATAAAATATCAGAAATTCATAATTTAAAATATACAACTCCTTTTTAATCTAAATTTTCTCCATTGGATCAGAAATTCTTTTCTTTTTAATATCATGTCATTTAAAATGTATTTTGAAAGAAGAAATCAAGATGATTTAGAATATTCTTAACTCATTTCTTAATAACTATTCTAAATCATAAGTTCATCTTGATATTATTCTTCAAAACATGCACTAAAGTCAAAATCATTCAATAAAAGAGATTAACTTCTATTAATTTTAACTTAACAAAAGATTAATCATCTATTAAGCATGAAATTATCCCTAATTAATGCATAAATATCGACTTTAGTGAAATGACATACCAATGGAGAAAATTCCTAAAAAGTATGTTAACATGCATCATATTCATATAAAATAAGCATGAATATGAGTTAATTAGAATAAGAATTCAAGTTATAAATGCATGTTATAATGCTTCCAACAAGGTGAAGTGCGAAAATACGAATACCGTCACAATAATACGTTATCATCTGGTCGAGTGAAAGGACGCCAAGCCCAATCGAATGGTCAACCATTGCGGAAGAAAAACCGTCGCGGCCGACGCATTGATGTAACTTCCCTCCGTCATTTCTATAAAACGGAAATTGTAAGCGACAAAACAGTATGATATTTTGAATGAAATTTGGTTACCTCTTCACGTTCGTGTTCACTTCCGTATCCCATCCACTCCTCCCTTTCAAAAGTTCATCTCCGAATCTACCTCCCTATCTTTTCTCCCTCCCGCTCTTTCGCTTTCCATTACTATCGGTCAGAGACATACTGAGGAAATTCGTATCAGTTGAGGAGTTTTGGAGCGTCGCTTCCTTGCCAACTCAGGTAATCGTCCTCAATTTCTAAACAGTGATTAAGTTTATTTCCAAAATCTAAGAGTCCAACATTAGATTCTCAGTCCTCTCTAGTCTCCCATTTCACCCTATCATTTTCCGACACTCTTTATCCCATCCCCGATCTACTCTCGTCTCTCACCCTCTCTCCCTATTTTCTATAATATAATATACAATATTTTCTTCCATTACATCTCTGTCTACTTAATTTCTCTACCGCTATCCACCTATCTCAACGCCTCCTCTCTTCGTAACCTTTCTCCTTCCTCTTCATTCTCTACTAATTAAACTATTCACAGTTAGATAAACCCCAATAGTAGCCTATTATACCATAATATCCCTTTTATCCTCTGTCTATATTTATCTCTCACTACATATTCCCTATTATCCATTTCTCTTCTCCACTTATCATAACCATCATCTCCCTTATTACATTCACTAAGTTATAACTCTAATTCTCACTGATATCACTTCATAGATCCTCCAAAATTGTAGGATTGTTGTATCATTAAGTGAGTAGGTCTTTGTCATTATTTCTTACACCTCTCCTCACATATTCATCTCCACCTCATTAACATCATACACATTATCAATTCTGAATTATCCTACATCAGATTAGCTAGTGAATTTCTACTTTAAAGCAGTAGTTTTTAGGATTTTAAAAGGTGAGGAGATTTTAGAACTGAGAAGATATATTAGAGATGAAGGAACTAAATGAGGAGAATAAGGTCTAAAGAGAGTTACTGAGGAGAAGGCAGTAAGATAGGAAAACACAGTAGAAGTAAGTGAGAAGATAAATAGGAAGAAAGAGATAATAGAAGAATACAGAGAATGCATTCAGAGAGCCCGAATTCGCGATGGTGTGAGAGAGAGTGGATTCAAACTGAGAGAGGAAAATTAATATAATATGGAGAAGGAGAAGAGAGAGAGACGAACGAAAATGAAATAAGATGAGGTGATGCGGGGGACGAAACACAGAGGTGAGAGGAATGGAGAACGTCTTACGTGAAATCGGTTTTGATTCAAAACCGATTTCGGAAATTTATTGTAAGGAAGAAACGTACGTGAAGGTGGGCGTCGGTGGCGGAAATTTGTGCAAAGAAGGGAGAGACGAGCGAATGACAAGGAGGAACAAACGATCGAAGAAAAAGGAGAAAAAAATATTTTTTGAACTCAAAACCGACTTCAAAAATCAGTTTTGAGCAGACGCACAACTGCAAGAAAACCACCGTAAATCCCGCAAGCCCGCGATCAGGAGTGCGGCGAAATTCAGATAAAAAAATAAGAAATCGGGGGAACGACTATTTCTTGTAAAATAATTTTTTTTGTGTTCAAAACCGATTTCCGAAATCGGTTTTGAACAGGTTCGCGACTGCAGCAGATTCACGCGCTGTAAAAGACCAGTTGCGAAAACGATCGAAAACAATGAAAATAAGATGGCGAGAGGATTCTTTTTAGGAATTTTTAATTCAAGCCGATTTCAGAATTCGGCTTGAGCGGGAGTGCAGCTGCAGGTGGTAGCGGCATTGCGTACGATCACCGCGAGGGTGTGAGGAACGGTGATGAACACTGGATACGAATCACAAACACAATGAAGATGGAAATAAAGAAAATTGAGGTGACCTCTTGAGTCCCCCGCATCACCTCATCTTATTTCTACTGTGATGAGAGAGGGGTTTTCAGGTTGAAATAAAACAACGTGAAAAGAAATAGCTGCCGGCGAGCAGCGGCAATGGGCATCCACGTTAACCCGCAATTTCCTGGAGTCGTAATCGCAAGACGAGTCGTGGTTGATGCCGGCGGCTTCTGGAGCTCTGCAAGTGGGCTATCTGCCATGGGAATAGCCTGCAGAAAAGGGAAGGGCAGAGAGGACGAGGAAGAGAGTGAAAGAGCAGCACCTTGTGTCACACCCGTCGAGGCCTGAGGGACTCTTCTTCTCTTCCTCTCCAGCAGCTCTGGACGCTCTCCTTCTTCCTGGCTCTTACTAGGGTAAGACGGACACCGATTCAGCTGCACGCAAGCTTCCAACAATGACAGCTGGGCTGAATCAAAATGACAGCTTCTTCTCCCGAAACCCTAAGGGTTTAAATCGGGAAAGAGAGAGGTAAGATGGACCACTTCCAACAATCGGGATTTCACCACTTCCTCTTCTCTTGTTTGCTTTCCAACTTTCTTCTTTAATAGGCTTTTTATTTTGTTTGGGCTGCTCCCAAAAAAGTTCTTGTATGGCCACCTCTAGACCTTTTGGTTCCTGTCAATGAACCTAAACCCTGAAAACGTTTCAACATATCTTGATGAGATTGACTCTACTTGACTCCATGAGTCAAGTAGGGGTTAGTTCTCTTAAAAATACATAATTCTGCATAATTTAAGGCAAGGTTTGGAAGTTATGAAAATCCCAATTTCATAGTTAAATGTGAATAAAACATGCATCTAAATACGAAGAATTACATAGAAAGTTCATTACAAAGCATATTTTATCACTAAGATTGGGGACTTATCAAGTATCAATCTTGATTATCAAATCAATGAATCTTTCCTAAGTGACCTCTTGAGTCCTTCCAATATATTTTCTTTTGGAAAAAAATGGTGAGTGGATTTAGATTACTTGAAGGCTTGAGATCCCTATAAATAGGGAAATGATAATTTTCTAAGTGCTTCCATAGAGACATAGTGCTTCCCGTCTTGTCTCTCTTTATTATCAGCTCTCTTGAGGGGCTGCTTTGCTTAGAAATATTACAACCATAATCGCCATTGCCATTCTTTGTATAATAGACCAATACTGGGGAAACTTTCCAACGTTGTGAGGGATTAGGAGTGCTCACACTTGCAAAAATATGTGTCTTTATATCATTTGAGGCAATCTGAAAAAAGTAGATGAATGATGATATCAAACACCTTCTTTATTAAGATACAAAAATATTTCATTCATGATCAATGTGAAATTATGTAAAATAATAGAACATAAGTTACCTCATCTTGATGGATATCCATTTGAGATTGTCGATGCTCAATGAAGAGACGTGGAGAAGTTGGTGAGAGAGAATGTGGAGAACGTTGGTGAGAAAGGCAAGTGGAGCAAGTCACTGATCGATTGCCTCCATGGGTACGGTTCTAAAAAGGTTAAGACCTAGAGCTTGAGGACGTAATTATCGAATAAAATGCCCCACCTGTCATATAACAGTTGTGTTACTTGTTAAACGAGAAATCAAAAAATCTTTAGAGCAATCTAAGATTTAGATTCCTATTTATTTAGAAATATGAAATGGATGGAAAGATAATAGAAGAATATGGGACAAAAATCCACTTGGTTTCAGACTTGGTACAACACAAAATCATCAAGTAGGGGAAGTTTGAAGGGGTGGTAGGCCAGAGTGCTTTCAAGGAGGGGCAGTTTGGTACTGCTTAAATAAGTGCTTTCTACAATCCCTATCTTCTACCCATCAGTTTTAAGCTACCTATGGGTGTTAGTATGCAGCTGGAGGGCTTGATGAGCAGAATTTTCTAGAAAGTATAAGGGGTGGGAGAAGGCATGGGGATGGTGTAGGTGTCGTGTGTTGTGCTTTGTTGGCCTCTCAACTTATGAGGGATGGGGCGTTGTATCTACATAGTGAGAAACTAGCGCTCTTGACAGGTTGGGTGGGCAGAATTATGAGCCATGATGATCTACCTATAAAGGTATTAAAACAGAATTATGGCACATGCCTGGATAGGGAAAGGTGTGCAATGCCAGTCCAAGGGGTATTAACATTATGGCTGGGCCTAGGACAGGTTTTCCCATAAGTTTGTGAACAAATTTTTGTCAAGTTAGGGGATGGCTCCCTATGCCACTGCTGGATAAATGATTGGTTCGCCAGGGGGGACATAATGGGAGGAGTTCCCACGATTCTGACCTTGCAAGAGACTACTAGGCCATGGTTGGAGATGATTGGAAGGGCACGTGGAATCCCATTTTGGAGGGGGTCTTAATCAGACCGAATGGTGGAGGACATCTCTATTGCAAACTAAAACCCATGAGCGAGATAGAAGATGACTGGGAGTGGATAGGGACTTCTTTTTATTTTCATAGAATTTACATGAAGATCAAAGACATTTGGAGCGAGGAGGGTCTGGCAACCATTCATGCATGCAGAATTGCGGATTCCTACAAATGGATGGTTGCTAGACCAATTTTTTTAAATGTTGCTAGTTTTATTAAATGCAAATTCCTATTAAATGTCGTCAGTTTTAGCACTCACTGACGTCTTCTCCTTGCTGCTAAGATTCACTAAATTTGAGGATTGGTCTTCTATCACGGAAAATCCTGAAATGCAGTTTGGGGTTTCCATGAAGAAAGTGGTGAAGTTAGCGAACGAAGAGTGAACTAACCTCAACATGCGAAATCTGTTAGACGTAGATTTAGTTTTGGTGGAGAGGGAAGATTGATGGTTTGGTGACAATTTCAAGAGGAAATTGCCAACAAGAGCTCGCAGTAGATTCCGAGAGAAGATGTGAGTGACGAAGAGGGGTTTTCATAACTTAGAACTCTCATATTCCCCACCAAAACCCCAAAGTGAAAGAAGAAATTAGGAGAGAGAAAGTTCGGTTCCACCAAAACAATAAACTGAAACCAAAACAAAAAAAAACTGGAGTTCGGTTAGCCAATTTCTCGACACCAACGGTGTTAGTTTCAGTTTGGTATTCGGTGTTTTGGTATCGTTTTGGAGTTCTCTAGTCTCGAGAGAATGCATTAGGGAGAAAGAATTCAAAATAAAGGATGGATCCACCAATGATAAATATACTCCCAAATAAAGTGCATGAATGATGACGACGAAAAGAGAGATGGTATAAAGATATGGGATATACAATGGTGAAAAATGAAGACAAGAGAAGAGATAATAATACGGAATGCTGATAATTATTTAAGAGAGAAAAGATTGAAAAAAAGGTTGGAGGAAAGCATTACTCTCAAGAATAGCACCATCATATTTCTTTTCTATCTTTTTTCTCTTTTTCTGTATTTTTTTAATTTTTAACTTTTAATTTTCCTTTTTCTTGTTTTTGTTTGTGATTCCTTTTGCAATTGCAACACTTCATAAATGTTTCAAAAACTCAGAAATCAACTACATAAGAAACAATTAGGAATTTAGAAGTGAAGAAAGAGAATGTGAAGAGAACATGAACAAGAAGGAAATAGTGTTTAAAATGAATGCGACTATTTGGGAATGTGATTATTGACGAAACGAATGCGTGCGGTTGTTGAATACACACGATGTCGTGTCAAAACAAAGTCCAAACTTACCAATTTAAAGATTAATTCATGAATTGAAGGGTATAATGATAAATAAGGGTCGAATCCACAAAAAATTAGAGAAATTTGAGAGATATCTTTGAAATTCGATCAAATCAGAAGAAGAATTGAGATTAAAAATTAGGCAATTTATGATATTCAGAAAGATAACTCAATTTCGAATCCACGGAATGAAAAATCAAGTGATTTGGATTAGAATTCGCAGAGTAATCGAAGTTTAAAAATGAGAGAAAATATCGATCGTGAAATTGATTTAAAACCGAAATTAAACAAAAATTAAACTTAATCTACGATTCAAACTTAAATCTAATGCTAAATGATGAAAGATTAAGATGAAAACACGCAATCTATGCCAAAGTCGTGCTCGAAATGATCCAATTAATCGCCAGATGCATGGCTATTAATTCCGCGATTTCGAAGACGAATATGGCATGGAAGATGTGATTTCTCCTTACTCCCTCGATCAATTTTTGATTTCAAACACTCCTCGAACGCAAAAACGTGTCAAGAAGGCAAAGAAATCAATAGACTCTCAGATTGTGGTGTCTAGACAGTTCAATTTTAATCGAAAATCCAAGGATAGCGTTTCCGTAGCGAAGAACATCGAACTTATAGAAGAATTGGGCGTAACCGTAGGATCTAACGGTCTGATCACGATCAACGGCTGAGATGACAGGCCTGTTGATGAATTGTGCGATTAAGTCACGCCCATCCGATCGGCAATGCAGCGTCCACAGTGAGCCATGTCGCGCGCTTGAAGAGGTGCGTCGTTTGATTCGTCCGTTGGATCTTAATTTGATGATCGCAATAATCCGAGGAGTCCACCGATCATGATTAATCTTGACCGTTATAACTCGGTTGATGGACGGCTGAGATTAAAATCTATTTAATTAAATCGATGCTACCACGTACCCCTCGAGTAAGTGACAACCGACGCACGTGATTAAATCACGCGATCGGATGTCTTAAATAACGCCACGTCACCTGAAATAAAAACATGTGCACATAATCCCACACGGAATAAATTAAGGGATTCTATCACGCACATTCGCGTCATGCACACACATTCATGCTCCTAACCCATTTATAAAATCTGCGCATACGTGTCATGCACACACATTCATGTCACGCACACACGTCACGCACACACTTGTGTCCACGAGTCACAGAGACACACATCCGCGGGTCGCCACGTGGCAGCGCTCCGCCACATCAGCGCGCGGTAATATAAAACCTTTTTTTTATTCTTTGAAATAATTTTAAAATCGAAAATGCAGTTAAATAAATTCAAAAAAAATCTAGAAAATTCCTAAAAATTGTAAAAATCATAACTTTTAAAATACAACTCCAAATTAATTCAAATTTGTTTTGTTCGATCAGAAATTGAAAAATCTATCATTATTAAAAGTCAAAATATTAAAATATTAAAACAATGAATTTTAATTAAATAAATACATTCATGTGTTTTCTAAATTAACTTTAGAAAAAAACATGAATATACATAAAGATCTTTTCTCATATACTTTCGTCGTGAAAACATAGTTATGATCTCAAATATAATTAGGATAAAAATCATAATGTTTAATTATGCATACTTATCCATATAATGATGTATGTTTATATCATAATATGAAATTATGTAAAATAATAGAAATATACTTAAAATATGATAACATGCATACAATTAGAACAATTAATGCTTTTATTTGCATTAATAATCATCTAAATTCATGTATAAATAGCATGTTATCAATAATCATGAGTGAGTGTATATTTTGAATAAAACAAAAACTATGTGGTTAAAGAAATTTATGGAATCCAAAATAGGTAAATGAATGATAAGGCCCAATACACTCTTTAGGGGAAGTTCAGAAGCGAGGAATCCCCACGCCAAGCAGGGCCAGCTATCGTATACTACTTCATTCAATTCCCTCCAATTCACACCCATAGTATTTTGATCCATTTTCACTCATGTTCGATAGGTACCCTACCCCAATGAGGTCATCCCTTTCAAATAACTATCCACATGGTGATGATGATGTGGCATACGCGCTTATGTGTTGCCAAGTGGCACTGTATGCGAGTACCACATGGCGCATGTGTGGCATGTGTTTAGCCCGTCATTGGAGATTAAGCGCCCTTAATGGGTATAAGCTAATTGTGTAGTCCACTCCCCTATTTATCTATAAATTTTTTTGTAATATCTGCAATGTGGGACTATCTTTTATGCAAGTAATGTGGCACACTCAAGAGCATCTGATTGGTGAAAAGAAGGGAGAATTAATCTTAACCCTTTGCTTTCACTTAAGTGAAAGGCAAATGCAGCGCACTTTGATTTTTCGATATTTCCCTTTATAAATGTAATTAAATCTCAGCCATTCATGTGAGGAGTTATAAAGACTGAAATTAATTATGCCCAATGGATTCTCGTGGACATGTGATGATATGAAGATAAACCTATAGCAATTACAATACAGTTCGTATACATACAATTATGTTGCAAAATCTAGACACTCCAATGAAGATCTGACAGCCACAACTTAAAGATAATGATTCACCTCCCCTCATTCAATCTCGGCCATTGATTCAAATGAAGAGACAATTGAACGGCCATGCCCAAATATAGCTATATTTATACTTTCTCTTTTTGATAGTGTATGTATTCTTGGATTGTTTTAATAAATCGAACATTATGGACAGCTCAGTCCTCAAATCTCTTGCTTCAATCATCTTCTAAACTCGTTTCCATGTCCAAGGAGTGCTTGAAGTCAATATTTTGTTGACAGAATTGAGAGAATTCACCACCTGAACTCCAAATATCCATATTCAAAAATACGAAATGAAAAGCCTTGATTTGGTGATTAATTGGATCATCTTGAGTATAATTTCAGGTTAGATAACAAGTTTTCCTCCAAATCTTTTGTGATTTATCATTAGATTTTAATTTCACAACTTAAGTTAGGTTAATTTTTAGAAATTTTATCAAATTCTCTCTCCTCACCATCAATTTTTCTCTCCTCTTTTTTTCTCTAATATCTTTGTGAATATAAGTCCAAATCACATGATTTTTAGTTTTCTTTCCAAAATACTCATTTCTATAATTTCTCACATCAATCTATTGTCTAATTTTAGTGAATTTTCAAGGCATCTTAGAAATTTCAGTAATTCTCGGTAGATTCAACCCTTGCTCACAATTATCATAATTCATTTGAAATTAAATCATAATTTAAGTGAGTTTGAAAATTTTTTTACGCGTGAACATGTATTTTTAATGATGGCACAATCTCCCTTTGTTAGGCTCGAATTTGTAAGAAATTGAATTGAACATTGAATTGGCCACATTGGTGGCCATAAGATTAGAAATACTCATCAAATAGTATTATTCTTTCTAATATCATTTTCAAATATCCCTCAAATAGGAATATTTAGAACACATTTTTGAAAAGTAGTGATCATTATATTATGATCTTACTATAACGTAATTAGTCTTTTCATATGCTCATGGACTTTGTTACAAATATCATATAAAATAAAACCGAATAAATTTTCTTTCAGAGAGCACATGGTAGTATGATTGGTGCGTAGGCCCCATCTTTTGGCAGTTGTAGCACTTTATTTTGGACTTCTGAAATAGTTTCTTCTCTTCTTCACCACTTTCTTCTTTTAACTGTTTGCCTCTTCCACGTCCTCTTCCTCTGCCTCTTTGACCAACTCTCCCTCTTCCCCTTGATGACTGACTTCGATCACCCTTTTTTGACAAGTTGACTGCTTGTGTCAACAAAGCTTGCTCCTCTTCACGGCTATCTCTCTCTCAAGCAGTCTTGATTCATAAACACGTAGTGGACCAAGAACCTCTTCAGCTGACATAGGTTTAATAGTACCTTGATGCTCGAGAGAGATAGTGTTAAAGTGTCAGATTTTTTCAACAGGGATCTCAGCAGCTTACCCATAGCCTCCTTTTCCTTCAGACTTTCACCCAAGTCTCTTAGTTTAGAAATTACCTTGGTGAACCTTATACTGTAATCACATACCTTCTTGTCCTTTCTCATGGATAAATTCCCAAATTCTTGCCTCAAGAACTGGATTCTTGATTGAATCACATGGTCTGCTTCAACGTATAGGATCTTTAGAGACTGCCAATTTTCTTTACCCGACTTCTTGATATCCATCTGGAAGCTTACAAACTCAGGAATCGAGCTAAGAATCGCAAATAGTGCTAACCTATCTTTCTTCTGATTTTCTTCTTCTCTAGCAATCACATCCCACAAACCATGCGCCTCCAAGTACACTTCCTTTCTCATAGCCTAGAGACGGTAATTGGTAGCTGACAACATGAAACTAGAGTACGTCACTTCAGCTTCCAGTTTCAGTAGAGCGCCAGCTGATGAAGAACTCACTTCTCCAGTCTTCCTTGGCATCTTCACTGATCATAGTGGATCCTAGCTCTGATACAAAATGTTGGTTCTTAGCACTCGAAACCTCACACACTCCCACGAAGAAGAAGAAGAGAAAAATGATTTAACAAGTCACAAAAGGCACACAACACACACACATACAGTTCATGCGTACTCGCCCGTTTTTTAAGAGGCATTTCATCCTGAAGAATTATCAACCCTTGGAGAGTGGGAGATAGTGAGAATGTAAAGAAAATATATTGTAAACTAATGATTATATCAAAACGCGTACATGATACATATCAGGAGAGAATTCACATTCTTAAATAGAAAAACTACTTAACAGAAAAACACTACGGTAATCACTGCCTAGCATGACGGTTGACAAACTGACGCCTTGCCACTCCCGTTCCAGAGAAGCCAAAATGCTTCACGTCGCGCAGCTTCAACATGGGAGTGAATGGTGAGATCAATTTCCAACATTCTCCCCTTTGATCTCTTTGCCAATTCTGACATCAGACATTCCAATCAAGTTCCGGAAAAAACTAAACTTCTCCTTTCTAAGAGACTTAGTTAAAATATCTGCTCGCTGTTCAATACTCGGAATGTGAATAACTTCCACTTCTCCGCTCTGTACACACTTTTGTACATAATGATAAAATTTTTGATATGCTTGGACCTACTATGAAAAATTGGATTTTTCGCAAGATCAATGGCCGATTTGTTGTTGAAAAATATTCTTACTGGCTTCACGCTTTTTCCAATGAGTTCCGTGATAAGATCGGCCAACCATACTCCTTGGTAAGCAGTGAGAGTAAGTGAGATATACTCGGCTTTGCACGAAGAAAGATAAAAAATTCTTTGCTTTTGTGACATCCAAGTCACGATGTTATCGCCCAAGAAGAAAAATGCACCCGAGGTGCTTTTCTTGTCAACCAAATCTCCTCCGTAGTCGTTGTCATAGTATCCTACAAGAGACAGCTCTCTGCCTTCCTTGTAACTCAAACCAAGATTCAGGGTCCCTTTTACATACCTTAGGACTCGTTTGGCACTTGTGAAGTGCTCATTGGATGGATTTTCCATGTGCCTGCTCAAGTATCTTGTGTGCATCAAATACCTCAGAGATCCCATCAAGCTTTTGTAGGTATTCGAGTCCAAATTATTCTCGGAGTCGTCTTGATTGAGCGTCGGCTTCACTTCGAGTGGTGTTTGAGAGGAATTGCATTTAAGCAAATTGAAGTCGGAAAGGATCTTCAGAGCATATGAACTTTGTGCGAGTGTGATCTTCCCTTCAAGCTAATTTACTTGAATACCTAAATAGGACTTTAGAAGCCCGAGATCAGTCATATCAAACAAGGATTTCATTTTACCCTCGAATTCTAAAATCCTCTCTTTGGAAACACCTATATATAATTTGAAAATCGTCAACGTAAACACCTATATATAATCGTCAACGTAAACACCTATATATAATTTGAAGAGATTGCTTGGATTATAGTAAACCGCAGGTTTGTGATTGCTTCTGATTAGGCCCAATTATAGTAGGCTTTTGTCAAGCTTTGAATACCAAGCTCTAGGAGCTTGTTTCAATCCATACAAGGCTTTCCTTAGCTTGTACACATGATGCTCTTTTCTAGGGATTTCATATCCCTCTGGTTGCTTTACATAGATTTCCTCCATGATTTCACCGTTAAGGAAGGCTGACTTTACATCAAGATGATGGACTTCCCATCCATAAAATTCTGCAAGAGCTAGGAGAACTCTGATTGTCTCCATCCTAGCCACAAGAGCAAACACATCAGTAAAATCAATTCCATACCTTTGAGCATACCCCTTCACAAATAATCGGGATTTATGCTTGGTGAGCTGTCCCGATGAGTCTTTTGTGAATTGTGGGCAGTCCTTTGACCATATTCTTAGAGGATAGGATCATGAGAGAGGCTAAGTTCAGATGTCCATACCTCTTATGCCATAACCAAGTGCGATCTTAACTGATTTGGAGGCAATGCTCAATGATATCTAACTTCAATAGGTACAGTCTTCTTGAGTTACCTCTGAACCTTGGTCATGAGAATTCCTCTGTCATCATGGATAGTTAGAAAGCCTTAGTGAAGGCGGATATTGTATCCTTCATCATCCAATCTACCGAGACTCAGTATGTTAGCTTTTAAAGACGATTTATACAAAACATTTCTCAGAGTAATGAGAGTATTGTCTTTAGAATTTCGGATGATCTTAACCTGGTCTTGGATGGAGATCTTCAATGGAGATCCTTTGATTTCGTCCGATGCTTCTATAGCCATAAGGAGAGTTGTTTCTTTCTCTTCTTCATCTAAGTGAGCTTTCTCTTGAGAGTCTTTTTTCGGTCTTTCCTTCTTGAGCTTTCTGCATTCATTTGCAAAGTGCCCTTTGCCTTGACAATTGTAGCAAGTAACCTTATATTTATCCTTAGGTTTTTCATCTTCATCCTTGATAACACATAAATCTATGACCTTAATTCTGAATTTTTAATGAACATTTGGCTTAAAAGGAATATTTTATGTGTTATTATAATTAAAATTGCTTAATTTTGCTTCATTATGATTTTATGATATTTCCTGGTTTTTATAATATTTTAATATCTCTCTTCGATTATAAATGGGCAAGGAAATGAATTTTGAAAGCAAAATATATCTTTATTGGGATTTTATAAATGATTAAACTGAATTTTGGAGGATTTTCTTGATATAGCTTGAATTATCTTAAGGTTTTTTGCGTATTTATCAATAACAGGGGCATATATGATATTTTGGGTCCTCAGAGGTAAGTCAAATAGCCGCCACCAGATCGCGACATGTGTCGCAATCTGGAAGCCTGCGTTATTAAATTAATATCTTCATTTTATTTTTATTTTAATTGCTGACTTACCCATGAAGATGATGTGGAGGCGTCGTCATCTTTGACGTTAAGGAGGAAGGAGAGAGAGAGACGTGGCGCTCTCTCATTCGATGCAGACAACCTTTCTTTTTCTTGTCATTTTCGACCATTTTGTCGTTTTGTCGTTTGCGTTTTGTCATTCTCGTTTCCGTCTTGTCGTTTTTCCGTTTGCATTTTGTCGTTCTCATTTCCGTCTTGTCATTTTGCCGTTTGCGTTTTGTCGTTCTCGTTTCTGTTTTGTCATTTTGTCGAATCGAAGTTTATATTATATTATATTTTATTTCATCGTTCTGGTATTCCTCATTTTGTCGTTTCTTCTTTCGATTTTGTTGTTTTCCTCTTGAGCTTAATAAGAGAGTGACGTGGCGCTCTCTTATTTGCTCTAAATGAGGAATTTGTGGCGAAACTAATCGGCGCAGATTCCTCTCAGCTAACGATTTTCTGTGGAAATAAAATACTAATTTAATTTCTACTTACCTGCGCAGGTGAGGCGGAAGTCGCGCGCCATCATCTTTGACCGTGAAGCGAGAATAAGAGAGCGACATGGCGCTCTCTTATTCGCGCTAAATGAGGAATCTGCGGCGAAAGTGAATCGCCGCAGATTCCTCTCATCTACCTTTTTTGGATTTATTTAATAGTTAATTACCTTGCAGGTTACGTGGCTGAAATCAGATGGCCGGCATGATGACGACATGGCACGATCTCAGGAGCTGGATGACGGAGGACTGCTGATGCTGGAGGACACCCGATTGACGGCTAGAAATGCTCGAAAGAGAAAGGTTGATATCTCACGATCTAGCCGTCCGATCGGGATGAAATTTTGAAGGTAGGCTAATCTCACCATTCTCTTCCCATCTGCACGGTTGAGATTTCCATCGGACTCCTGAAGTTCTCGAAAATCAATCTCAACCGTCAGATTGGGAGGAAGCCCTAATTCCTAAAAGTTCTCCTCCTCCACTCCGAATTTTCTTGTCTTTTGGCTCTCTCTTGACACCAGGTTACCAGCAGGAAAGGGGGAGAAGCTTAGGCCCAAGCTAGGCATCATTAGATGCTCGAGTTTGTTCTGGAGAAGGAGGACAAGAGGAGTGACATCGTAGCAAATCAAGCATCACTCGGCCTAGGATTGGCACCAACATGGGGTTTGTGGGAAGATTCTGAGGAGGGATTCTTTTGTAAGCCTTTTCCATGGATAATGTAGGACTTTTTATTCTATTTTAATCGTAGGTCATTGCATTTTTTTCCACAAATGATACCCAAACCATCTCATTTATCTCTATACTATTTCACCTCTCTTTTCTCCCCTTCATCATTTTCTCCACCTTCAATCAATCTCTACCCTTCTAATTCTCATCTCTTCTCCTCTAATTAGAACTATAGAAACATAATCTAACCAATTACATCCATTATCTCTATAAAATTCCTCTTCTAACTTCTAATATTCTCCACTATAGGAATTCATCCCTTATTCTACTTTCATCTCAACCCTCATTAACTAGATTCCCTCGGGATCTAACCTTGCTTACTACTGTCCTAAGTGAGGTATTATAAATGTATTGCATGAATTAGAACACAAAAAAATGATATAATCAAACCGAGTTTTAGTTCATCAATCCTCTTTAGAGTTTCAAGAATTATTTCGGCTGTGACCTTCGCCACGTCCTTGTCCACGGCCTCTACCGTTTGAAGAATCATAGTCCTTCTTTTTCTCCTTGATAAAAGCTTTGGCCAGTAGAGCTTTTTCTTCTCTCTTGACCACATGAGCTTTGACCTTATCTTCATGCACTTTTAGAGTGGAAATCACTTCTTCAAGAGTGATCATCTCAAGATCTTGAAATTGTTCAATCGAGGTAGTTATAGCGTCAAGCTTACTAGAGACGGAACGTAGGAGCTTGGTGGAAACTTCCACATCGGTGATCACTTCTCCAAGGGTTCTTAATTCATTCACTACACAGGAGAGTTTTCTGAAGTAGTCGAGAAAGAGATCATCATCATCCATGCTGAGATTCTCATAATCTCTCTTCAAAGATTGAATCCAAGCCTTGAGAATCTGTGTTACGCCTCCACTCTTCACTTTCAGAGTGTTCCACGTCTGCTTGGCTGTTTTCTCGACATCAAGTTCACGCGTGACCTCATCAGAGATCGTGCAGAACAAGATCAACTTAACTTGCCGATCTTTCTTCCTTGCCACATTCTCGGATTCGATGGCATCCCAAAGCTCAAGCCCTTGAAGATGTAGGCGCATTCGTGATGCCCATACTTGATAGTTGAGTTTGTTTAGGATTGGAAAGGTTTCGATTTGAGTCGGTTGATCGGCACTTTTCAATCGTACCGTAACAGCAAGCTCTTGAGATGAACTCTCTCCTCGTCGTGGCACCCTATGGAAAAAACATTGGATCACAATTGCTCTGATACCAATTGAAGAATTATCACCCCTTAGAGAGTAGGAGATAATGAGAATGGCAAGAAAAGATACTGTAAACTAATGATTATATCACAATGAGTACAGGATACATATCAGGAGAGAATTCCCGTTCTTAAATAGAAAAACTATTGAAGAGAAAAACACTACGGTAATCACTGTCTAGCATGACGGTTGATAAACCAACACCTCGCCAGTCCTGTTCCGGAAAAGCCAAAACGCTTCACATCGTGTAGCTTCAACACGTGAGTGAATGGTGAGATCAGTTTCCAACACATCCAGCACCTATTCATAAGAAAGAAGACAAAAGAAATGCTATAACGGACATAACAATTGTTGTTGACTTGGCCTTCTAATCCTTGTTATAACTCCTGCGATCCGACGGCCACACTCTGTTATCATCTCCCATCAATTGACCCATCACTTTTGCAATCTTCTCCGTCTTCACCACTTCCCTCTCTTCCTCCCTTGGAGTAAAAGTCTTCGCGCCAATATCCACGCCCACTCTAAGCATGACCACCACCAGCATCTAGTGGTGGAACTGGTCGGTGAACATCAACCATGTCACCCCCGGCATGCCTCGAGTGTATTTTGCGTACGTCCTCGGCGGTTACTCTAGCACCGCTAATGATGCTGCCGCTGGCATGCACTTTTCCTCTCGCTGTGCTTTGTGCTTACCAATTGCACGCGCTAGAGCTCCAGATCGATGCTCCACGGCGCTGCCAACCAAGGCATAAGAGGGAGAATTGTGGGAAGTGATCCTCCCATTCATCATGCCGCAAATGTGGAAATGAAACTTGTAACTGAAGACATTCAAAGCAGTCACAAAATTCAAGGTGGGAAATGCTGACTATCAGATTATGGAGTTTGAACATGGACCATTCAGACACGTGGAGGAAGTTAAACTACAAAACTGCCCTTTCGGCCTTATAAAGTCTGTGTTACTTTTTCCTTTTTTCCGTAGAGAGAGTCTTATGTGTGTGAAACTCTATATGTTTTAAATCAATGCATTCCTTGCATTTTCTTCCATCTTCTGCGTGTGTTTTTTAGTGTAAACGACTCAAGAAGAGTATTACTTGAGTCAGATAGATCCTACAAGAATCACTCTCTTCAAGCAAATGTACAAAACAGACCTGCCCCCCCTTGGGGTCCAGCCACGAAGACAACTTTTGTGGCCTTTATCGCACTCGACGCCTCTCATGAATCGATAAGGGTGTCCTCGTTGAGAAGAGAAACTGGCCTTACATGCCATGCCTTCCTCTTCACGACTTGCAGGAAATAATCAACGTAGTCTCGCTCTATCGCATAGAAGGTGTTCACTACGGCGCCGTAGCTCTTATCCTCGGCATCCTTAACCTTCGCAAAGAGGGTAGGGAAGTCGCATCTGATCTTTTCGCGGTAGGGGAGTTGGCTTAGGTGTAGCTCAATGGTGAGCGGACTCCAGGGGACCATAATAGGGTCACTTCTGCCATGGCATTCCCGGGGATTGATAATACTGGAAATGCAGAGAGAGAAAAAGCTAGTTCGGTGGAAGATGAGCCTTGGGCTTCCCATATTAACTGTCCAAGGTAAGAAAGAGTCGTAGATGAGTGCGTCCCGAGGGTGCTTTTTACGAGGTCTTTTGGATATAAACTCACATGTTTGATCATCCACGCGTGATCACAAGAGATCGAGAGATGAGGAAAAATCAATGAGAAGGAGAAAGATGGAGAAAAGAACAATTAAACAATCTATTCGCTCGATGAATTTTGCTACGCACAATTTCGTCATTCAATTGGGTAATTGATAGATTATCCAATAAGGTGAGGAGAGAGAAGGAAGTCTCCAACGACCTCTGCAGTGCGTTCTCGTCGCTCTTGACGTGTCTTCATCTAGACCGTCATAACTCTCCTTATTCAACGCTCATGCTTAAATCATAACTACCGAAAGGAGAAAATTGAAAAGAGCCGACGCCGAAGATGGAAGATCGTTGACGCCCGTAACTGCCACTGAGCTGGAGCTCCCACCATCAATCTCCTCTTTGCTCTAGCTCCTCCTCGGGAGCGTTACGTACAGCGATGCGACCTTGCATTTCTTGGAATTTCATCTTTCCAAGAGCTTTAGTAAATATATCAGCTAACTGATCTTCTGTCCGAATAAAACCAATTTCTATCTTCTTGTCTTCAACACACTATCGAATGAAATGATACTGGGTATCAATGTGTTTAGTTCGACTGTGGTGAACTGGATTCTTACTGAACGTAATTGCCGATTGATTGTCCACCATCATCTTCACTTTCATTTCTCCATTATTCATCAATTCACCGATCAGGCAATTCATCCATAAGGCTTGACAAGCAGCTGCTGTTGCTGCAATGTACTCTGCTTCACATGAGGATAGGACAACAATATTTTGTTTCTGCGGCGACCAACTGATTGCCATTCCACTTAGCAAGAAAATATAACCGGAGGTGCTTTTCCGATCACCTATGTCCCCTGCAAAATCGCTATAACTATATCCAATCAACTCAGAATTAAATTCTCCCTTCTTGTAGAAAATTGTGTAATCAGCTGTGCCTTTTACATATCTTATCGCATGCTTGACTGCATTGAGATGTTCATGTGAAGGCTTTTCCATGTACCTACTCAAAATCCCTACTGAATAGAGTAAATCACGTCTTGTGTGTGTAAGATATCTAAGACTCCCAATTAGACTCCTATAATTCGAGACATTCACTCTGTCACTTTTTCAAGTGGAGTGGAAACAACATTACACTTCGTCAATTTAGCATATTCTAGAATTTTCTGAGAATAAGCATTCTGAGATAAGAAAATTTAGTCATCTTCTTGCTTCACCTCGAGTCCCAAGTATGAACTCAGTGATCCTAGATCACTCATTTCAAATCTTAGCTTCATCTCTACTTTGAATGTCTTTATGAAATCTGTGCTTGGCCCTGTGAGAATTAAATCGTCAACATACACTCCCACATTTAGAGTGTCAATACCTGATTTCTTGAGGTAGAGAGATTGCTCATGATTGCTTTTGACAAATCCGAGGGAGATTAGGAATTTGTGAAGCTTGAAGTACCATGCTCTTGGTGCTTGCTTTAGTCCATACAGAGCTTTTCTCAGTCGAAGTACATGTCCTTCTTTTCCATTAACAGCAAAGCCCTTAGGCTGCTATACATAGATTACTTCTTCAATCTCTCCATTTAAGAAAGCTGATTTAACATCAAGATGATGGATCATCCATCTCTTCAAGGCTGCTAAGGCAATTAGAGCTCTTATAGTCTCAAATTAGACTCTAGGGGCAAATACCTCCTCATAGTCTACCCCTTTCTTCTGTGAATACCCTTTGACTACGAGTCGAGCTTTATGTCTAATGACCTCTCCCCGTGGATTCTTCTTCACCTTGAAGATCCATTTTAACCCAATTGGCTTGCAGTGTAATGGTGGAGACTCTAGCTCCTCGGTGTGGCTTCAGTCAATAGACAACATTTCTTCCTTCATGGCATGTCTCCATACTTCATCTTAGGCAGCTTCAGAGTAAGTGAGAGGTTCTTCATCAACTATCAAGCAAGTCTGCTCATCCAAAGGAATAGAACTAGTCGAAGAGTACAAGTCAGTTAATGACGTGTATCTCGGGAGGTGATTGTCTTCAGAATTACTTGGAGAAGAGAAATTTTTTTCATGTGGTGAGGTAACCTCTACCTTATCATCAACGCCTTCAAAGTCTTCTTCTAAACTCTGATCATGAAGGAAATCAAGTAAGAATGTAAAAGAATTTGTATCTTCACCTTGTTATGACCAAGTCCACTATTCTCCCTCTTCAAAGATAACATCTCGGCTGATGATAACTTTGAAGTTAATTGGGTCAAAGCATTTATAAGCCTTCGTTCCAAGCTCATAGCCTATGAAAAGCATGGGTTGACTTCTGTCTTGCACCTTATTCAAATGTCTTTTTGTATTTTTCACATGAACTATTGACCCAAAAATCCTCATATGATCTACTGAATGCTTTCTCCCAGTCCACTTCTTGTGAGGAGTTTGACCCTGCAAGGCTTTAGTGGAAGATTGATTAAGGATATAAACAACAGTCCTTCCAGCCTCTCCCCATAGTTCTCTAGGGAGGTCTTTGGCCTTTAGCATGGCTCGGACCATAGATACCACTGTCATGTTCTTCCTTTCAACCACCCCATTCTGCTGAGGTGAGTAGGGTGCAGTCAATTGGCTCTTGATGCCATGCTCGAGACAATACCTTGTGAATTTGTCTGATGTGAATTCTCCTCCTCTATCTGATCTGAGAGTTTTTATCTTCATTCCTTTCTCTATATATGCAAAAGTTTTGAAACGCTTGAAGGGTTCAAATGCATCAAACTTACACTGCAACATTGGCATCAAGGTTAGTCGAGAAAAGTCATCAACGATGAGAAGGAAATATCAGCTTCCTCCTAAGGTAGGCGGTGGTATAGGCCCACAAATGTCTGCGTAAATGAGTTCTAACGGCTCAGCTGCTCAGAAGGAGAATGATTTAGGAAATGGCGTCCTGTGGTGTTTCACGGCAATAAAATTTCGGCAGAGCTTAGTTGGCAGGTTGACAAGAGGAAGACCTTCAACGAGCTTCTTACTTGACATCTCCTTCAGCGTGCGAAAGCTGAGATGACCAAACTGAGAGTGCCATAGCCAATCTTTGGAATTGTCTTCTGTAGTGATCAAGCATTGATCAACTATATTGAGCTTCAGTAGGTAGATTCGCTCCTCAGACCTGTGTACTTTTGTGAATAAGCAACCATCACGATCAAAAATAGTTAGTTTACCTCCTACCATGGTCATTCTGCAGCCTTCTTCATCTAGGCGACCAAGATTGAGGATGTTGGCTGCTAATCGGGGAACATATAGCACATTGGAGAGCCGAAGTATTTCCCCATTCTTTTGATTGATCTCAATTGCTCCTTTTCCTTCAATCTGGATTCTTGTATTGTCGCTGAATTTGACAAATCTTGTCGTTGACTCATCCAATTTGCAGAAGAAGCTTTGGCAGCCTGACATGCGATTCATAGCGCAGGTATCCAAGTACCAGAGAGTAGGATCAAAGGATGCACCCTCAGATCCATGGAGAAGTAAGTCACTTACCTCTTCCACTATTGTCATAAGAAGAGAAGATGTTGCGGTCGTCGTATTAGATGAACTTGCCGCTGCCACTGCCGGGGTAGTTTCCGCCACATAAGCCTGATCATCACGCGACTTCTTTGTGCTCCTACATTCATATGCAAAGTGATCGTACTTTTGACAATTGTAGCATTGAATTACCGATTTGTCAAAGGGTTTCTTCTCCTTGTCTTCTTCACCCGGTTGATTGCGTCCTCGACCTTGGCCTCGGCGTCTTCCTCTACCACGACCATGATGTCTTCCTCTACCACACGATGAAGACTCCTCCTCTTCGTGAGACTCCCGTTCTTTAAGCCGCAACTCATGAACAGTTAGAGATCCGATTACCTCGTTGTGACTCACCTTATCAAGTTCACCATACTGCTCCAAGGAGAGAGTAAGGGCATCAAACTTGGCGGGTGTTGCTCTCACGAATCTGCACACATCCTCCTTATCTTCCATTGCTTCACCCAAGTTCCGCAAATCGGAGACGATGTGCGTGAATCTCATCGTGAAATCCACGACGGAGTCCATATTACCCGTGGTGAGTATCTCCAAATCCCTTCTAAGTCCATCAATGCGGGACTGAATCACTCTGTCCACGCCGAGATTCCGCTGACGCAGAATCTCCCAATTCTCTTTCGCAGTCTTCTTCGCATCAAGAATTCTGAGTAGGTCTTCAGGAACACCGCTTATGATCATGGAAAGCGCCTGACGATCCTTGTTCTTCGACGGGTTCTCACCAACAATCGTCTACCACAAATCGTGGGAATCGAGATATACCTCCATGGTCATGGACCATACGCGATAATTCATCTTCGACAACTTGAGAGACAGCGTCGACGCTCCCATTTTTCCATCCGCAGATTTCTTCGCCATTTTGATTCTTTGGAAGATTGATTAGCTCTGATACCAGATGTTGGAAATAAACTCACGCGTTTGATCATCCACGCGTGATAACAAGAGATCGGGAGATGATGAGAAATCAATGAGAAGGAGAAAGATGGAGAAAAGTCCAATTAAACAATCTATTTGCTCGATGAATTTCACCACGCACAATTTCATCGTTCAACTGGGTATATAGATTATCCAATAGGGTGAGGAGAGAGAATGAAGTCTCCGACGACCTCCGCAGTGCACTCTCGTCGCTCCTGACGTGTCTTCATCTAGACTGTCATAACTCTCCTCATTCAACGCTCATGATTAAATCATAACTACCTGAAAGAGAAAATTGAAAATAGTCGACGTCAAAGACAAAAGATCATCGACGTCAATAGCTATATCTGAACTGGAGCACCCACCATCAAGGTCTTCTAACAAATGGCGGAGAGAGGAGGTTATGTGCCCCGCGTCCATCAATTGTGCTGCGCTTAAGTTGAAAAAAGATTGCACCGGAAAATCGATAGCAGGAGAGGACCATTCAAAGAGGAGGATACAGTGTAGATATATGGCATATGTATAGTGAATAAATGAATATTGAAATAAATTTATCGACATTAATATTCATAAAATTAATAAAAATTAAATAAAATCCACTAATTAAATAAAATACTGATTTAGAGCTAGAAAGCTATAAGACATACTTTATATGTCATTCTATTTATTATGAATTTCTATTTAAAAATTTCACTTTTATTTATGTTTTTAATAAATATAATTTTCATTATTACTTCATTTATAGTAGTTATAGTCCATTACAATGATAATAAACAGCACAAACTATACCAATATTTAGTTGTCTTAAATATTGAGCAATTGATCCCAAACTAATGAAAAATCATGCCAAACACTGGACGGTTGATCCGAAGTTCAATAAATAACATATATTTTGTGCTGACTAAGTATAGTTAGAAGCATTAGCTAATAGTCTCAAACCGTTTTGCAGCAGGAGTAGCCCGGTCTACCTCCTGGCGAAGTCAGAAGTTGTAGAGGAGAATTGTAAAGGTGGAGAGGCTGGCTGTTGGCCTTGGGAGGTTCTTTGTAAGATTCTCCCCACACGTTGAGAAGAGGAGCACTGTGCTCAGGAGTTGTGACCTCTTGTATTCCTCTTCTCTTTATATAGTGTGATGTAGGACACACATCAATAGAACCTCTCCCTCGACGGAGACGGCAGAGAGCCAGCGGCACCGCCGAGGGAGAGCACCCACGAAGGGTGAAGCTAAAAAAAACTCTCAAGATAAACTATCTAAAAATCTAAAACTTTTATTTTCTTCTTGATTCATCGTCCTTCTTTTGGGGGGATCCCCTTCTCCTTATATAGGAGAGGGAGTAGGGGACCCCTTAATAGGCCTAATACATGACCCACGGAGGCCAGTTACAAAGACACACACATAAATGGCCCACTAATCATACTTAGGCCTGGCAACTAAAACTAACAAACTGAAAACTAGCGGGCAGACTAGTAGGCTGTCACGGCTTGATCAGCGGCGACAGGCTTGATCGGCGGTCACAGCTCAATCAGCAGCGACTGGCCTGATGCATATGATGGTCCCCCATCATCCTACTAGAGTAGGGAGAACTCGACTCCATCGAGTTGAGGAACGAAAGGGACCACGGGACCTGATGCAGGACACGGTGGTGAAAACCCTCGTGCCTGATCAATGGGACTGAGGTTGACTGGAGGTAGCCGGTCAACCCTAACCTATGGGTAGTCGAATCCTAGACTCTAAATACGACTTCTAACCTAAACCTAAGTGCAAGCTGGCGTACCAATCAGCTGAGTCGACTCGGTGACCCGGAAACTCGCGATGATGGATAGGGTGAGATCCTCTCGATCCACGTCCGGGAGGCGTGGAAATCGCTCGTCGTGGAGTAGCCGCGTCGGTGCAGCCACGCTCGGTGCCGGACCTGACGTACGCGTGAGAGATCTCGATCCTATATCCGCTCTATCTCTATCTACGCCGTCCCGACGGCAGTGGGAGACGAGTAAAGGAAACGCTTCGAAAAGTAATTAAGCTGTGAAAGGGGTTGGAGCAAACCTGCAGGGGGTGCGAGCCCGGTCGCCTAGGGCGAGGAAGTTGTCGGGCGCAGCGAGCGATGCTCGGACACCGGGACGCAGTCGGCGACGAACGGAGAGGCGGTCGGCGCAGGGCGGAGTGACGATAAGACAGTGAGCCAGGGCGAGCGGGGCGAACACGGGAGGCGGGAGGTGGCGTCCGGGGTCGACTCGGGGCGGGTCGGACGGTCTGGAACGACCCGGGCGTCTCTGGGCCGGTCTGGACCGGCTTGGACTGGTTTGGGCCGGGCTCGCGGGCCGGGCTCGGCCGATCGGGCCGGGGCTCGCCTCGCCGATCTCGGCCGATCCGAGCGGTCTGGGATCTGGGCCGTACGGGCCAGTCAATCGGTCTGGGACCCGGGCTTAGGCGGGCGAGGCGGTCCGGACGATCTGAGCCGGACGGAGTCGGCCACGGGTTGGGCCAGCTTGGACTGGTCGGCTGGGGCGCGGCCTGGCCCTGGCTCGGGCTGGTCCCCGTTGTGGTCTCGGGCTTGACCAGGCGGCGCGGTCCGGCTCAGGCGGTTCAGCTCGATCTGGGCGACCCGATGAATCGGGCAGCCCGGGCGACGGGTTGGGTGCGAGAGGGTGGGGACGATTCCCGCTGAGTCAACTCAGCGGGAATCGTTCATTTCTTCTTCCCCCAATTAGGGTTTCCTGTGGCGATTTGGGCGGCGCGTGGCGATTCCGGCGTGGGAGCGAGGCGAGCCGGGCGGCGGGTCGAGAGAGGAGCCGGGCGGCCGTCCCTGAGGCGGAAAAAGGTCGAGGGGTCGCGGCGATGACGCGGAGGCGCGCGGACGACGCGCGCTGGCCGTCGACGGGATGTTGACGTCGACCAGGGGCGAAGGAGGCGGTGTCTTGGCGCGGAGACGACGTGGAGCTCGGCGGCGGCGGGTTGCGACGGCGGAGGACAAGGTTTGGACGTGGAAGGAGGGCAACCCGTGGGAATAGGAGTGGGAGGCGGCGGCTTTGGAGGGGGTTCACCGGAATTGGTGGTGGAGGAGGAGGTTGAGGTGGATTGATGGTCCGTGGAGGGGGCGAGTAGAGGGCGAAATCGTGGGAGGAGGATGATCGGAAAACGGCGATGGGCGGTTCGCCGGAGAAGGATGTGGAGGGAAGCGGACGTGGGGAGGATGAGAGGGATGTGGGAGGTCCGTGGAGGGGGATGACCCGGAGGGGATGGCGGAGCTGCGCCCCGGCGGCGGCGGCGGCGTGGCGGCGGCTTGAGGCGGCGGCGACGGCGGCGGCGGCGGCTGGAGCAACAGCAGGGATATCAGCGTGGCCGGGCAAGGAGTGGCGGCGGTCAAATGCCGCGGCGGCGGCGGCGGCGGCACGAAGGCGTGCGGCGGCGGCGGCGGCGACGGCGGTTGGACTCCTTCCCCGGCCTTCCGTGAGCAGTCACTCGAGATGGAGGAGACTCCCTTCTTTTTCTCAAATGACGGCTAGGGATTGTGGGGGGGTCCCTTCCCCTCTTATAGAGCCCTTGTTGGGCCAAGAGAGGAAAGGGCCCACTTGAGGCCCACAACCCACACCCATACTCATAGAAATAGAATAAAAGGTTCACAAAGAAGAATGGGCTTCACAAATGGGATCCCGAAAAGGGAAGAACCCACCCGGAAGCCTAAAGGGAGAGAAGAAATAAACGAGGACCCGCTTAAACACGTGCGGGTCAAAAGATCCATAATAAAGAAATAAAGAAGTAAAGATAAGCGGATAGATCCGCGCGCGCAAAAGGGCTCCTCCGGCGCCGTGGTATCGTGTCTTGGTGGCGACGGGGGTCGTACGCCACCAGGACCCCACGAGGAATCCAGGGCCGGTCGGCACCAGCAAGGAGGTCTGTGGGAAGACCTGGGCTGGCAAGAGCCAGCAGGAGAGGGCAAGGGGCCAGCTTGGGCTGGTGAAGTGGCCCAACAGAAGGCCCGTGAGGGACTTGGGCCGGCGAGCGCCTGCTGGAGCGGCCAAATGTACTGGGGGCCTATTTGGGCCAGCAACGAGACCCACAAGGGGTTGATGGGGCGGGCCAAGGGGGGGGCCACGTGGTAGGCTGCCATTAACTTTCGGCGCTAGCAGGCGGCAGCACCGGCTGTTTGGCACTTGACGTCGGCGGTTGGCTGGCGTACCAGGTGGTAGGGCAGGATATGGCCACAAGAGACTCTGCCAGCCGACAGCGCGGGCCGCGAGGCGGCTGACGCACGCCGCCTAACATGTAGCCCCATAAGGGTGATGTGGCAGGGTGCGGTTGGCCAGTGGGCTGACACAAGCAGCAGGCGCGGGCCGTGAGATGGGCGGCTTCACTACGGCCGGGCGGCGTGGCCGCCTGGGGTTGGCCAGAGCCCTAACGCATGAGCGGGCCACGAGGCGGGCGTCTTCAATGCTGTTGGGCAATGTGGTCGCCTGGTGGTTGGCCGAGGTCTAACATAGGCAGCGGACGCGGGTCGCGAGGCAGGCAGCTTCAATGCCGCTGGCAAAGTGGTCGCGTATGGTTGGCCTGAGGCCTGACGCAGGCGGCGGGCGCGGGCCGCAACGCAGGCGCCTTCACTGTCGTCGGGTGATGTGGCCACCAGTTGTTGGCCAGAGGGCTGAGGTAAGCGGCGGGCGCGGGCCGCGAGGTGGGCGGCTTCAATGCCGCTGGGCGACGTGGCCACTTGTGGTTGGCTAGAGGCCTGACGCAGGCGGCGGTCACGGGCCGCGAGGCGGGCAGCTTCACTATCGCCGGGCGACGTGGCCACCAGTGGTTGGCCAGAGGGCTGACGCAGGCGGCGGGCGCGGGCAGCGATGGCGGTGGCTTCGTTGCCGCTGGGCGACGTGGCTGCTTGTGGTTGGCCAGAGGTCTGACACAAGCGACGAGCGCGGGCAGCGAAGCGGGCGGCTTCACTATCGAGGGCCGACGTGGCCGCTTGTGGTTGGCCAGTGGGCTAACGCAGGCGGCGGGCGCGGGACGCGAGGTGGGCTGGCTTTATTGTCGCTGGGCGACGTGGCCACCAATGGTTGGCCAGAGGGCTGAGGCAAGCGGCGGGCGTGGGCTGCTAGGTGGGCGGCTTCAATGCCACTGGGAAACGTGGTTGCATGTCGTTGGCTTGAGATCTGACGCAGGCGGCGGGTGCGGGCCACGAGGCGGGCAGGCCGTTTGAGCCATTTTGGGTCATTTTGGGGGGGAGGGGGGCTGGCCCTGGAACCTTGCTCGCTGGTGGGGTGGCCCGGCTGATCGGCCCGGACCGGTTCACGCGGACCGGTGCGGGAGACGGGGGCGGCCAGGCAAACCCTAGCCACTCCCCTCTACCGCAAGATTGCGGTGGCGGGCTCGTTCAGCGGCCGTAGTCTCGGTCGGTAGGCCGGCCACGCCTAGAGCGGGACAAACCGAGGCAGCCGGAGGGGCCGAAAAGCGGCAGGACGTGGCCGGAGGCCCCGGAAGCACGGTAGTGGTCAGAGGCCCCGGAAGCGGCGGTCGCCGACGGAGGCGCTAGAAGAGGTTGTAACGGCTGGAGGCATCGGAAGCGGAGGCGTCGGAAACAACGGAGGCGCCAAAAATGCCAGAGGCTTTGATACCAATTTGATGTAGGACACACATCGATGGAACCTCTCCCTCGACGGAGATGGCGGAGAGCCGGCGGCACCGCCGAGGGAGAGCACTCATGAAGGGTGAAGCTAAAAATTAACTCTCAAGATAAACTATCTAAAAATCTCAAACTTTTATTTTCTTCTTGATTCATCGTCCTTCTTTTGGGGGGATCCCCTTCTCCTTATTTAGGAGAGGGAGTAGGGGACCCCTTAATGGGCCTAATACATGACCCACGGAGGCCAATTACAAAGACACACACATAAATGGCCCACTAATCATACTTAGGGCCTGACAACTAAAACTAAAAATGTGAGAACTAGCGGGCAGACCGGTAGGCTGTCATGGCTTGATCAGCGGCGACGGGCTTGATCAGCGGTCACGGCTCAATCAGCAGCGACGGGCCTGATGCATCGGATGGTCCCCCATCAGAGTGATTCATCGGGAATTCAGCAGGGGCTTCTTTGTCAACACTACACTTGGTTTCTTCTTATATTGATTCTTACTTTTGAGTTTTGCTTATTGCTCTTGGTTCATTTGTGTATTTCCCGTCATCCTCGCGCCTCAGTCGCTATTTACAGTTATATGTGAAGGCAACGGTGTCATGATGAGACGGAGGTGGCGATATGACAGTCAACCTTTGTCTATATCTGGTTTTAAGAACAGTTATTAAGAAAGGGGACATATTCTCTGCATCCTTCACAATTTTTAGCTCCATGATGGCGACGCACTGTCTACACTTTTGCACAAATTCAATTGTGCATTTAACGGTGGAGCTGTGAGTCAAACAGACCATTCAGAGACGGTAATAACCGTAAGGCTATTGGTTTCCCCGACGCCCTTGAATTGATCCATCATAGGAGACCTTATCAACGATTCTTTGGATAAGGATGCCTTAATGCCATCACGTAACTGTCATCTCGACCAGCGATAAAACTGACATCAGAGCACGCCTGGTTGAAGTGATTGATGGAGATGCTCCAGCTCAGCAGCGGGTACGGGAGCGACGACGTTCCGCTGACATTACCGCAAACACGTTGGCGCTTGTTTCTGTTACAGGTAGTTAGTGTTTAATCGGGAGTGTTGGATAAGGGAGTTAAGACGGCCAGGATGAGGCCACATCACGAGCGACGAAGACGACCTGCAGAGGGCGTTGGAACGACACACTCTCTCTCCATTTCCTATTGGACGGGATGTTTTATAAAACATCTCGATGTGTTCGATGAAATGTCATCGCGTGGCGTTTGAAGTTTCTCCGCAAAATCAATTGAAGTAGTTTGTTTTTATCTTCTCTCATGATCTCTCCCTTACCTCTACGATCGCGTCGGAGAGAATTCGACGACTTAGTTCTTGTTTTTCTCCCAACAGTGATGCCTCCCTCTCGAATAGAACGCACTATATCCTCATGCTCAGTGAAGTAATGTTTATCCGGATTAGAGCATTAAGTCAGCAAGAAAAATGACGGTTCAGCAGTATATCTGCACTCTCTGTCTAGCCTTCCGATTGAGATCGTATTGAGGATCGTAATTCTTGGCATTTAATCATTGACTTTGCTCTCTCTTCTGGATAGTGCTGTAAAATTTGGACTAAACGAGTCTGACAAAGAGTTCGGGAGGTCAACATCAATTTTGACTTTCTTTTGAGTTGATTACCGAAGCTGCAACGCAATGGCGGTCAGTTTTCTCGCAGCGCCCTGCTCGTCCGCATCAAACATCATCCGATAGCGTCCGCCATATTTCTGGCCGTATTAACTTTCCGAAGGACGTGATATGTTCACACAGCTGCTACGAGGCGACGGCTGGTAGTCGAATGGAAGGTGTTGACTTTTACGCAAAAAAAGAAAAGAACTTGCATGAAAGGCCCTGTATCCATTCCTAAGGTCAGAAATTTTAGCAAGCAAAAAGGAAAATGACGGCTAAGATCTTGGATATTCGTTATGCCTTATCTACTGCCATTAACTGGGCCGCCTCCCAACTGTCCACGACCCAGTTATTTTATTCAGGGGTGCGATGGCCTACAAATATTCCCCAAAGGCCTAATCTCTTCTCATTCTCAAGCCAAATCCCAAAAGTCCCAGCGTTCTCTGTCGTTAGTCATTCCTATCCCCGACGAGATGGCCACCAAGACTCAGTTTGCAGCAGCCTTCCTCCTCCTGGCTATGATGAGCTCCTCGTACGCCTCTGCCCAACTCCTGACATGTCCGATTGTGCTTGTTAAACTTTGGTGCGGTCCCATCAGCATCGTTCCCATCGTCGGCTTGTTATGCTGCAGTTTGTTCAGCAACCTTACGCCCAACCAGACTGCGAATTGCCTCTGCCAGGCTTTCAAATTTCCCCTCTTTCCTGTGAACCCAGCCCTTATCCCCTTCATCAATAGCATTCTCATGAGATGCGGAAAGAACCTTACCATCACCGCTTGCCCTTAACCGTTCTATGTTACGTCGCCGAGGCGTCGTCTACTTACGTAAATGTTGTTATATCAATAAGGACAGCTCCAATGTAGTGTGTTTGAAAAGGTTCTCATCTGTACGTATCATCTTGCTTGCCAAACCTATCCCGATGCTTGAGTAGAAAAAAGGCTGGTGTCAGTGAAAGGGAGCAGCCTCTTTGTGTGGATTTTTATGTTTTTATTCGCGTGCATAAAGAATTGCTACGTCTATTTCAACTTGTTGAATTCTCTATATTGATTTTTATAATTTTCTACTTTGGACCATTGATCGATTATGAATCATATGATCATCGATGTAGAAATATTATCCTTGAGGACATGTAGGGACGTGGAAAGATTTTTCTACGCATTATATATATACATATCTATATATTTATAAAAATTGTTTTTGCAATAAATATTACTCTATATTTATTATGAACATGGGTGTTGATGAAAGAAGAATATTGGAGGTTGCTATTGAAAAGAAGAAAGCTAATGAACGTTAAGAAAGAAGAGTTTCTCAAAATAGGATCATTATCTACGTTTAACCACTCTTAATCCAGTTGAAGGTCAGATCTAGGATAACCTGATTCAATCTGTGTCAAATTGTAGTCAATGATGGGACCAATTGGCATTTATGAAATCTAGCCCATCCGTGGAATCAATTGATCATATTCCATTTATCCTACCAATGGATTGTCCATTAATTGATTTAAATGGCAATTTGTCAATCTATTGGTCAGATTGACAAAAACATTCCATTCATGGCCATTCATGCAATCAAATTACATCCAATGACTAAAAGTAGACGTAATGGATCTCGATAATTGAATAATCCATTTGGGTCTTAAACTACCTGCCTTAGTTTGCAAATAAACCTTCCCAAATGTTGTTTTATCAATAAGGACTTAAATAATTGTAAAATGGTAGTCATATTCATGTATCCTATACCATGTTTAGGTTCTTATTAAGACTCTAATAATGAAATTATTTATTTCTTTATGGCTAAATATAATATTAATATGAACATGCGCTAGCATCATTATCTACATTGTGTCTATATTATGAGACTACCCCCCACTTGACTCCTAAGAAGTCAAATAGTTGAATTCTCATCTACCCCTTGGCTAAAAAATAACAGAAGAAGTAAAAATAGGATTTTATTCCCTGAAATAAAAATTCAAGATCAAATAAGTTTTATTTACATGATAAAAATCTGTTAGCCACTAATATCCAGCATGCAGGATCTTATCTCTATTGCCTGTAAGCTTTTTGGCGTCTGCCACCTGCCTTCTAGCGATGCCTTCTTGGCATCTTATGTCGTGCCATGTTGAAGCAATAGTCAAGATCTTGAGGTTTCTTTTGACGCTGACAGGTTTCAACTACTCAATGATTTAAGTTTATAAAATAAAACTGCCCAAAAAGGGGGAGGAGAGAGAAGGGTAGAGGAGGGAGGACTCAGAGAAGAGGATCTCAGAGAGTGGGATGGGGGTGGCGGCAATGAGGACATGATAATATAACAACAAATCAGTTGTAATACAAAAGGAAAATTCACCAAATCATACAAAAAAGTTGTAGCTGTAATTTATCTCATAGCTGACCATTGAATCTTCTTGACATTGTTTACCTAGCTCTTAATACACGTGATCTTGAAAAATTTCTTCTCTCACATGGACAAGATTTTGATAATAGATTTTGAGCAACTACTCGCATCAGAACATCCTTTGACCTGGAAAATATATTAAAAAGTTTATTAAATTTCTCAGTGATAAAAAAATAAATTCAAAAATCAACATGTATACGCACTTGAGAATTCCTTGAGGCTTTCCCCCTAAAGTAATAACCACGAAATGAACTCTCAACTCTAAATTGACATCAATTATGATTCATCATAATCTCCTCAACGGACTCAAAGGCTTCATCATTGATAATATCAAGCTCATCATCACTATCAACTCCCTTCTTATTTTCAAATCTTGCTGGTTGTAACCAACACTTTAGTGTCATTAAAGTGTCTATACTCTCTGTGTTTAATCTTGACTTGGTGTAAGTGATGATTCCTCATCTTGACGAGAAGAACCTCTCTGCCGGGGCACTAGTTGCACATATCGAGATAAAGTCTTTCGCAAGAATGGCAATCTTTGGATGCACTCGATAGCCAGCAACTTTCCACCATGTCAATGCATCTTCTTCCATGGTCGCTTGCTGCAGGTATGCAAAAAGCTCATTAATGTAGGATGTTGGATGCGTGGTGGTAGGTTTTGTCATCCAACTAACTCTAGAGAGAATCTTGTTACCATTGCCCTTTAAAATATTTGAAGAAATTAAATCTGGTTGAATTGTTTCAATGCTATGTAGGTTAGCTTGATTACCCTCGTCTTACGCCTCTTGTAATGCTTGGCAGATGTCGGCCTTCAAATTTTCATGATTGCACATTGGAATATAATTCAATTTCAGTTTCGGATCTAGTACTGTGGCCATGGCAAATACATTGTTGCCTTGCAACCTTTCCTCATACTTTGCCAACTTATCGGTCATAGCCATACAAGCTGAGATTATTGATTTACATTGGACATGTTATCAGTGTCCTAGTAACTAGACATTGATGATAGTCTCAAACTATTTATGGATGATTTGTATCCTTTGGGATCAAAATTTGGTGGCTATCAAGCTCACATAAAAAAATACTTCAAGTTTGTGTCAAAAAAGGTTGGTGTTGACTTGGGAAAAATCACACTTTGGATGAAAGTGGGAATTCTACTTTGGCTCCTAGTCTCATCAAAAGACCTTGAAGTGGACAAGGCCAAGATAGAGGTTATTGAAAATCCCTCTCACCCCATATCACTAAGAGATTTTGATGGGAAATATAAGATTTTAGCAAAGGTTTATATAAGAATTTTAAAAAGTCTCAAAACCATTGATTGCCCTTCTAAAAGAACAATTAGGACATATCGTTGAAGATGAAGGCTAGTAAACATTATAAACATTGAAGAGAGCTTCATTAGATATCCCCCATTTTAGGAATTCCTAACTGGGACTTACCTTTCTTGGTTGTGTGGGATACTTAAAATTATGCAATTGAAGTGATATGAAGTGATGACCATAAGAGGTAGATGGCCAAGAGCATCAAATGTTGGTCTCATCCTTTTTATGGCCCCCAAGTTTGTCGACCAAACACCCCCCTTTGACTACTATGATTCCCATGTCATGTCTAAATTTATATGATACTTAAAATATTACTTAAAATATTACTAGTTGCAAGTCAAGATGTCGAGTATTCCAAGCAACTAGTTCTTGATGGATATTATGTGGCCTACAAGCTAATCACACTTCCATGTCTTGTTTATTTTCATCAAAATCAAATTTATGCATTGCTATTCTTGTGTGATGTTACACTAAAGTCCATTAGTATATGAAATGACTATGTAAATTATAAGGAGATCATAAGTATAGTGGTCACTAGTCTTTAAACATATGTTTTGAAAATTCCTATTTGAGGGATATTTCAGAAGACCATTAAATTATCTATAAAGAATAGCTTTGCATGATTCAACTCATATGATGAGTATGATTGATTTGTGACCATCAATGTGGTGACACAGGATATAAAGTGGTTGCTCTGTAGAGAAAGAGTTCAGTGAATGTATTTGTACGAATTCGCAAATGGTATAATATCTAAATGTTAATTAGGTTGATTCATGTCACAGTTGTGTATGTGATCCCTTGACTTGAGACATGAAAGACATCTCGTGGATGGACGATCATGTTTTGACCATGACTTAAAAATCTATGTTTTGATTGTGACTGTATTATGACTTATCCAAAATGCGATATTTTAAAAATGGAATGAAGTCCTTGAAGGTGATTGACTCAAGATGTGATCTTTTTCCCTTTGTATGAGAGGAGACTGACTCAAAGAATGAGATGCAATGAATCAAGGAACGTGTTTTTGGTGATTTCCTTCACACATCAGTGCTAAGATGGTATAATATTTTAAGTGATTGGTTAGGGTTTCACACTTAATCGTATCCTAGGTTATTCATTAGTCTTGTGTAGAAAAATGATTATTATTATATAGTACTTTATGGCAATAAGGTTACATATAAGAGTTCTTATACAGTCCATATCACCTAGAGCATGTGGTGTAGCTGAGCACCCAATAGGCTAGCAGCTAGATCTATTGTATTAAATTGATCCTTGATTAATTATTATATGTGGTGATATAAATAGCTAATATGGATTACCAATATGATGGTATCAAAGTGGTGGGGAAACTAACTAAGAGGGGGGGGGGAGGTGAATTAGTTTGTTTGCTAGTATGTATGTTTTCTAAGTTATTTTGTGAAGATTCATTGCTTATCACTCTTTACTCTTCCTCATAGTGCAAAAGTAATTTTACATTGGTTGGGGGACCTAATGTCCCTTAATCTAGTCTCAAGTACTATCGCCTTAGAGTCTCCAATCTCACCAAATAAAATCCTCATCCGTACGCCCCACAAATAGGTTGTATGATGACTGTTTACACAGATTTAGGATTCGCCCCTGACGACGACCCTAACGCTCACCTTTACCTTGTCCTATGGCACTACCCCCTAGGTCTTGACCTCCTCAACTGCCGAACGCCCCTACTCCCTCGGGCTGACCTCCTCACGAGATCGCGCATCCCTGCAAACCGTGTCATGACTCCTCCGATTACACCGCTGACCTCTGGTAAGGTGACACTATACCTTCATATACCTCTTGGTCTTCTCGCTCTCGAGACTCTACTCCTCCTCGTCTTAACAAATGATATTTGCTTGATTCTTCTAAATGTGTATGTGTGTGTATTTTTGACTAAATGAGTCTAACTGAATGATTCTAACTAAGTAATGTCTAACAAGATAAAGTAGTCGTGTAAATAAAAGATAACAAGGCTCACAATGATGGGGAGTTGTCTCCTAACCCCCTAAATAACCCCTGAATAAATAGGTTGAGTTTGACTTGGGTTGACTTGACCCTAATGTTGACCTTTGACTCTGACTTTTAGGGATGACTTTGACTTTTTGAGGTTGATCGCTGACTTTACCTTTTATGGTTGACTTTGACTTATGAGGTTGACTACTGACTTTGACTTGTTGATGGAAAAGGTTTGACCTTCCTCAAAGGTTGACTTTTCTTAAGGGTTGTCTACTTCCTAAGGGTTGACTTCAAACTATTGGCTGATATGAACAGAATCTCATAACCTTAATATGTGATCAATATGATTGAATGTAATCAGATATATAAGTGAATGAGTAGGGTAAAGATCTACATCACTAACAAATAGATAGATGGACTGATAGATTTTTACTCTATAAGTGCGATGAACTATGATGCAATTTCTGCTATGATGGGTAAATTGGTTAATATCTAATCATGGAAGAACAGAAAAATTAGCTGATCGATAAACTAATAGAGTGAGAGGAGATTAAACTCCAAGCTGATAGAATAGATAGATGACGATAGGTATGATGACTGTTTTAAAAAAGGAAAATCACAATAGAAGATAGATCAAGTAAATTGATTAATAGATAAAGATAAGAAAATATAGAGATGAATCTAACAAGAGATAGATTGAGTTTAGATGACAGAAAATCACAACGAAGATTGTGAAATTATTTTACATGGATTGAGATGTGATCAAGAGCAAAAAACCAAATACATATATAAATATGTATAAATAAGTAAATAAATATATATAAATATATATAGAGGATATGATCAGATTCTAATGTAGAGGATGAGAGAGATAGATAGATCAATAGATACACATAATATACTAATATATAAAGATAGAAAGAGGTAGGAGACTGATAAATAATGAAGATTAGAAACATAAAATCGAGATGTAGATGTAGAGATTAAAACACATAAAAATGTGATGCTAAAAGAGGTGAATAGAGTTATATATCAACGAGGATTAATATCTGGAAAACATGAGGAAGTGATGAGGATAAATTTCAGAAAAGCGTCATGCTAATGGATACTGAAATGAAAATCAAGAAATGAAACTTGTAATAGTGGAGAGAACCGTCAATTGAAGAAGGAAGAATGGCAAAAACGATTCGTGAGACGCCCTGAACTTTATTGTGAGCTGTGGAAGAAGCTTTGGAAATCTTGACCACTGATTGAGAGCTTCTTCCACTATTCGTTGAGATCTTGAGAGACTTGGAGACCTTGAAGACCATGAAGACCTTGACTGCTGAGACAGAAGAACAAAACTCTATGTCGCACAGTAAAATCACTCGTGATAGCCTCTCTTATGCCCTAAGCCCCCACAAGACTTGGATTAAGGGAAAAGTCTTAAAAGAAATTTCTCTCTCTTAGGATATTTCTATTATAGTTAATTCTAATATAATTATATTATAGTTAATGCAAATGTATAGTTAATTCTAATAGGCAACATGTACATTAAGATATAAATATATATGAATATCCTAAGTATTAACTGGCCTAAAAAAGATCCAATTAGATTAGTTTATAACTAATAACCAAAAAAATAAATTCCTACAATGATGATATTAGAAATTAATTTAAAATGCAACTAGTCCTGAAAAATATAAGACAATGCCTAAGTTCCTCAAGCACATTAATAGGGTTTGTCCAAAATAACATAAATTAGAATAACAAAAAATTTGGATTTATATGGGGTAAGAGAGTTAGCTAGAATAAGAAAAGATTTAAATTGGTTTTACATGAAATTTTTATGAGATTAAATAAACTAAACTGATCATGCTGACACATCAATTCAAAAGGAGTACCTACATCAAAATCCCTAATGCTAACACAACATGAATTATTGGGTCTATAGAGATGCTCTATTTGGCTCTTTATCACTCTCTTGACCTTTCTCACATTCTAAATCATCCTCCACTCCTTTTTTTTTATTATTATCTTAAAAGACTCATATGGATTGCTCAAGTTCTCCACATTCCTAAGTTGGGAAATAATATTCATATCCTCCCTCCCCTAAACTTATTATGATCATCTAAAAACAAAGGCATACCACTATCTATAGAACATAAAGTTTTAGGATTCACAAGAGGTTGAGTTGGGATTTGACGTGGATAGTATTCATATTGACTAACTTCATCCAATTTACTTTTCATCTTCTCATTTGTTTACTTTTGGTGAAATTCTTGCATTCCTTGCCCTCTTTTTAGATTCTTCATCTCTATCGTCATCTTTTTTGTGAGGTTTTTTTTGCTCAATAATCCTTTGCTGATTTTTCTTGTCCTCTTTCAATTCGGTAACAAGTTCCACAAGAGTTGTATTAGTTTAATCATTATGAGAATTTTGAGCAAAAAAGTCTTAGAAAATTGAGAAAAGGGTTGAGGTTGTTGAGTAATGAAGGGTTTTGGCTTAAAGCTGCTTTCTACTCCTTTGTTTGAATTTTGTCCTCCATATTTGCCTTTTGTGTTCCTATTATGTTGCACTTCATTGTCTCTTCCAAAGGCATTAAATGATTGACTAATTTTGACAAAATTCTTCAAAATGGTCATTAGATACTCAAATAAAAAAAAAAGAATCTGAAGCATCCTTAGCCTCATATATTGGTTTCTTGGCTTGTGATCCCAGCATAAAAGATTAAAAATTTTCCATCAACTCCTCCATTGCTTTACCTAGTTTCTCGATGCCTATATGCAATATTAACACTCTATTTAGGTGTTGAATTCATATCATTGTTAAAAACACTTTACTAGTTGACGGAACGAATTGATGTGGTCGTTGATTACACCAATTCTTGTCAAAACTAATCCCAAACTCACCAATTTTATCAAATAATCACGAATTAAGGAGTATAGTGGTCAATAAGAGTCGATTCCACAAAGAATTAAGATAATTTCAAATGATCTTTTGAAATTCGATCTAATCGAACAATGAATCATGGTGAAAAATTAGGGAAATTTATATTTTTGGAAAGAGGACTTAAAAATGAATCCACCGAATTAGAAATCACCAAATTTGGATCAAGATTCGTAGATCTATCATCAAGTGAATACGAGAGAAAATTTCTGAAATTGAAAATCGTAAAAAACCGAAATTGAAATTGACTAAAATTACAATTCAAAATTGAAATCTAAAACTAAACAAAGGTAGATTAGGAAAAAACACGATCTTGAACTCAAGATTGCGCTCGAATTGATCCAATTACTCACCGGATCAAAGGTTTTTCCTTCTCGAATTCAGACAAAGATCGTTGATGTTCAAGAGCTAATTTCTTCCTATTCTCTCATAAAATCTCACTTTTAAGCACTCTCAAGATGCATAAATGAGTCTAGAAGCGATTGGAAGCAAGAGATTTAAGGGATTTGGTGTCTAAACAGTTCGATTACTCGAGTTTCTGTGCAATACTTTACAATGTCGAAGAACACTTCTATTTATAGGTTGAATTGGGCGTAACCGTCTGATCGAGCCTTAAATCTTTTATCAACGGGTCTGATGAAACACACGATTGCGAATCGTTATAGTTAAGTCATGGCCGTTGGATCTTAGATGGACCATTGAGATGAAGACACATCGTGCACGTTATAAGTAACACATCAAACCATCGCCGATTGATCTTGATCCAATGCTCTAGATACATTTCGTAGGTTTTAATCTTAGCCATTATAACTCGTGAGATCGATGAATAAGATTAAATCATTTTAAAAAGATTCGTTGGCGAATAGGATTGCGCCACATAGTTCCCACCTTAAGTGATGATCGACAGTCACGATTAATTGCGCGATTGTGCGCTCCAGATGCTGCCACATCACCTGAGCAAAAATTAAAATCAAATAAATCCATTTTCAATTCAGAAAAGTTAAGAAAAAATCTGAATAAATTCTTAAAAATTAGAAAATTAATATCTTTTAAAATATAACTCCAAATTAATTCAAATTTATTTCATTAGATCAGAAATTAAATTTTATATCATTGTAAAAATTCAAATTCAATAAATAACAAGAGAATAAATTTCTATTTAAAAAATACACTCATTTCCTTTAGTGTTTAAAAGTTAGAAAAATATATGAGTGTAAATAAAATGATTTCTCATATAATTTGACCCTAAAAACTAATTATAATCTCAAGTAAAGATGAGTTATGAAAATATTTTCTTTGATTCATCATAAATAACCCTAAATTAATTTATTTTTAGATTATAATGACTTTTTCATAGAATGATAGACAAACACTAAAAAATATGATAACATGCATTAGAATGGAATGTCTTATGCCTTAATTTGCATTAATAATCATGTATTTTTATGTTAGTTACCATGTTCTCACTATTTGGCCTAATTTTCTATTAATCTTTCTTTGAATTTTATAGACACACTGGCATATGTGTATACGAAAGTGCATCTACTAGCTATATCTATCATACTTCACTCATTATCATTCAAATCCCTATAGATTTTTTCAACTAAATCTTAATATGGAATCCCAGAATGAGGGCACCTTCTATTCAAGTCCATAAACCTCTCCTAAGCTTGCTAACTTATTGCTACCTTCTGTAGACTCCTTGATTGCTCTTTAAAGGATATTTGTTTTTACCAAAAGAATAGAATTTTGTAAAGAAACACTTTTCTATCTCACTTCAAAAATTAAAATCTTATTCTATTCACTTAAACCACACTTTGGGCTTATCTTTCAATGGTATACAAAATAGTCTCCTCTTCAAATGCTCTTGGAACACTCCAAGATAATTATAAGTTATGCAAATAATTTCTAACTCCTTGAAAAATTCATAGGGCTCCTAACAAAGTGTGATTGCATGATAGTCAAATGCACACGTACATGTGTCAAAATAAATACCAAAATCACTTAAATTGAGGTTTTAATTAAGATTTAATTACAATATAGGTGAATAAGAGTCAAATCCAGAGAATTAGGAGAATTTCAAGAATCGAAAAATTCAATCAAATTGGACAACCAATTGAGATGAGAAATCTAGAAAATATTTTTAGAAAGAAGATCTATCCACATAATAAAAATTACTTGAATTTGGAATTGTATCCACGAAGAAATCAAAGAGTGAAGTAAGAAGAAGAAAATTGCACAAATATAGTGAGAAAATATCAAAATTTCTAAAAATTAACCTATTCTAGGCGATGAAATTAAAATCTAACACTAAATGACAAAATATTAGGAGGAAAACACACAATATAACCTAAAATCATGCTCAAAATGACCCAATTCATCAAAGGCTTTTCGTTTTGCTCTTAGAAAAATGGATCTTTGGAATTCAAGAGATGAATTCTCCCTATTCGCTTGACAAAATCTTGACTTCAAGCACTCCTTTGATGAGGAAATGAGAAAATTAGATGATAAAAGCAAGAAATTCAAGGATGCAGATGTCCAAAAGGTTTGATTAATCGAAACATCCAAGAATGCATACACCATCAAACAGAGAGTATAAATAAAGAAAAATTGGGCGTGCCCATTAGATTTGATGCTTGATCTTTGATCAACAACTCAGATGAAATTCTTCGATGTGAATCAATGTCATTAAGTTGAGACCACCATATCGAAGATGGAGGACTAGGATTTTTCTATGTTGCATGTGAGGAGGAAACATCACTTAATCGCATCCGCTTGATTGTGATCCAAACGCTTCATATCTTGTAGAGGTGCTTCGAATCTTGACCGTTATAATTCCTCGAATGAATGGCCAAGATTTTTGTGTTAAAAAAATAAGTCGATTCTGATAACATGCAATTTTGTACATGAATTTGCATGATTATTAATGCAAATTAAGGCATTAAATATTCTATTTTTATGCATGTTATCATATTTTAAGTACATTTCTATCATTTTATGTAATTTCATGTTATAATCTAAAAATACATCATTTATGGATAATTACGTATAATTAAACAATGTGATTCTAATCCTAATTATATTTAAGATTAGAATTATGTTTTCATGATTAAATGATAAGAGAAAAGATTTTTATTTGCACTCGTGTATTTTTCTAAATTTATTTTATAAGATACATGAGTGTATTTATTAAATTAAAATTCATTCTCTTCGTATTTTAATATTTTCACTTTTTATAATGATAGATAATTCAATTTCTGATCTAAGAAAACAAGTTTGAATTAATTTGGAGTTGTATTTTGAAAGCTTTTGAACTTTTCCAATTTTTAGGAATTTTCTGGAATTTTTCTGAATTTATTTAACTCTATTTACGATTTTTAAATAATTCAAAAGAATGAAAAATGTGTTTATTTACCGCGCGCTGACGTGGTGGAGCATCGCCATGTGGTGACACATGTACGCGTGTGACGAGACTAATTTCGTATGGTCGTTGAAATACACACGATTTAGTGTCAAAACAAAGTCCTAAACTTACCAATTTATGATTAATCAATTTAATTAAAGAGTATAATGGTAATTAAGGGTCGAATCCACGGAGAATTAGGGAAATTTGAGATATATCTTTGAAAATTTCGGTCAAATCGGACGATGAATTGAGATTAGAAAATGGGGCGATTTATGATATTAAGAAAGATAACTCAATTGAGAATCCACGGAATCAAAAATCAAGTGATTTGGATGAGAATTCGCAGAGTAATCTAAGTTTGAAAATGGGGTAGAAATTTGTATCATGAAAATGATTAAAACCAAAATTAAACTTAATGTACAATTCAAAATATAAAATTAACACTAAATGATGAAAGATTAAGATGAAAACACGCAATCTAACCCAAAGTAGCCTTTAAAATGATCCAATTAATCGTGGGATGCATGGCTTTTCATTCCGCGTTTTTGAAGACAAAATTGAAGTTCAAAGATGTGATTTATCTTCTCTCTCTCGATCAAACTTTGATTTCAAGTATTCCTTGGATGCGGAAATGCATTATGAACACAAGAAATCAAATGGCACATGAAATTGGTGTTTGGACAGTTCGAATTTCTCAAAATTTCAAGGGCACGTTCTTCTGTCGCGAAGAACAGTGTATTTAAAGGCAAAATAGGGCCTAACCGTCCGATGAAGAGGCACCTTGCGATCGACGGTCATGATCACGCGTCCTTTGATCGAAACGGTGCGATTATATCGCATCCGTCCGATCAACGATCAAAGATCAAGATGCGTCCATTTTATGCACTTTTGAAAGGATGCGTTACTTGATGGTCCATCGGATCTTCATCGTGCGGTCACGATGTGTCGAGGATTCCACCAATCGTAAGTGATCTCAACCGTTATAACTCGCGATCAACGGCTGAGATTATTTCACTTATTCCCATTTGAAGCACGTGCGGTGATTGATATCGGGTGGACCTCGTGTCCACCGCATCTACGCGCGATATTAACCACGAATTCCATCCGACGCTCCACGTTACGCCACGCGTCCTGCAATCACGAAAACAAAGGGAACATAGTCCCACACGGAAGAAATTATTGGAATTGACGTGTTTAAAATGTAGAGCGGACGTGACGGTTAGCTTAAATCCGAACTATCGGATGCTTATATGTACTATAACCATACTATTACGAATATATATAAATAGCACATGTCACATCTGTGCCACGTAAGCACTCGCGCGGGTCCGCATGGCGCTGCCACGTGGCCTTGCATGCCACGTCGCATCCACGTGGGCTCGCGCGAATATTACCCCCCTTTTTGCATTTATTTTAATTAATTTAACCCTTTAAAAATCGAAAATAAATTCATATAAATTCAGGAAAAATTCCAGAAAATTCCTTAAAATTGTAAAAATCATTACTTTCACAATACAACTCCAAATTAAGTCAAATTTGTTTTTCTTGGATCAGAAATTGAATAATCTATCATTCTAAAAGGTCAAATTATTAAATTAATAAGAGAATGAATTGTAATTAATTTAATACATTTATGTATCTAATTAAATAACTTTATAAAAATACATAAATGTTAAGAAAGATCTTTTGTCTTATATTTTCATTCTCAAAACATGATTACGATCTCAATTATAATTAGGATTAAAGATTATAATGTTTAATTATGTATAATAATCCATAAATTGGTGTATTTTTAGGTCATAACATGAAATAATACAAAATGATAGAAATATACTTAAAATATGATAACATGCCTACATTTGGAATGATTAATGCCTTTATTTGCATTAATAATCATGTAAATAAATATAAAAATAGCATGTTATCACACCCCCCAAGTTGAATAATTTATAGTCTCTTAGCAAATTTAATATGTAATCTCCTTAGAAAGTCTTTATTGTCCTTTGATCCTGCAACTAAAGAAGTGAAGTGTATCAATGTGTGATTACTTTTCATCATAGTGTGGACCATGGTGATCTAGATTCCATAACTAGGTTGACTTCCTTAGAGCATATTAGGGTAGTGCTCATCGGCTAATAGTCGAGTCAATATTCAAGTGTAATCGAGGTGAGCATATCTAAGTTCTGATGCTATGGGAATGAAAAGGTTCTCACACTCTCACGAGCAGATGCAATCCTCACCTCTCTAATTCTCACATCACTCTTTCACTCATTTGGAGGCTACTTGGTGCATTAGAATTCCCCTCAACTCTTCTTTCTCCCTTAAAGAGTGCATTGCAAAGGGATTTCCTCTTTTGGGATGCATCGTTATAAGGTAGCTGAAAGAGTAAAAAGACACTATTTCTAAAGGAATAACTTGGTTAAAAGCAAAATCAGCATGTAAACAAGTTGGATATTATATACAAAGAAAGGTACCACTGATGTCTAATTATTCTCCCAAGTGATGTGGATGATGATGGTAGAAAAGGATAGATAGAATTTGGTAGAGATGGTGTGGAGTAGTGAAATGGATGTACACATGGTAGGAATGGAATGGTATTGATGGTAGAGATAGTTTTCCCATATTTTTCCTTCTTTTCACTTTTCTTTATTCTTCTCTTCCTTTTCTCCTCCTTTTCTTTTTGTCTTCTTCTTTTCTTCTTTTTCATATTATCTTCTCTTTTTCTTCTTCTCTTCTTTCTTCTTTTTGTATATTGTAACTTTTTCGAGAAGAAAAAGATAACATTTGAAGACTTTACATAAAACAAGGATATGGAGGCTAATTTAATTTTTGACGAGAGTATTTAAAATTTCTGAAGTGTAATATGAAGGAATATTAAAGCCATCTGACAACTACGCCCAATTCACCTATAAATTAAGGCGTTCTTCAATTTTGTAAGACATTCTTGGATGTATTCATCAAATTGATCTATCTATACCTCTCCATCCTTGAATCTCTCACTTCTAATCTCTTCTAGACTCGTTTCCACGTCCGCGGAGCGATTAAAAGTGAGATTTCGTTGATCGATCAAGGAGAATTCCTCTCTTGAACACCGATGTTCGCTTTCAAAATTACAAAATAAATAGCCTCAATCAAGCGACTAATTGGATCATTTCGATTGCTATCTCGGGTTAGAAATCGTGTTTTCCCTCTAATCTATCGTCATATATCACCAATTTTTAATTTAGGATAGAATTTAGTTTAATTTCATTTTTAATTTCGGTTTTCAATTTTCCGATTCTCGGAAATTTCATCCCACTTCGCTCTTTGATTTCTCCGCGATTACTAATCCAAATCGAGTGATTTTTGATTCCGTGGATACATCTTTGAGTTATCTTTCTAAATCTACCATTTTCCCTAATTTTTCACCTCAATTCATCGTATAATTTGATCAAATTCCAAAAGATCTCTCGAAAATACCTTATTTCCGTGTGGATTCGACCCTTATTTACCATTATACCCCTCCATTCATTATTAAATCCTTAAATTGGTAAGTTCGGTATTATTTTTTACACGAGACCGTGTGAAATCAAGGAGCTCATGGTTTTGTCTCGTCAGCCGCCACCTCTGCGCGACGCGAAGTCTCGAGGCCAACTTCTTGTCTGTGCCGCCGTCCGTTGGGAAACCTACCCGTGTTGACCTATGTTTGTGTATTGATCAAGATTTGCCGCCGGCGGATTCTCCATGACAATTCCCTAGTCGGCTCGCTTCCAACACCTTCCATCCACCTCATGCCTGGCATGCACGCGCTCCCTTGATCTGCGCCAGAGCGCCCCTGGACCACTAGTGCACGTGTGCCCGGGTCCGCGCGGTTGCCTTCGACCGCACGTCTCGCTTGAGCTTCCCGCCAATCTAACATCTCCTATCCATGCCAAAGGACTCAACTGTGATCGCGACGTCACCTACGTGGCCTACTTCTGCTGACTGTTCATGCCACGTACGAACAATCCCTCGTCTCGACCGACCCGGCTCGCGCCCCGCAGGTTAGGCACACGTCCCCTCATTTTTAGTTCGAAGTACTATATCTCTTCCACTACTTCCTTCATCTGCTTCCATCGCCGTTGGGACATAGTATAGGTCGCATGATTAGGCGGTTCAAGTGGATTGAGACCGTGGTCCAATCCGTCGAGTTGACTGTCGAGCTCCTCGTTGACGACCCGAGGCTCCCTGCTTGCGTGGATGTGGCCCAAAAGGTTTCCTGAACCAACACTACTCAACGCGCTCCAAGAGCCTCAGAGACAACGTGCGGAACGGTATTCTGCTTGTTAGCATTAGTAGACATTACATCACAGTAGTTCATCCTAGGATATCCTTCTCCCTAGTCTCACCCTTAGTATTACAGTGCGCGACCGGCTTAGCACCCTGGTCCTGCATCAATAATTCTTTCTAATACAATGCACATTATCATGTTTTTATGATATTTTTATATTCATTATGTTATTTCACTCATGTACTCAATTTGCATCTAATTAGTAATGATTGTGTATAAACATGAATATTCCTTGTATGCATTGTTCCTTTGATTTGTATATCTTGAGACTAATCCCATTTGATTTCCTTGAAGTCAAGTAGTTGAATTCTCAAATTTTTATGATTTTTGTGGATGCAAGGACGTAGGAAAATATATGGAAATGCATGGAGGCAAATTGAAATGGAAGAAAGGAGAAAATAACTTCTTCATCGTTTTAAGGGGCAAGTCAACTCTAAATTTCTGAAGTCAAAGATATAATTAAGTGTTGGGTTATGATGTTGATAAACTTTCAAAATTTTGATCAAAACATCGAATGCAACAGAAACATTGAATCAGATATTCAAAACACCAAGCCACCAAGAGTAGATGATCCTATCATCAAGTATATATGATAAAACATACTTACATGGTTTCCTTGAAGGAGTTCTTGAAGCTATTCAAGTGTCTAGCCTCTACCGGTATCCACATGGTCTCTGGATGGTTGGATCTCCTCTTCAAAGCCCTTCATCGAGTGAGAAAGAGAAGAAAGGAGAGATTTGCCACAAGGTTTGCATGGGCACCTTGTGTTGTGGTCGTTCTCTCCCTATTTATAGACCTTTGGTATGAGGTTTTCTCATAAAAACCCTCATAATTATGTCTATATCTCCCAACATCCATAGATCTTATGTGTGTGACCCTCTAGGTCCATATGTCTCACTAGCTAATAACTCTATAGACCAAATAACATCTTATTGGTCAAGCTTAATTAATTATTCACATCCACATATAGAGTAATTAATTGATTTAACCTAATCGATAGGTTGAGTTGCCAATCCGTTGGGTGCCAAACTACACCATGTACTCTAGGAGATATGGAGCAAGTAAGAACTCAGTCATGAAACTTTTTCATCATCGGTTACTATGAATGTATAATCCTTCATTCACATAAGATTCATGAATGACTTAGGATATTTTCAAGTGTCAAACCCTAATTGGTCACTCAAGTTAGTACTGATGCGTGTATGAAATCATCGGGAACTCCTTCTATGATATTTCCACTACTTAGGCCAAGGATTTCATCGCATTTCATTCCTTGAGTCAATCTCAAATACCAAGGGCGGATGATCCCATCTTGATTACACAATCATCTTTGTAGACTTCAAGTTGTATTCAATATGTGATGTTTTAGATATCCTGTGGCTAGGGAATAGTAAGTCATACTCAAAGCACGATCATCCATCCAAAAGATATCTTTGGTATTTCAAGTCAAAGGACCACATACATAACCATGATATGAATCAACCTGATTGACAGTTAGGTATAACTACCATTCAGGGATTCATACGGTTCAATTCAGTGAACTCTTTCTGATGGAGAATTATTTTGAAACATGAACACAAGGGTTCTAAGTGAACCTATCCTCCTCCTCCTCCTTCCTCTATTTTACACTGATCTAATGATTGACTTGATCAAAAGAAATTAGCCTTATCCTTAGATACTTAGAATTCCTTGAGTGGACTGATAACATGCATTTATAACTTGAATTCTTATCCTAATTAACTCATATTCATACTTATTTTATGTGAATATGGTGCATGTTATCATACTTTTTGGGAATTTTCTCCATTGGCATGTCATTTCACTAAAGTTGATATTTATGCATAAATTAGGGATGATTTCATGCTTAATAGATGATTAATCTTTTTGTTAAGTTTAAATTAATAGAAGTTAATCTCTTGTATTGAATGATTTTTGACTTTAGTAAATGTTTGGAAGAATAATTTCAAGATGGATTTATGATTTAGAATGTTTAGTGAGAAATGATTTAAGTAAATTCTAATTCATCTTGATTTCTTCTTTAAAAATATATTTTAAATGACATGATGTTAAAAAGGAAGAAATTTGTGATCCAATGGAGAAAAATTTGAGTTAAAAAGGAGTTATACAAATGAATTTATGAATTTCTTAATTTTTATTGTATTTTTCTGGATTTTTATTTTTGATTTTTCGGGATTAAATCGTGCAATCTGATGGTCGGGATTAAATCGCGCAATCGAACGGTCGGGATTAAATCGCGCAATCGAACGGTCGGGATTAAATCGTGCAATCGGACGGTCGGGATTAAATCGCGCAATCGGACGGTCGGGATTAAATCGCGCAATTGGACGGCTGAAATCGCACGGAGTGGAATCCGCGTCATGGGCCACGATCCCACCGATTACGCGTGATCTGACGGCTGAAATTACACGGAGTGAAATCCGCGTCACGAGCCACCAATTTCGCGCGATCTGACGGCTGAAATCACACGGAGTAAAATCCGCGTCGTGGGCCACGATCCATCAATTTCGCACAAACTTATCTATAAATAGGCCTCATCTCCAATGTAAAATTTATCTTCTAGTTGGCCTCCTTTTTGGAGGTTGGCCATTGGGATCAAGGCTGCTAGGGATCAACTATCTAGGTATGTTTAATTATCGTTTGTTCTTCTTATGTTCTTGTGTGTTCGCCTGGTATCTAGGATTGTGCGGCGTGACGAACCGAGTGCATCTAGATACCCGACTTGCTTCTTCGTATCCTCTTTTGTGATCGCTTGTTCCATGGCAAGAGTGTTTCGTGTCGAAAGGCCAAGGGAGCACCCAGGTGGATCAGGTTTTATCTTCTTATCGTATTTAGAATTAATCACCATTGGTTGAATCGATCTCGAGAAAGTTAGAGGGCCTTGTCACTGAGATCCCCGCTCAAGGCTAGGGCTAGGGTCTTAGCCCCGTGAGGACTCGAGGATAGGGGGCAAGGTTGATACTATGCGAGTTCTAGTTGCTTATTCAGCTCATTATTCTACCGTGATAAACGCCAAGCTTGGGCGGTAATTCAAGCTCCTGTAGAATAATGATGACTGCGTCACGATTAGACGGATTGACCGACACTTAGGGTTTATGTGTTAATCTTAGGACATTTCTTTCCTCTTTTATCAATCTATTAATGAAACCAACTACAAAAATATCTTCTTGAACTTTTGATCGACTCGTGAAGAAATTAAGCGAGTTTCGAGGAAGGTCTTAAGTTCTCGTGATCCTCTGCTTCCAAGAGTGTAGAGACGCAGCCATTGAAGCATGATAATCACGATTTCATCTCTTGATTTCATCGAATTTTTCCCCTTGAATTCCGAACGTCCACGAGGAAGAATCCGAGCAAATTCGCTTCAATCCACGAGAATTGAGGCCCCATTCTTGCGGCAATCGGGTTAGTAGTGAGGTTCGATCGATTATCAAGAGGTAATTTGTATTTTTATTAGGTTTAGATCTTTAATTTTGCAAAATTAGATCATAGTGTTCTTCAATTTCCCCAATTTTAGGTCCGAGAAGTCGCTGATTTTGAAAATAGGATATCTCTTTTGATTATAATTCCAAATCACTTGATTTTGGTTTCATTGGATTCCTCTTTTCATCAGCTTTCCGTGGATAGCAATTTCATCAAATTCTGAGTTCATTTGCCCCTTCAATTTAACGTTTGACCACGGACTGTTCATCTTTCATCAGAAGTCAAACGTTGACTTTCGGGGGTCAATTACTTTTTTATTGACAAATCAGAATTTGATAATTTCGGTCTTGTTGGATTCCTCTGTTTCTTAGCTTTATATTGACATATAAATTTCAAGATTTGGATTTCATTTGGTCATTCAATTTGAAGATTTTTCTCTGAGGTGTTCATTTCGGGGATTTTTCTGATCATTGATTTTTCAATAATTCATAATAAATCCATTTCTTATCCAAAAAATTACAAAACTTATATCAATAAATTCCATTTTCTCTCTAGTTTCCAAATATCTAATTTTCGTAATCTTCTGACTCTGTTTGATTCTCTGATTTTGCAGAACACCTACTGCTGGTCAAAGTCAACGCTTTGACTTTGACTTTTGACTTTTCTCTGTCAAATCCGAGATTTCAATTCTTCAAAATTCTTATTTACCTTATTTATATCATTTCCCTATCTTAAATCTTATTTTCTCTTATTTAAAACTCCTTTTAAACCTAAGTTTGACCAAGTCAACTCTGCGATTAAAGTCAACCCTGCTCTCTGTGGATCGACCCGATACTTACCCAGTACTTGATTATTCTATCTTGTCTTTGTGAGTTCGGTTTTATAAATTTTGTTTGACCATCGTATTTGTGTTTTAACGACGCACAAAAACGACACGTCATGGACCAAGTCAATCACCTTTTTCCTTTGATATAGGATCCTCAATTTTCAAACCTTATACACTATTTCTTAGGTACCTTATATAGTTATAAATAATGATCTCAAATCAATAGGAATCCCTTTGTTATCCAATTTCCTTTTCTCTTTGAACCACCCATAGTTAGAATTATAGGAGAGATCGCCATGTTAATTACCTATGAGAGACACTATATTTTATTCTACTAAAAGACAATCCCCTTGCATGAATAAACTCATGCATTTATGGAGCATTGAAGCAACTCTGGAAACATCCACGCCATCATACAGTCGTCGGGCTATTTCTGCAACTCCCATCATTACAAAGACAACCAAGGCAATGACAAAGAGTCTACGATGAGCAAAGAATATACTTGTCAACACCTTCTCTGCAGAAGGACCGAAATAGAAGGCGCCATCAGGATAAGACAGAGAAGACAAGACGGTCTCCTTGAAAAACAGTTAAAGAAAATCCTCCTACATTATCACGCGAGCAGGAGAAAAGAAAGAGCTCGAGGGAATTGAAGCAATATCGGCGTTGTCAAAGGTCCCGGTTCCTCTTCAACTCACCTTGGGAAGCCATCGGATTTCAAGAGAAGTTGGAAGCGCTCAAAGGGCAAGCCGATCCCATACCTACACAATCGCTACTATCGCTATATCAACTTTGCCTCGCAGCGAGAGAAAATCCGACAACATCGGACGCGTCAGCTACCTTCAGTCCGAATGACACCTAGAGAAGACTAAAAGCAAACGAACGGAGAACTCCTGTTTCCCAGACTACAGATTTGGAAACATCACCCGCTTGATCGCATCATACCAATGAGAAGCTCACAATGCAATTGCATTCCATCCATTCTTCCCGTACGCGAAGTGGCTGTGAAAGATATGTCCGACAAAACTTCCAACGTCCATGCTGAGACCGATCGCGAAGAGACTCCCTGTGTTATCAACTTTCACGCATGCAACCCCGTCAACGTCACCCCGAGTCAAAGAATACGAAGCCATCACGGAGGCTAGCGAGAAGACAGCAGAGTATCAAAAGATTCCTAGGACGTCGGATCTATCGGCGGGCATTAACACCGAACCCGAACGTTTGTCGGTCGGTAATTACGGATTTGCTAGAGACAATTGAAACTTCCCGACGCTGGAGTAACTGCTCCTTCGCGAAAATAACTTCCGCCGAACGACGCCTCACCGAAACTTCCTTCTTTCGCTATAAGAAAGACGAGTGTAAGAGGACAGATGATATTTTTTGAATAAAATTGGTTACTATTTTGGGTTCTTTTTACCCTGTGTTCGTGTGTTCTTCGCCTCTCCCGTAAATCTCCTCTCGAGTTCTACCCTCCTTTCCTTTTTCCCCCATTTCTGTCCTCTTTCAACATTATAAATCCGAAGCATCTCGAGATCATCCGATGTCAGCGGGAGTAATCTACGGCATCTCTTCTCGTCTTCTTCGAGTAATTATCCTCGTCTCTTTCCGGTGAAATGAGTTTGTCTCATAAATCTTAAAGTCCAACATGAGACCTTCCTTCTTTATTCATCCATCCGCCTTCCCACTTCCGATCTAATCATTCGCCTTTCTTCCCTTAACCTCTACATGATAATATATTTTATATACTCTTTTCAATCTTTTCATTCTTCTTATCTTCTCCTTTCCGCTTCCTCCTCTCCCTCATACTCACTATCAGTTACTTCTAAATTCGCTATATCGTCATTAGATTCTCTCATTCCCCACTACAGAAATACTATAAGACTATTTTATTTACTACCCAATTATATTATCTCTCTATCTTATATTATCCCTACTATAACCACTACTTACATCATTTACTATATATTCCCTATTCTCTACCTCTTATCTCCTATACATTAAAATATATAATATTATATCCTCATCATCATTTATCTTTTCCACTTTCATTTCTCTTCTCTACATATCATAAGTCTTATAAAATATCTCCTAAATATTCTATATATTCATCATCCTTCTCATATATTCATCAATCCATATTACTAATAATTCCTAGTGATATCACTTCATAGATCCTCCCCTAATTTGTAGGATTATCAATCTCATAAATATCCTACATCACTTTCTCCATAGAGCACCCACTATCTATCCTTAGTGTCTCCACACCGATGGCTACATGATCAGTCAAACTCATCATATGAGTTGGATTAGATAGTGCAATTCTTTCCTAATAATTTGATGTCCCTCTCGAATATCCCACAAATGGGAGTGTTTAGTACATATATTTAAAGACTAGTGATCATTGTATTATGATCTCATCATAATTTACTTAGTCATTGCATATGTTTGTGGACTTCATTGTAAACATCACACAGGAATTATAATAAATAAATTTTATTTCAATGAACATAACCAAGATACATGAAAGTATGATTGACTTATAGGCCCCATAATATTCATCATTAAGGGTCAAGGTGTCAAAAGTGTAAAGAAAGGTCAAAGGTACTGATAACATGCATTTATAACTTCAATTCTTACATTATTTAACTCATATTGATGCTTATTTTATGTGAATATGATGCATGTTATCATTGTTTTTAGGAATTTTCTCCATTGGTATGTCATTTCACTAAAGTCTATATTTATGCATAATTTAGGGTTAATTTTATGCTTAATTGATGATTAATCTTTTGTAAAGTTAAAATTAATAGAAGTTAATCTCTTTTCTTGAATTCCTTTGACTTTAATGCATGTTTTTAAAGGATAAATTTCAAGATGAAAAGGTGATGATAATATAAAGAAGATTTCTTAGGAAATGATTTAAGTTAATTATAAGTTCATCTTACATTCTTCTTTTAAATGATATTTTAGAAGGCATGATATTAAAAAGGAAGAAATTTGTGATACAATGGAGAAAATCTGGATTAAAAGGAAGTTGTATTTCTTAAGTTATGATTTTATGAAGTTTTTGATATTTTTCGGAGTTTTATCTGATTTTTAATTTCATTTTTATGCTATTTTTTAATGTTATTTCTTTATTAAAATTGGGAAAAGAGGGGTTTATTTACCGCAGGACCGCGGAGCTGACGTGGCGCGCGAGGCTGACGTGGCACGCACGACCCGCACGGATGCGACGCGGCACGCAAGGCAATGTTGCAGAGCTTGCGAGGCCCACACGGCGCGCACGTGGCACGCATGTGTCGCTGACACGTGGTAGGAGGCCACGTGGGTCCATGCGGACGTCCGTGAGGGGTGCCACGTGGCAAGGGGGGCTTGCAGTTGGAGGGCCCCAACGAGTCGTTTTCGTGCGTCGTTAAAACACAAAGACAATGGTCAAAAAAAATTTATAAAACTGAACTCACAAAGACAAGATTTAATAATCAAGTATTGGGTAAGTATCGGGTCGATCCACATAGAGCAGGGTTGACTTTAATCACAGAGTTGACTTGGTCAAACCTAGGTTTAAAACGAGTTTTAAATAAGAGAAAATAAGATGTAAGATATGGAAATGGTATAAATAAGGTAAATAAGAAGTTTTAAGAATTGAAATCTCGGATTTGACAGAGAAAAGTCAAAAATCAAAGTCAAAGCGTTGACTTTGGCCAGCAGTAAGTGTTCTTCAAAATCAGAGAATCAAAATGAGTCAGAAGATTACAAAAAGTATATATTTAGAAACTATAGAGAAAATGGAATTTATTGATATATATTTCGTAATTTTTGGATAAGAAATGGATTTATTATGAATTATTGAAAATCAATGATCAGAAAATCCCCGAAATTGACACCTCAGAGGAAATCTTTAAATTCAATGCCCAAATGAAATCCAAATCTTGAAATTTCTATGTCAATGGAAAGCTAAGAACCATAAGAATTCAACAAGACCAAAATTATCAAATTCTGATTTGTCAATCAAAAGTAATTTACCCCGAAAGTCAACGTTTGATTTCTGATGAAAGATGAACAGTCCTTGGTCAAATGTTAAATTGGAGGGTCAAATGAACTCGGAATTTGATAAATTTGCTATCCACGGAAAGCTGATGAAAAGAGGAATCCAATGAAACTACAATCAAGTGATTTGGAATTCTAATCAAAGAGATATCCTATTTTCAAAATCAGCGACTTTTCGGACCTTAAATTAGGGAAAATGAAGAACACTATGAAATAATTTGCAAAATTAAAGATCTAAACCTAATAAAAATACAAATTACCTCTTGATAATCGATCAAACCTCACTAGTAACTCGATTGCCGCAAGAATGGGGCCTCAATTCTCGTGGATTGAAGCGAATTTGTTGGGATTCTTCCTCGTGGACGTTCGGAATTCAAGGGGAAAATTCGATGAAATCATGAGATGAAATCGTGATTATCATGCTTCAATGGCTGCGTCTCTACACTCTTGGAAGCAGAGGATCACGAGAACTTAACACCTTCCTCGAAACTCGCTTAATTTCTTCACGAGTCGATCAAAAGTTAAAGAACAATGAAAAACTACATCGCTTTTTAAAGAGGAAATTAGGCTCGAAAACGTGGGCAATGGATGCGATCGTGGAGGCGGTTTGATGGCGTCGACGAGGCGATTCCGTGGGCATAAATCGTGGCTTAATTTCCGCGACGAATCGGTGTGAATTTGGCTTCAATTTGGCTTCCAAATAGCCGCGATTTCCGCCACGATCGGGCCACGATCGCGCCACGATCGGGCCTGCGATCGGGCCACGATCGTGGTCCTGATCCTTCATCGATCGCCTGCCGATTGATTGAAGACGATTCCCCAAGGAAAGAACTGCGATTGCGGCTCGATCGCACCGCGATCGCGGCTCGATCGCGGCTTGATCGGACCGCGATCGTGGGTTCTTCCACGTCTTGTCTGCGCCATCCGATGGCGCTTCAGGTGAGCGGATGGCCATGATCGCGCGATCGCGTGGACTCGGGCTTCGAGGAGCGTCCGCCGTCCAATGGAAGACGATCGCTCTGATGATCGCGATCGCGACACTGTTCGTTTGATGAGGATCAGGCGCACCGGAAGGCTCCACGCATCGCCAAGGTTGCCAGCGATCACAGCCGTCCGATGAAAAAAATCGGATGATCGCATAGTGCCCCCGATTGCGAAAGCCTACGACCGTCCGATGAAGATCCATGCCTCCTCGCATTGCCACGTGTCGACCACCTGTCTAAAACAATAAATTAATCACATTTAAATTCGCTTTCAGCAAATCTGGAGCGGCCACGTGGAACGGCAGGATTGAAACCGCGTTGCATTTAATGCACGCGGTTTCGTGCATTTAATGCAGCAGTCAGGGATTGCGGCGCAATTAATGCGCCACAACCATCAGTTTTGTCTTATTAGGCGGGGAAAAAGGCGTTCTTTTTTCTCATTGGTCCACGTCAGCTCGACCGTTATTCTTGAAAAAGAGAGCATTAAATGCATTTGTCCTATTAGGCGGGAAATAATACCGTCTTTTTATCCATTGGTCCACGTTGTCTCGACCGACGGTCCTGACAAAGAGAGAATTAATGGCATTTGTCTTATTAGGCGGGAGAAACTCCCTCTTTTTTTTCATTGGCCGCCGCCTCCTCGACTGGCATGTGATAACATGCTATTTATGCATGTAATTACATAGTTATTAATGCAAATTAATGCATTAATCATTATAAATGTATGCATGTTATCATCTTTTTAGCATATTTCTATCATTTGGTGTAAATTCATGTTATGATCTTAAAATATATCAATTTAGGGGTTATTATTTATAATTAGACATTATAATCTTTAATCCTAATTATATTTATGATCATAATCATGTTTTAAAGATGAAAATATAAGAGAAAAGACTTTTAAATACATTTATGTATTTATATGAATCTATTTTATATAATACATAAATGTATAAAATTAATATAAATTAATTCTCTTACTATTTTAATAATTTGACTTTTTATAATGATAGATTATTCAATTCTGAATTCAACAAAACAAATTTGACTTAATTTGGAGTTATATTTTGAAAGTTATGATTTTTACAAATTTATAGAATTTTTTTGAATTTAATTTGATTTATTTTCGATTTTTAAATGATTTAAAATAATAAAAAAACGGTTTATTGCGCGGGCCGACGAGGACATGACGTGGCACGAATGGCCACGTGGCAGGGCCACGTGGACACGTGCACCTGCTTGCGTGGCACGGATGACGTGAACGGGAGTCACTGAATATCTTATAAATCTATTTTAATTTAACGATTACCGGTTCCCCGTGTATAAGGGGACGAAGTAATAATGACGCATATTCGTTTTAGTTTATATACGTGACATTTCACTATATTTATCCCGTGTGGGACTAATGTCCCATCGGTTTCTAAGATTTCAGGACGCGTGGCAACTTTTTGGGCGTCAGATTCGATCGCGATCAACGCGATGACGTCGATCGGATGGACTCGTGGTCCACCGGATCAAAGAATCTACCACATGCTTAATTACCTCAATTAAGTGAGTTGATCGCGACCGTTCGATGAAGAGTTATAACGGCTACGATCGTTCGCGATCGATGGACTCCCGATCGAATCTCAGCCACACGATCATGATCGAACGATCATCAGACGAAGGCAACGATTCGTGAATCGACGCATCATCGCGACCGTTGATCGCGATGGACACCAGATCGGACGGCTGCGATTGATTTCGGTTTTTATAAAAAACCGTTCTTCGCGCTGGAAGAAGGTGTTCGCGATTAATCTCCAAATTCTCCATGTATACTCCATGAAATCGCGTCCCGTTTGTTCGAGAGCACTCTAGACTCATTTCCGCGTCGATTGAATGCTTAAGATCAAGATTTTATTGAAAGAGAAGGAAGAATTTACATCTTGAACTCCATCTTCGTCTTCGAAAATTCGGAATGAATAGCCTTGCATCCGGCAATT
>CM044109.1:5396033-5415567 GCA_024174645.1 Lemna minuta
ATCACTCGCGGTTACCCAACTTCAGCAAGGTGTTTGAAGTCGCTTGCGATGCCTCTAGCGTTGGCATCGGAGGTGTCCTGAGCCAGGATGGCCACCCCGTCGAGTTCTTCAGCGAAAAGCTGAATGACGTTAGACTCCGGTACTCCACGTACGATAAGGAGTTCTATGCTGTCATTCACGTATTGAGACACTGGCGCCATTATCTCCTGTCCAAGGATTTTGTGCTCTTCTTGGACCACGAGGCCCTAAAGTACCTCTACTCACAACAGAAGCTGAGCGACATACACACGCGGTGGGTTGAGTATCTTCAGGACTACACGTTCATCATCCGCCACAAGAAGGGCAAGGACAATGTGGTTGTGGACGCGTTGAGTCGCCGAACGCATCTCCTCACTTTGGTGAGGGTGCAGGTTACCGGATTTGAGTCCTTAAAGGACTCATATTCGACGTGTCCGGATTTCGGCCCCATAGTCCACGCCCTCGAGCTTGGCACCAGCAAGGAGCATCGCGACTATCTGCGGACAGAGGGTTACTGACGAGTCGTTTTTGTGCGTCGTTAAAACACAAATACGATGGTCAAACAAAATTTGTAAAACCGAACTCACAAAGACAAGATAGAATAATCAAGTACTGGGTAAGTATCGGGTCGATCCACAGAGAGCAGGGTTGACTTTAATCGCAGAGTTGACTTGGTCAAACTTAGGTTTAAAAGGAGTTTTAAATAAGAGAAAATAAGATTTAAGATAGGGAAATGATATAAATAAGGTAAATAAGAAGTTTTAAGATTTGAAATCTCGGATTTGACAGAGAAAAAAGTCAAAAGTCAAAAGTCAAAGCGTTGACTTTGACCAGCAATAGATGTTCTGCAAAATCAGAGAATCAAACAGAGTCAGAAGATTACGAAAAACTATATATTTAGAAACTAGAGAGAAAATGGAATTTATTGATATAAGTTTTGTAATTTTTTTGGATAAGAAATGGATTTATTATGAATTATTGAAAAATCAATGATCAGAAAAATCCCCGAAATGAACACCTCAGAGGAAATCTTCAAATTGAATGCCCAAATGAAATCCAAATCTTTCAATTTATATGTCAATAGAAAGCTAAGAACCAGAGGAATCCAACAAGACTGAAATTATCAAATTCTGATTTGCCAATAAAAAGTAATTGACCCCGAAAGTCAACGTTTGACTTCTGATGAAAGATGAACAGTCCGTGGTCAAACGTTAAATTGAAGGGGCAAATGAACTCAGAATTTGATGAAATTGCTATCCACGGAAAGCTGATGAAAAGAGGAATCCAATGAAACTAAAATCAAGTGATTTGGAATTATAATCAAAGAGATATCCTATTTTCAAAATCAGCGACTTCTCGGACCTAAAATTGGGGAAATTGAAGAACACTATGATCTAATTTGCAAAATTAAAGATCTAAACCTAATAAAAATACAAATTACCTCTTGATAATCGATCGAACCTCACTACTAACCCGATTGCCGCAAGAATGGGGCCTCAATTCTCGTGGATTGAAGCGAATTTGCTCGGATTCTTCCTCGTGGACGTTCGGAATTCAAGGGGAAAATTCGATGAAATCAAGAGATGAAATCGTGATTATCATGCTTCAATGGCTGCGTCTCTACACTCTTGGAAGCAGAGGATCACGAGAACTTAAGACCTTCCTCGAAACTCGCTTAATTTCTTCACGAGTCGATCAAAAGTTGAAGAACAAAAGAAGGGGTACATGAGTTTTTAAAGGAGAAATTCGCCCGGAATCATGGGCTGTAGAGGCAGTCGTGTGCGCGGAATCGAGACGTCGTGGAGGCGGTTTGCATTGAGCATTGTTGAGGCTTCAAATTCGGGTCAATTTTGACCGGATTTCACGGTCAAAGGGCCTCCCATTTCCACGCTTTTAGCTCCACGATCTTCGCCACGATCGCGCCACGATTGGGCCGCGATCGGGCGTCAATCTTACCGCTCCAGCTTCGTCGATCGATTGCCGATCAATGGGGAATGATTCCGCTCCATTTCCGCTTCATTTCCGCTTCGAGTCGCGGCTCGATCGCGCCGCGATCGTGAAGTTCTTCCTGAGTCTCCAGCGCAGCTCTGATTAAGCTCGATCGTGATGACAATCCGTCCGTTCGATGGAAATCCGACGCCTCGAGAGGCTCCACGTGCTTCTAAAAAGGTACGAATGATCGCGGCCGTCCGATGGTGATCGGTGCCCCTCGCTGCCACGTGTCGCGCATCCAGATTATCACTTAACCGAATTTTTGAACACGTGCGTTGATCGTGATCGCGTGGACTCAGGTCCACGCGATCATCGCCGTTGATCCGGAATCCGACGCCCCTAGAACCGCCACGCGTCCCCGCAAAAGCAGACAAACCGCGTGGGACATAGTCCCACACGGATTAAAAGAAGGGGAAAGACGCGATTAAATAGAGAAGCGGCCTCCCCCTATTAACTGTCTTTTATCTCCTCTCTGCTCCGCACACGTGGCGCCCCACACGGGCGCCATCGTGGCCTCCCTGCCACTTGGCGCGCCTCCTGCGCGCGGGCCACACGCACCCTGCCACGTGGCCTCAGCGCCACGTCGTAACGGCGCGGTGGACCCGCGCGCCACGTGGGCTCGCTCGCCACGTCAGCCCCGCTTTGGCCCGCTGCCACGTCAGCTCCGAGGTAAGCTTACCCCTTTTTCGCGATTTTAAATAAAAAATACTAAAGAAAATCAATTAAAAATCGGAAAAATTCGTATAAAACTTTAGAAATTCATAATTTAAAATATACAACTCCTTTTTAATTGAAAATTTCTCCATTGGATCATAAATTCTTTCCTTTTTAATATTATGCCATTTAAAATATGTTTTCAAAAAGGAAATAAGGATGAATTAAAATTTCATTAAATAGGTTCTAATTAAACACTCTAAATCATAAATTCATCCTAAAATCATCCTTCCAAACATTTACTAAAGTCACAAATCATGTAATAATATAGATTAACTCCTGTTAATCTAAACAAAAGATTAATCATATCTTAAGCATGAAATTATCTCTAATTTATGCATAAATATCAACTTTAGTGAAATGACATGCCCATGGAGAAAATTCCTAAAAAGTATGATAACATGCATCATATTCACATAAAATAAGCATGAATATGAGTTAATTAGGGTAAAAATTCAGGTTATAAATGCATGTTATCAGTTACCTATTCTTCAAGAATAGGTTGTGCGTTCCACGCAGGTCTCTTCGGGATCAGCTCACTTGGGAGTGCCATTCCGCAGGTCTTGCCGATCATTTTGGCCGTGACAAGATGATTACGGCCGTAGAACATCAGTTCTATTGGCCAAGCCTGAAGCACGATGTTAGGAACATCATCGCTCAGTGCAGGGTGTGCGCCTTTGCTAAGCAAGTCAAGAAGAACGCTGGCCTCTACACACTACTTCCAGTGCCGACGTGACCATGGGACGACGTGAGCATCGACTTTGTCCTTGGACTACCCCGCACGGTCCGCCACCAGGATTCCATCATGGTGGTTGTGGATCATTTTTCAAAGATGGCCCATTTCGGCCATGTTCAAAAACCTCTAACGCCACACGAGTGGCCCAGTTGTACTTTCGGGAGGTAGTCCGCTTACATGGACTACCTAAGTCCATTGTATCGGATCGCGACGTACGTTTTACGAGCCATTTCTGGCAGACACTGTGGAGCATGCTAGGGACAAAGCTGAAATTTTTTACGGCATATCACCCGGAGACAGACGGCCAGACGGAGGTCGTCAATCGAAGTCTTGGAAACTTGCTCCGATCTTTGGTGGGGGATAACCTCACCACTTGGGATGTACTCATCCCGCATGCTGAGTTCGTGTATAACGCCTCAGCGAACCGCACCACTGGTATGAGCCCGTTCGACGTTGCCCATGGCTTAGTACCTCGCAAACCTCTAGACTTAGTGCTAGAAGATCCCCACATTAGAGCCTTTGAGGATGGTGTTGCATTTGCCCAGCATGTGAGTGAGTTGCATAAATACATTCATGATAGGATCACTCAGCCAAATGCAGCGTACAAGCACGCTGCCGACTCACATCGTCGTCATCGGAGTTTCGAAGTGCGTGACAAGGTGATGGTCCAGTTGAGACCTGAGAGATACTCTCCAGGCACAGCTATGAAGCTTTATGCTCGTAGCGCGGGCCCGTTCCGGGTCCTTTCCCGCGTGGGCGAGAACGCTTACGTCGTCGACATCCATTACTCGTGGGGGATCAGCTCGACCTTCAACGTGGTGGACTTGGCTGAGTATTTAGCTCTACCACCACATGATCTGCCTTCCGACCCTGGCCCCTTCTCTGAGAGTGAGTTTGCCCAGCAGTCCACTCCCCCAGTGCTACCACCCGACTGGCATGAGCAGGTAGAGGAGATACTGCATGAGATAATTGACTTCACAAGGGATGGTGCTTCGCCGAGGTTTTTCGTGCGTTGGCAGGGACGTCCGGTAGAGGATGATGTGTGGATCACGGAGGACAACTTAGCATGCCTGCGACCGGATCTGCTCGAGCCACTGCCTGACTCACCAGCTAACTCGACAGAGTCGAGTTCTTCCGACCCCTGGACGATTGGTGGCATACGACCCCCATCGCCACCAAGGCATGACACTACGGCGCCGGAGGAGCCGACACCCACGTGCGTCTAGCCCCCCTCAACGGCGAAGATGAAGGATGTCGATTTCCACTACACCAAGTGAGGACTTCATCTCGCCACGACACATCACACCGGGCTCGTGGAATCATCTATCCTATCTTTTATTATTATGAACTTTCTTAGCCCGCACGTGTTTAAGCGGGCCTTTGCATATTTTCTTCTTTCCCTTTTAGGCTTCCGGGTGGGTTCTCCTCTTTTCGGGATCCCATTCGTGAAGCCCTTTCCTTTTGTGAACCTTTAATTTTCTATGAGCATGTTTAGGTGTGGGTTGTGGGCCTCAAGTGGGCCCCTTCCTCTCTCGGCCCATTATGGGCTCTATAAGAGGGGAAGGGACCCCCCCACAAACCCTAGCCGTCATTTGAAGAAAGAAAGGAGTATTCTCCCTCTCAAGTGGCTGCTCAAGGAAGATCAAGGAAGGAGACCAACCGCCGCCTCCGTTGCCGCCGCTGCCGTCCGCACTGCCATGTGCCGCCGTCGTGCCCGCTGCCAAGACTGCCGCCGAGACCGCTGCCTCCCCTTGCCTTGATCACGTGTTACCCCGCGCAGACATCCCTACGTCGCCGCCGCCACCGGATCGCTGTGCCGCCATCCTTCCCCCTCCATGGACCTCTCCGCCTACCTCCTCCACCTTCGTTCCACTACCACCGTCAACCTTGCCCATCATTGCCCACCATCCTTCTCCGTGAATCAGCGAATTTCCTTCCCCTCTCACCTCCAGAATTTTCCCTCTTCCATTCACGCAGCCCCGCACCCCCTCCCTGACCTCCCCTGTCATCCTCCCATTTCTCCCCGACGCCATCTTCCTTCTCTGATGTTGGATATTTATGAGATGTATCTAAATCCTAAAATAAGGGGAGGATCTATGAAATGATATCAATGTGAATAATCAGTAATAGGAATTAATGAAGATAAAATAAGGATGATGAATATAGAGAATATTTAAGAATAGAATAAGTAAGGATGAGTTTATTGGATAATTTAGAGTATATCTAATCAGCAGATATTTAGAGATAACAGAGAATGTGATTAGCAGAGATGTAATATTATATATTTAATGAAGAAAATGGAGGGAAGAAGTAGGTAGAGTGCATGCATGGGTAATGAATGTGAGTGATGATGATAGAGCAGATATATTAATAGGATATTAGATGATTAAGAAATAGAATATGATAGGGATTAATGGATAGATAGAGAAGAATGAGAGAGCGATGAAGATAGAACGAGATATGGAGGGAAATAGGGAAACGGAAATCTCATGTGGACTTACGGATCTTAATATGAACTATCAGACGAGTAAAGATTGAGGATGAGTACTTGACGGAAAGAAGGAAGAAGCGATGCTCCCGAATCGCTTCACTGAACCGGATTTTCCTCGACAGGCTTTCGGACGTGAAGTGGAGAAAGACGACAGAACGGGAGGGAGAAAAGAAAGAGAGATAGAACACGAAGAGAAGAGTTGCGGAAGGGAGAATGGTGGAGACACAGGGAAGAAACAATGGAACACAAAGGTAAAAACCGAACCAAGGGTAACCCAAATTTTCATAAAACAACATCTCCGTTTTCGTTTACAATGTCTTATTTTATAGAGGAAGAAGAGGGCTTATGGTGAAACGTCGCGACGGCTGTACGCGTATACGAATTTACGCAAGTTCGCGATATTCCCTTCCTTCGTACGTGGACCTTTAGATGGCTGGTCTTCTTTGGTAATTTCAGATTATCGTGAAAATTCATGGCGGTTACGGCAATTTCTTCTGTTGTCTCTTCTCTGTTTCCAAGTCTATAGGAGCATTGACTGGGTGACTCATTTGGCGTCCTTCGGCTTTCATTCAGTAGGTCGACGACAAGGAGATATTGAAGAAGGTATTACTGGAAAAGATATGTCATGAGGCGCTCCTTCGAGGCGTTCGGTTTGGATTTTCGTCAGGAGGCGCGTTATTTGTGATTGCTCTGAGAGATTGTCGGGCGTTGTGCATCACCTTCGAACGAACACTGGAAGTATTCCTATAGTTTGAGCTCGCGAATGTTGTGATATATTTTCTTTATGCTCATGTTGGCCGACGATGTGGAGAATATTTGGATTTTGCTGTCGCGGGGATAATTTCGGATTGAACTGTGCGTGCAACCTATCTTGTATGAAGCTTCATTCCGTGAAGGTCTGGGTAGCAATGATAATTGTCCTTCCTCGACAGTAGAGAGATAAGATGTGCAGTAGACTTTGACCTCCATCCAAACTTGTTTTAAAAGGGAGGTAATTTCTCTTCGTTGAGTCTTCCTTCAAGCTTCTCATAGGTGGTTTGTAGGTATTTTCTTTGATCTCATAATGACAAGAAGATCATATTTTATTTCCTCCTCAATTATTCTTAGCTAGAAAAGAAATCGATGGCCATGCTTCCATAAATAGTAATAGTTTAGACCTCTCCTAAATTCTAACTAAGGGAGGTTTCAAAGAGAAAAGGAAATTGGGTAACAAAGGGGTTCCTATGGATTTTGAGATCATTATTTTAAAACTATACAAGGTTACCTATGATATAGTGGATAGGTTTGGAAAATAAGGAACCTATATCAACAGGAAAAGGGTGGTTGACTTGGTCCTTTCAAGGAATTCTAAGTATCTAAGGATAAGGCTAATTTCTTTTGACCAAGTCAATCATTAGATCAGTGTAAAATAGGAGGGAGGGAAGGTAATTCCCTTTAGATCTACACTCTCTTTATTTATTTAGAGAGGTCTTCTTCATCCATTCAATGAATGGATAACTTTTCAAACTCATGAGTAAGGAGGAGAATAGGTTCACTTGGAACCCTTGTGTTCATGTTTTTAAAATAATTCTCCATCATTCTCTTTCCCCGCGGAAACGTGAATTCACTCCCTCGCCCTTGCGCGGATATTCAAATCCCCGTCACCGAATTTCCTACCTCCCTCTCTCTCGATCTCGATCATGAACTTCCCCTTGCACGAATTCCCCCTTCCAGACTTACCTCTATTCCCTTTCCCAACTCGACGCGCGACGGAAACCCATCCCGTCGATCTCCTCCTTCCCCTCCAATTTCACATGTCATTCTCCCCTGCCTCGGCCATCCACATCACTCCTGTCACCACACCGTCCTCACTTTCTCTCTATGGAAACGTGACCTTACGCTCAACCCACCCATAACACCAACCGTCACCCCATTGTTACTCCACCGCGATCCGACACCTCGCCTCCTGATTCCACTTCCACCCTCCGTCAGCCGTGACCCATCTGACCAACCGTTCATTCCCCCCTTCCCCCACGAACTCGAGCCATCTGAAATTCTCTCCCACCCCACTCTACATTCCACCCTAATTCTCTCTCACACCCAGCCGGATTCCACTGCGTCGCTGATAACATACATTTATAACTTTAATTCTTATCCTAATTAACTCATATTCATGCTTATTTTATATGAATATGATGCATGTTATCATACTTTTTAGGAATTTTCTCCATTGGCATGTCATTTCACTAAAGTTGATATTTATGCATAAATTAGGGATAATTTCATGCTTAATAGATGATTAATCTTTTATGTAAATTAATAGAAGTTGATCTCTATTATAGAATGATTTTTTTGACTTTTAGTAAATGTTTGGAAGGATAATTTCAGGGATGAATTTATGATTTAAAAATGTTAATGAGAAATAATTTGAAGTAAATTTTAATATCATCTTGATTTCTTCTTTTCAAAAAAATATTTTTAAATGACATGATATTAAAAAAAGAAAAAGAATTTGTGATCCAATGGAGAAAATTTGGATTAAAAAGGAGTTGTATATTTTAAGATATGATTTTTGGAAGTTTTAGCCTTTTTCTGATTTTTTATTTGAGTTTTAAATGGAATTGTTATTTAATAAAATTGTAAAAGGGGGGTATTTACCTGTAGGTGCTGACGTGGCGAGCGGAGAAGCCGGCGAGCCGACACGTGGCGTGCTGGGACCACCGTGCGGACGCGACGCGGCTCTTTGGCCACGTGGCAAACCGCGGGTGGCCCACGCGGGGCGCAAGAGGCGCAAGGCGCGACCACGTGGCCGAAGGGCCACGCGACAATGCGGGTCCACGTGGACGCCGTGTGGGGCACCGCGTGGAAGGTGGGTTCGCATATGGAGGGCCCACGGGTTAGTGGGCCCTGGTAAGAATTTGGGGGCGGTAACGCAAATGCGTTACCGCGCCCCTATATTTAACCACGATAAATTCCAAAATTTTCTTCGTGTGGGACTATGTCCCACACGGTCCATACCGTTGCAGGTGACGTGGACGCACGGCGGCTGTTGGATGCGGTCGAACGGTGGGAGATCGCGTGGACCCGAGTCCACGCGATCATTAAAGCGAGACACGTGTCAAGAAGTACGTCAGCCCAATGATTGGGCACGCGTTTTGTTGTGACTAACACGTCTAAAACTCGAGACGTGTCAGTCAAGAAGGGCGGCGGCCAATGAAAAAAAGGAGGGATTTTATCCTGCCTAATAAGACAAAATGGCATTTATTTCTCTCATTTTTCAGGAACAGTGGTCGAGACTACGTGGACCAATGAAAAAAAAAGAACGCCTTTTTCCCCGCCTAATAAGACAAAACCAAGGGCAAAGGCTTCTTGCGACGCATTAATTGCGCCACAATCTCTGACTGCCGCATTAAATGCACTGGATTAAACGAAAACCACGTGCATTAAATGCAACGCGGTTTCAACTTTTTACGTGGCCGCTCCAGATTCGATGAAAGCGAATTTCATGACGTGGCCACATCATTGATATCTGTATTTAATCTATTGCTTTATTTTTTAGGACAGGTGTCTTGTCTTACCTTTCGCCACGTGGAAGCGCCGACAACGTCCGATTTTCATCAAACGCATGGGTATGACTTTGCCGCACGATCTTCATCGGGCGGTCGCCATCAAGCGGTGGACTTACCTCACGATTGGGCGCAATGGATCGCGAGATCGCGATCGTCCACTTACTTGATGCTTCATCGAGACGGTCCAGACGCCTCGTGGAAGAACTCCACGATCGCAATCCGATCGAACCGCGATCGCGGCGCGATCGAGCCGCGATCATGGAGCGTTCGATGCGGAATCAACTCCACGATCGTCAGACAGTATTTCGTGAGGATCTGCAGAGAGATCGACGCCCAATCGACGCACGATCAGGCCACAATCGTGGTCGATCGTGGTCGATCGCGGCAAAAATCGTGGCTAGGAAGAAGCGGAAATCGTGGCAAAAATTAAGGCCAATTCATGGCCAATCCCGAAGCTGCGACGTCGCCCCAAGGAATCGTTCCCACGACCTATCAAACCGCCTCCACGATCGCCTTCATTGCCCACGATCTTCGAGGGCAATTTCCCTCTTTAAAAGCATGTATTTCCCTTCTTTGTTCTTCAACTTTTGATCGACTCGTGAAGAAATTAAGCGAGTTTCGAGGAAGATCTTTAAGTTCTTGTGATCCTCTGCTTCCAAGTGTGTAGAGACGCATCCATTGAAGCATGATAATTAGTATTTCATCTCTTGATTTCATCGAATTTTCCCCTTGAATTCCGAACGTCCACGACGAAGAATTGGAGCAAATTCGCTTCAAACCACGAGAATTGAGGCCCCATTCTTTCGGCAATCGGGTTAGTAGTGAGATTCGATCGATTATCAAGAGGTAATTTGTATCTTTATTAGGTTTAGATCTTTAATTTTGCAAAGTAGTTCATAGTGTTCTTCATTTTTCCTAATTTTTTGTCCGAAAAGTTGCTGATTTTGAAAATAGGATATCTCTTTGATTATAATTCCAAATCACTTGATCTTGGTTTCATTGGATTCCTCTTTTCATCAGCTTTCTGTGGATAGCAAATTCATCGACTTCTGAGTTTGTTTGACCCTTCAATGTGACGTTTGACGAGGTCTTTCATCCTCCATCAGAAGTCAAACGTTGACTTTCGGGGTCAATTACTTTCAATTTACAAATCAGAATTCGATAATTTGTATCTCTTTAGATTCCTCGAGTTCTTAGATTTCCATTGACATGCAAATTGCAAGATTTGGATTTCATTTGACTGGTCAATTTGAAGATTTCCTCTGAGGTGTTCATTTCGAGGGATTTGTTGATACTTGATTTTCAATAATTCATAGTAAATTCAATTCTTATCCAAAAATCACAAATTATATACCAATAAATTTCATTTTCTCTCTAGTTTCCAAATATATAATTTTCGTAATCTTCTGACCCTGTTTGATTCTCTCATTTTACAGTACACCTACTGTTGGTCAAAGTCAATGCTTTGACTTTGACTTTTGACTTTTCTCTGTCAAATCCGAGATTTCAATTCTTAAAACTTCTTATTAGGTCTATTTATATCAGTTCCACTCATTTCATCTTATTTATATTTCTTTAAAACCCTTTTAAACCTAAGTTTGACCAAGGCAACTCTGCAATTAAAGTCAACCCTGCTCTCTGTGGATCGACCCGATATCTTTGTTAGTTTGGTTTTATAATTTTTTTGACCATCGTCTTTGTGATTTACCGACGCATGAAAACAACTCGTCAGTCGCTCGCCCGAATTTGCATATGTGCCTGAACGAAATCCACTCCGGAAGATCTGTGGGAACCCCCTTCGTCCCCTCTTTCCCCCCCTCTACCTAATTAATCTGTTGCCCATGCGACTCCCCTTTCAGATTTCAGCCAAAGTTCCCAGCCAAATTCACCCACCCAAACCTTTCCGTACCCCGGTACGAGGATTCATCACCATCTCCCCCCCTTCTTTCTTCTCGACCGCGACCTGCCATCTACGACCATCGTGCACGACCTCGCCCCAAGCTTCCCTGCAGGACTACTTCGCACGCACCGCACGCACCACGTGGGTCTTCCTTGTTCCCGCCTACCGCCGTTGAGTACCACCCCGGCTCCCTCCAGGTCATCCTCCCAAAAGAAGATCCTATTTGGAAGCTTGCGTTGTCGCGATATGCTCCAATAGTGCGGCGCCCAGATGCCCTCTTCCCCCGGTACTCCCAACGTTGACCAAAGGTTATGCCCGCGTATACCTGCGCGTCATCGAGACTTGACCTCCAGCCCGAGTCGCGCCCATTCTCAGTCTCAGCAGCGCCCGCCCCGATCTCAACCGACTCTGTGATAACATGCTAAATTAACATGATAAAATATGATTATTGATGCATACTAAGGCATAAATGATTTCATTTACATGCATGTTATCATACTTATATGTATTTTTCTATTATTCTATGAAAAAGTCATTATAATCTCAAAATACTCTAATTTAGGGTTAATTTTGATATATTAGAGTTTAATAATTTGATAACCCATCTTTTTCTTGAGATTATAAGTGTTTTTACGGTTAAAATAACAAGAGAAATCATTTTTATAAACATTTATTTCATTTTCCAAAGTTTCAAATCTTAATAAATAAATATATTTTTGAAATAATAGTTTAAACTCTTATTATTTATTAAATTTGACTTTTTAGAATAATAGATAATTAAATTTTAGATCAAATGAAAGAAATTTGGATTAATTTGGAGTTATATTTTAAAAGTTATGAATTTTCTAATTTTTAAGATTTTTTTCGGATTTTCCTGATTTATTTTATGATTTTTAATGCTAAAAAAAGATTTAAAAATGCAAAAATGTTTATATTTTCACGCAGGACCCACGTGGATGCGATGTGGCACTCAGGGCCACGTGGCAGCGCCACGCGGGCCCACGCGGCGCCTACGAGGCGGATAGTATATATTATGTTTGCATACTTTATATATAATGGGTATTCAGCCTTCCGTATATCGGAAGGGTTTTCAAATACTCTAAATCATTGCACCTTATAAATGCGACGGTTTCACTTAATTTTCTCCGTGTGGGACTAAGTCCCACACAGTTCAATGAATGCAGGTGACGCGGCCAATTGTGGAGCGTTGGATCGGATGAATCGCGGAAGATCGTGCATTGATCGGATGCGCTCGCAGACCACCGTGATCATCAAAATGCACGTGCTTTAAAGACGGCGTTATAACGGCTACGATTCGATCGCACGAGGGAAATCCATATCGTCGGATCGCGATCCAAGGAGCAAAATCGAAGCGTTTTTATAACGCTTATCCACGTGACGCATCCGGACCGTTGATCAAGATCACACGGCCACGACATAAGCGAAATGGTCCACGATGGACCGTTCCATCGTAACCGTCGATCGTTTCGATCGGACGGTTACGATCAAAAGCCCTATAAAAAGACTTGTTCATCGACATTTGTAAGCATTCGAGAAGGATTTCACTTCATCGACCATTCTAAACCCTTCCTCTCTTGAATCTCTCACTTGTAATCGCTTCTAGACTCGATTTCGCGTCCACGGAGTGTTTATATGTGAGATTTCGTCGATCGATCGAGGAGAATTTGTCTCTTGAACACCGATGTTCACGTTTGAATTCGCGGAATGAATAGCCGTCGATCCGGCGATCAATTGGATCGATTCGATCGTTATCTCAGGTTAGAAAATAAGTTTTTCCTCTAATCTATCGTCATGTATCATCAATTTTAAGTTTAGGATCTTAATTTAGCTCAATTTTGTTTTCAATTTCAATTTGTGTTCTTCGCGATTCCAAAAATTTCCTTCCCACTTCACTCTTTGATTTCTCCGCGATTACTAATCCAAATGGAGTGATTCTTGATTCTGTGGATAGATCTTTGAGTTATCTTTGTAAATCTACCATTTTCCCTAATTTCTCACCTCAATTCATCATCCAATTTGATCAATTTCCAAAAGATATCTCAAAAATACCTTAATTCCCTGTGGATTCGACCCTTATTTACCATTATGCCACTCAATTTGTTATTAATTCCTTAAATTGGTAAATTAGGCTTTATTTTTGACACGAGATCGTGTGAAATCGATGACCTTGCGGTCTCATCTCGTCAAATGACGCCGTTGCCAGGGGCAATTAAGGCAATTTTTGATCGTATGTGGTTCAATTTTGGATCGTGAACGTTGTCTTCTCTTGATCGTCGGGGTGGATAGCAATCTGATTATAGCCCGAGTATCCGTCGAGGAAGCAGAAGTAGTTCGATCCTGCTAGTCGGTCCACGATCTGGTCGATGAACAGTAGCGGGAAGTGGTCCTTCTTGGTTGCGGAGTTCAGCTTCTGATAGTCTATGCAGACCCTCCACTTCATCGGTAGACGCGCCTAGATTTCCTCGCCTTTATCGTTCGTCGTGACCGTTAACTCGGCTTTCTTCGGGACGACGTGTACCGAACTCACCCATTGGCTATCGGATATGGGGTAGATAATTTCTTCATTGAGCCATTTAAGAATTTCTTCTTTTACGGCCTCCCATACCCTCGGGTTGAGTCGTCTCTGGGCCTCCCTGACGGGCCTTGACTCATCCTCTAAGAAGATGAGATGAGTACATAGTGAAGGGTCCAGCCCTTTTAGATCCGTCAGGGTCCATCCGATTGCTTCTTTATTCTTCCTTAGCACTTCCAGTAATTGCTCTTCTTGCTTCACATCCAGCTTGGACGAAATAATTACCGGCTTTGCTTTATCTTCGTCAAGGAAGGCGTACTTGAGTGTGGACGGGAGAGTTTTGAGCTCCAAAGTTGGCTCGTCCATTGGAAGCTCTTCATATCTTGCTTCCTCGTCGATCATCATTACTTCTTCCACGCATTCGTCTATGTCTTGATCATCGGCGAAGTCGATGGCGCCCATGTCTTCGGAAGCTCGTGAAGGGTATTTTATGAGTTTTTTTATGTCGACCTTCATGGTGTGCTCTCCCACCTTGAGAATTACTTCTCCTTTCCCCCAGCCGGTTACGGCTTTGGCAGTAGCTAGGAAGGGTCGTCCTAGGATAATTGGGGCTTGGCTCAGCTCCTTAGTCATTTTCATGTCGACCACTAGGAAGTCTACCGAGAAATAACAATCCTCTATTCTGACGATGACATCCTCTACTAATCCATGGGGTTTCCTAACTGATCCATCCGCTAAGCATAGTTCTATAGGAATGGTTGTAACTCCCCTACATGATGACGGTCGAATACAGCTTTCGGGAGGATGTTGATACTGGCTCCCGTATCTAGTAGGGACCTAGTGAAGGACATTCCTCCTATTTTACTCGTGATCATGGGTGCTCCCGGATCTCTCTTTTTAACGGGTAAGGAATTCATCATAATGGACCTTACCGTCTCACTAAGTTGGATCCGTTTAGGGTTTCTATGGGGAGTACATATATCTTTTAGGAATTTTGCGTAGGAAGGGATATGCTTGATGGCTTCTGTTAAAGGAATGGTTATGGTTACCTTTTTAAAGGCTTCTAGTAGGTTGTCGTCGGTTTTGCTATTCTTGGCTTTTAATCGGTTTAAGGCTTGAGGATAAGGCACAGGGGGCTTGTATTTTTCAGGGTTAGGTTCAGCCGTAACCTGTTCTTCCTCGTCCTCTGAATCAGTGTCTTGCTCGACGATAATTGGTGTCTCTTTTTCTTCATTTGAGCCTTGAAGGAAAGGATGATCCTTGTATGGATCCGGTAGAGCTTTCCCACTCCGAAGGCTTGATATGGCCAGGGCTGATTCTACGGCTTCCTCGTCGACGTGTACATGGTTGATATTGTGAGTCTGGGTCGACGAAGCTCCTTGATTCCTAGGATTTGTTGTGGCTTGCGAGGTTAACTGGTTAGTAAAAGTTACTTGCTTACCCTTTTTGTCTGTCGTCGGTTGGACATTCGTCTTGACGAAGTCTTGAATTTCTTCCACGCGTGAGTTCATGCTCGTCATTTGCACCATTAATTGCGAGATCGTGCCGAGGATCGGGTCAGATGCTGGTGTGGTTTGGCGTGGAGCTTGCGTGTATGCTTGTGGTTGAGTCGGCGGGACGAACGACGACGGTCTTTGATTAGGGTAATTTTGCTGACCGTTGTACTGTGGAGGATAGGGTTGATCGTTGTTCCTCCTATAGCCATTATTCTGCGAAGAATTGTTAAAAACAGGGGTATTATATTGGTTAGGATAATTACTTGGATAATTTGGTCGTCCCTGTTGACTCGGTCCTCCTGATGGACCTTGTCTATACATCCCTTGCCCTTGGATTGCCATCACGAGGCAATCTAATTCGACGTGGTCGAATCTTGAGCAAGTTGCGCATGGTGACGCCTCTTGAAGTGAGACGGGGGCGAGTCCTTCAGAACCGTTGCAGATGTTGAGTCGGTCTAATAGAAGGTTCTAGACTTCCGACATTTTGTCGATTCTTTCGAGGAGCATCCCCGTCTCCGCTGATTTGGTGTCGAGAGCTTTCGGCATTGCACCTCTTCCAAATGGTTTCGCCGCATTATGGTGACTATTTTCTGCCACTGTTTCGATGAGATCCATCGTGTCCTCATCGTATTTGCTCATAAAGGTGCCGCCGCTAGCTGCATCCAAAAGGTATCTATCTTGCGAGCCTAACCCGTCATAAAAAAATTTGAGTTAATTCATGGTTAGACACGCCATGGTGTGGACACTCCCTCGTAAGATCTCTTAATCGTTCCCAGACTTCGTGGAAGGTTTCAATCGAGCCTTGGGTGAATTCTCGGATGACTTTTCAGACGGAGGTGGTTTTTCCTACGGAATAGTATTTTCTCAAAAACTCTTCCTCCATTTCAGTCCAACTTGTGAATTCTTTCCCTAATTTTTAAAAACCAATCCTTGGCTCTACTCTCTAAGGGTAGCGGGAAAGAGTTTCATTTTCATCGTGTCGGCGGGGACATTTTGAAGGTAATTTATTTCACAAACTTGGGAAAGCTCGTCCACATGTCTATAGGGGATCTTCGGAAGGCTTACCATGGAAAATAGGAAGCATGCTCATAACATGGGAATCTATTCTAAAATTGGTCCCTCTTCCTAGGGGTGCATGAATTCTAGTGACGGGTCGCTGGAGGACGGGCCTAGCATAGTCACTAAGGCATTTCCTGGCATTTCCTTCATCATTCCAGGCCATTTCTACTGGTTCGGTAGGATCAAAAGTTGAGTCGGTGTCGGTCTCGGTAGCTTCGGGAGTTTGCGAGGATCGTTCAAAGAGGTTTATTTCTAGGGCGTTATTCCGTAATCTCCAAGCTGTTCGTCTTCTCATGAAGAGTGGATCAAATATTTAGATGGATAATATCTTATAAATACTTAAAATATATTAAAAATTGAAGTCTCTCGTACCTGAATGTCGTTATCCATGAGAGTTACGCGTTCTTAACGCGATTTTGAAGAAGCGATTGCCCGTAATCCTGAGAAAAGGGGCGAAAATCACTTAATCTTATCGAATTAAGGATCTCGAAGATGTATTTCTACTTCGGATCACTCAAAATACGATTGAATTACTTGAATTTCAAGAAATTAAGAGAAAAACCCATGTTGACCAAGTCAAAATTGACTTAATTTGATAAAAAAATGCCTTAATTCCCCGGCAACGGCGCCATTTGCTGAGACGAGACCGCGAGGTCGTTGATTTCACACGGTATCGCGTCAAAAATTATTCCAAACTTACCAATTTTAAGAAATTAACTTGAATTTAAGGGTATAATGATAAATAACGGTCAAATCCACAGGGAAATAAGGAATTTTTTGATGTAATCTTCGAAATTGATCAACTCGGACGAGAAATTGATGGTAGAAATTGGGGAAAATGGTATTTTATGAAAGATAACTTTAAAACAAATCCACGGAATCAAAAATCATTGAAAATGATCTTGATTTCATGGAGAAATCGCAAATTGAAGTGGAGAGAAAATTTCAGACGAAGAAATCACGATTTTTGATGAAATTTGAAGAAATTGAAATCTAAATTCTAATCTAAATAGAAATTAAACACTATATGAAGAGAAATTATGCAAACTCACTTCCACTAATCCCGATTAGCAATCAAATCGCCGCGATTAAGCTGATTAATCATGAAGAACACCAAGAACGCCTCAACGAGATTCAAGCTACGATTTCTCACAATCTACTCCACCAACTCTCAATTTCAAGAGCTCCGTGGGTGCGGAAATGGAAGAGGAACACGATGGAATCGAGAGAAATGAGAGAGAAGGTGTCTAGACAGCTCAATTAGATTGAAACCTCAACTCGGATGCTTACAAATGTCGAAGAACAAGTCTTTTTATAGGGCTTTTGATCGTAACCGTCCGATCGAAATGATCGACGGTTACAATGGAACGGTCCATCGTGGATTGTTTCGCTTAAGTCGTGGCCGTTCGATCTTGATCAACGGTCCGGATGCGCCGCGTGGATAGGCGTTATAAAAACGCTTCGATTTCGCTCCTTGGATTGCGATCGGACGGTCTGGATTTCTCACGCGCAATCGAATCATAGCCGTTATAACGCCATCTTTAAAGCACGTGCATTTTGATGATCACGGTGGTACGCGAGTGCATCCGATCAACGCACGATCTTCCGCGATTCATCCGATCCAACGCTCCACAATTGGCCGCGTCACCTGCACTCACTAAACTGTGTGGGACTTAGTCCTACACGGAGAAAATTAAGTGAAACCGTCGCATTTATAAGGTGCGATGGTTTAGAGTATTTGAAAACCCTTCCGATATACGGAAGGGCTGAATACCCATTATATATAAAGTATGGAAACATAATATATATTATCCCACCGCGTAGGAGCCGCGTGGGCCCGCGTGGCGCTGCCACGTGGCCCTGAGTGCCACATCGCATCCACGTGGGTCCCGCACAAAAATATAAACATTTTTGCATTTTTAAATCTTATTTTTAGCATTAAAAATCGTAAAATAAATCAGAAAAATCTGAAAAAAATCCTAAAAATTAGAAAATTCATAACTTTTAAAATATAACTCCAAATTAATCCAAATTTCTTTCATTTGATCCGAAATTTAATTATCTATTATTCTAAAAAGTCAAATTTAATAAATAATAAGAGTTTAAACTATTATTTCAAAAATACATTCATTTATTAAGATTTGAAACTTTGGAAAATGAAATAAATGTTTATGAAAATGATTTCTCTTGTTATTTTAACCTTAAAAACACTTATAATCTCAAGAAAAAGATGTGTTATCAAATTATTAAACTCTACTATATCAAAATTAACCCTAAATTAGAGTATTTTGAGATTATAATGACTTTTTCATAGAATAATAGAAAAAATACATATAAGTATGATAACATGCATGTAAATGAAATCATTTATGCCTTAATATGCATCAATAATCATATTTTATCATGTTAATTTAGCATGTTATCACTCTGCCTTCTCCTCCACCTCACTCGACCTAACGCCTCTCTGCGCATCTCTCGTCAATGACGCTGGCCTACCTACCATCACTCCCTTGGACCAAACTCGTGCTCGTCTGTATCCTCCCCCGACGAAGCTTCACCGCGTCCACGACGTTGGCAACTAGATCCCCATTTTGTAGACCGCCCGTGCCGCGTGCGAAAGGCCTCCTCCACCACGACTGACCGGGCTCGCGCCCCGCAGGTTAGGCACGCATCCCCCTCTTACTTTGAAGTACTATATCTCTTTCAGTGTTTCCCGCGCTTGTCTCCACTGCCCTCGGAACTTAACTTAGGACGAGTGATTATATGATTCGATAGGATTGAGACTATGGTCCAATCCGTTGGGTTGATCATCGAGCTCCCCTCGACGACTCACGTCCCCTCGCCCTGAGGACGTGGATTCCCGGGCTGACTCTACTCGGTGCACCCCAGGATCCACAGAGACGACGACGAGGCAGTCTTTTGCTTGTCGGCATTAGTAGGTCATTACATCTCCGCAGATCGCCCTAGGATCTCCCTTTCCTAGTTTCATCCTTTAGTAGCACGGTGTGTGATTGGTGTCGCACCTCGGTCTTGCATCAATTAGTCCC